>WBNH01000153.1:21579-222149 GCA_013401255.1 Urocolius indicus | reverse complement strand
CCCCGCCGCCGCCGCCGCGCCCCCGGACTACCACCAGCACCTCCTCAGCAACGGCGGCATCAACGGGGAGCAGCCGGCGGGGGAGCAGCGCGCCTCGGCCCTCCTGGCGGTGAGTCACAGCGCGCTCTGCCGGCGGGGAGGGGCCGCGACGGGACGCGACGCGACGCGACGGGCGGCGGGATGGCGGAGCGCCCCGCGCCCCTCAGGGCAGCACCTGCCCCACGCGGGCTCCCCGTGCCCCTCAGGGCAGCACCTGCCCCACGCGGGCTCCCCGTGCCCCTCAGGGCAGCACCTGCCCCACGCGGGCTCCCCGTGCCCCTCAGGGCAGCACCTGCCCCACGCGGGCTCCCCGTGCCCCTCAGGGCAGCACCTGCCCCACGCGGGCTCCCCGTGCCCCTCAGGGCAGCACCTGCCCCACGCGGGCTCCCCGTGCCCCTCAGGGCAGCACCTGCCCCACGCGGGCTCCCCGTGCCCCTCAGGGCAGCACCTGCCCCACGCGGGCTCCCCGTGCCCCTCAGGGCAGCACCTGCCCCACGCGGGCTCCCCGTGCCCCTCAGGGCAGCACCTGCCCCACGCGGGCTCCCCGTGCCCCTCAGGGCAGCACCTGCCCCACGCGGGCTCCCCGTGCCCCTCAGGGCAGCACCTGCCCCACGCGGGTTCCCTGTGCCCTTCAGGGCAGCACCTACCCCACGCGGGTCCCTCGTGCCCCTCAGAGTAGCATCTGCCCCACGTGGGCACCCCGTGCCCCAAGGCAGCCATCCCTCAGGCAAGGTGTGAAGGTGTGGTCAGCGCTGAGGCCCGGGCCCATCCCCACCCGAGGACAGTGCTGGGTTGTGCCCATGGCCGCCTGGCTCAGCCTGCCCCTGCCATGGCCCCTACCATGGTCCCTACCAGGTGCTGGGCCCCGTGGTGGCTTCGAAGGCGTGAGGAGCGGTGGGCAGGACTGCCAGGCCTGGAGTGGGGGAGCTGAGGGACGTGTCCTCTCTCAAAGGGATTTGGGAGTTGCTTGGGTTTTCTTCTCAAACCGAGTCATGGTCCTGAAAGTGCATCACGTGCCACAGTCCTGCCAAGGTGGTGGCAGCAGGGGTCCCTGAGGAGGGGCACCGGTGGCACACGCTGTCAGCGTGCCCCAGGCGAGGCTGTAAAGTAGTGCAAAAGTATCGCTCATGTTCCAAACTGCCCCGCTGCTCCATTTGATCTTGTTCGCCAGGGCTTTGGGCAGCTATTTTCTTTCGAGGCACCGGTTTGCTGCCATGTCACTTGAACTCGGCCAGTATTTTCGCACAAGGCCAAGCGGCAGTGCCGAGGAACGGGAGCCCACGCCGGTACCTCATGCCGAAGCCGCGCTGTGCGCAAGTGCCCAGCAACATCCAGCCAAGTGACTGGATGCAAGCACCCACTTCTCTAGAAACAGGCAGTTTGTTATCATCACCGAGAGCGTTTCGCGGGGCAGAGCTACAAGAGTTTTCCAGGCGCTGCTGCTTTGTAAATGATATGTTGACCTTTTTTCAACTGGAAGTGTCTCTGAACATGTCAAGGAGGCGAAGCTTTGTCTCCTGTTACTTTATTATGAGCAGTCCGTGTACCACGCTTTTGAAGGCATATGCTGTGCTGCCTTCCAGCTCTTTAATTCTCGGCACACATGTGAAACACTAAGAGTGAGTGACTGCGTCCTGATAGGCTCGTGGCTGCTATTCGAATGGCTGAAAATAGATTGCTCCCCCCGCTCCAGACATCAAACCTGTCTTTCTTAGTGGCTGACGTATGCTAAAATGGGACCTTTGTGGTTGTTTCTCCCTTCTTACCCGGGAGTGCGCCACGACGCGTGGCTCGACGTTTGGGGCTGCGTTACTCGGCACCGTTACTCGTCATCGTTCGTGAGGGTGATGATGTAAGCCTTAGTGCGATAACATTGTCTCCGAGGGGAGTTTAGGCACTTCGGCCTGACTCAGTGTTCAGATTAAATCTCCCCGTGTTCCTCGTCACAATCAAGAGAGCCATTATCTTATTTTTCCAGTGTGTATTAATGAAATGTTTTGCATTGGTCTTATGGGAACAAAAACAAACAACAAAAAAAGCTTTCACCTCATAATGTAGGTCCCAGAAAAATCCACTTTCTGCACTTTCTGGAATCAGAGAACAGCCATCTGGTTTTGTTTGTTTTCTTTTTTCTTTTTTTTTTTTTTTTTACTACTTGTTGCTGTTATTATGAAATAGGTGGAGGCAGCTGTTTGAAAATACCAACTGAAACAACTCCAAAGAAAATGTTGAAGGATTTTCATATTTTCAATCCAGAGAGGTTGAACTTGTTTCTGAAATGCCGCTAACCCTTGTTAACGTGCCCTTTTTGCTGGAGAATGCCGTGCATGGCAGTTGTTCCACGTTGGATGATGCGTTACCTCTCAGGTAACTCCACACACTGGGGACATCCAAAACCCACCTGGACTAGTTCCTGTGTGACCTGCTCTAGGTGGTCCTTCTCTGGCAGAGGGGTTGGACTAGATGATCTCTCGAGGTCCCTTCCAGCCTTTGAGATTCTGTGTCTTTGACAAGGGAAAGATCTGACAAAGTCCCCCTTGTTTTTGCATGCTAGCGTTTGGCAATCCTGCTGACAAGGTCTGTGACTTCATTGAGCATGATGTTTGAGGCCCTGGACCATGTTTAGACACTGAAGAAATGCTGGCTCATGAAACAGTATTGTTGTAATGGTATCACTGCATGTCACCCATCCTCCCTCTGATATGACTGCCTAATTAATGAACAGAAAAAGGTACTCATTCAAAGTCACGTCTCTGTGTCATGGAGGCACATGTTCCCCTTACCAAGAGCTCCTTAGAACACTGTTGCAAATATTAAAAAGGAAAAGGAAACCACACTACACAGCATCTGAGAGCGGTAGCGCTGCATTGTGCTCCTGTTCTTTAAAACTCATAGGGCAGGGGTGGGCCAGGAAGTAATGAGGTCTTACTTTTGCCCCAGCCGGAGCTGGAGGAGGAATTTACTTTACCAATTTACTCTAAGGGGGCTTGAAGAGGAAAGATGAGGCAGGCTAAGCCTGTTGTCGTGTGCATTATAAGCAGAATTCATCCTCTTATGGGATGTTTTCCCAGAGGAAATCCAGTGGAAGCCTGTGCGTTATTCCTCCAATTCCAGACTTTTTGCTTACAGCAGACAGCAGGTCTGAGGTGCACAGGATCCTGGAACGAGGCGCAGCCCCAAGCTTCAGTTGCAGGTGCAGCTCTGGCATGGAGAAGCACTAGACAGGAGCGTTTGTGCGGGTCTCACACCGAGCATGTGAGATTGGACACATCTCTGGCTCCTCAGGGGCATTGTAAAGCTCCACCTGTCTTGCTGTGTGTCCACAGGTTAGAAGAAAACCTCCACGCAGATAAACGTGAAGGCAGTTGTAACTCTCTTTGGGGAGTTCTGGCTATCAGGACACTCTTTGTCTGCAAACCCAAGGTTATCCCCCACACTTCCTCTACTGAAAATATCTGGATTGTTTCCTTTGCTTTGCCGATCCCACTTCTCTTGTTACAAGCGTGCCTGCCATGGTTAGTGGCATTGGAAGGGTCATTTACACAGTTGGGACTCAAGAGTAAATATTTGACACTTGGTAACAGTTGAAATGGAGTTTGCTTGAAATATCAAAGAGTCTGAAGTGATTATCTGACATTGTTGATGCTATTATTTGATAATTATCTTTTCCCAGTGGACAGTTTAAACCCAGCAAAAGAGAGAGTTCTTAGTGGGGTTTGGTTTGGGCTTAATTTGGCAGCATGACTTTGATTTTTTAAGAAAGCGTCTTTGGCAGCAGCATTTTCTAATTGCAGAGTGGAGACCAGATTTTTTAGCTGGACCAGTGGATGTGGGTGTATGTGAAGGAGAAATTTATTCTTCAGGACACAGCCAGGGAAGCTTTTGTGCTTTCTGCCTCCCTGCATTTCCCAAGAGCTGACATTTGTTTATTTATATGGTGGTGTTACTTTTCATGGTGCAGAGTGGAAGAGATAAAATATTCTGTCTTTCTTTTATACATGCATCTATATGTATGTGTACGCCCTCCAGCACTTGGCTGTTTATATTATTTATGTTACATATAAACAGTTAGCTCTGGAGGGCATTCCTCAGTGGCTTAAGCACTGTACTCGCAATACAAAGTTCTTGCACTGCAGTTTCAAATCCCCAGCGGCTGATTCGTTCTTCTGGCATAGGCTGAGCACTGTTCCTTTTGCCCCTTGCAGCCTGGGAACTCTGTTGCACAGGCTTTATTGTATTTTTCTGATCAGGTTCTTTCGTCACGGCCATCACATTGGTGGCTTTGAGCATGGTAAGCGATGTTTGTCATCTGCCACAGGTAACTTGTTCTGCTTTCACCCATCTCAAAGTGGGGATGAATTTATCGTTACAAGGGTTCATTTAAAATATTAATTAAAAATGGTAATATTTTCTGTACTTGGAAGATTGTGAAAGTGGCTTGTTCCCCAGGTGCAGTCTGCAAGCAGGTGAAAAATAAAAGGTAAAAGAGTCCCATAAAGATGACGTAGCCAAGGAAGGGGTTAATTCCTCCTGTTCCCCAAATTCTTGTCAAGGGCAGTACAAATCTGGAGGAGTCAATGAGTTTGTCCTAGTTCCCCGAGAACCTCAGTGGAAGACAGCGTTGCCTGACTGGTGCCAAGAGCCACGTTTGGCTTGTAAAAACTCGATTTAGGCCGTTATTTTTTGCAGAGATCCTCTAATGATCATGGAAGCCCCGACTTTGTTTCCAAATAGCGGGTTTTTTTATGGTCTATACTGCGCTTGCTGAGGATTGGCCTCCTGTGTGCTAGCATTAAAGATCCTCAAGTATTTTAAAAGTAAGGATTCTACTCTGGTATCTTTGGCCCAAGTTCATACTTTACCCATCTCCAAAGCTCTTGGCTTTGTTTGCTAGTTAGCTGCCAGGGTACCCTGCAAAAATAACTGCATTTTCTGGTTCTGGACATATTGAACTTTTGAAAGTGCCTGAAGCAAGCAGGATAAGGTGACTAACTATGAGGTGAAGTGACGTTAGGGTAAGCATAGGTGGATTAAAGCACAAACCATTCTGCATCTGGGCAGGGATCTCTTGACTAAGATTGGTGCCAAAGCAATGAAATGTTCTGTTTGTGAGGTGAAAGACCGCTGTCTGCTCCTTGTGCTACTGTGAGAATGAAGCTGCCTTCTGGTAAAGACACTGTGCAGCTGAGTCAGGTCAAATGTGTAAGTCATATTTGCCTCTGTGGGTAGAAATCCCTGACCTGCTGTTGTGGGCCCTCTGGCCTGCTGGGAGCCATTTGTTTAGGATGGACGTGGGTGCCACTTAAAATTTCTGTTCCCCTTGGCTGCGAGAATGTTTTCCAAAACAAAAGCAAGGAGACCCCCCTGGAAACTGTATTAAAGGCTATATCTAATGAAAAGTTCAGCAAGTGAATTTGTTAAAGGCTTGCTAGCATAGGAACCCTTTCAGTCCTAACTCTCCAGTCAAATCACTTGCCTCCTTTGAAGATTTTAAAGCTTTGAATACATTTAATGAAGCTCTCTTCCACTCAGAAACTGTTTAACAGACAAAGCTTCTGTAGGTAGAGAGCAGAGGAACCGTTTGTCTGCCTGGACTTGACACACTCTCTGAGGCCAAGCCATGGGCTGCTTAATTTCCCTGACTATTACAGCATGTCCTCTGATAGAGCTCACATCCACTGTGATACTCAAATTGGGTCCCTGGTGTGTAGTTCGACAACAAAGGGCAGTGATATACAGCTTCTGTTTCTTCTGCAACCAAAAGTCTGACTCCTGCAAAAATGTTACCTGCTCTGTGGGGAGATCCGAACCTTGGAAAGGTACCTCTGAGTCAGAGAAGCTACTGTGGTGAAACTGACTTCTCTCACTATTATTGCTTCTCCTCTCACTACGAATACTGCCTACAGAAAGTGTCTGTGGGGTTCAGTTAGCTTGTGGTGACCAAAAAAACCCCAGCAACTAGGTTAGTCAGTTAGCAGGTTAAGAAAGACCATAACATGCCTCTCTTCCTCTTCATAACTGCTGTTAGTGGTTCTTCCAGAGGCCACATGTAATCTGCCTTTTTTTCCAAGGCTGTTGGCTTATGAAACTGAAACTTCGCCAGTGCCTCCTTAGTGGAAAAGAAGGGCTCCATCCTTGTCCTTTTGACAGCTTTGAGAAGGGTACTATCTCCTCCCCTCCTTCTGTGTGCTGTAGGAGGAGCTGGAAGTTGGCAAGCTGCTTCAGCTAGCAAAGCACTGGCGTAGAGGTGCCAGGTCTGCCAGAAGGAGTCTCTGGGACCTTGCATAGGTCCCCTGCTCTGCCACTCCTTCCCTTCTATGCTTGAGCTCTTCAGGTGGCACCATCTCAGTGCCTGGCACATGGGACCCTGATCTCTGCTGAGGGTCCAACTCCATGTGGTAATGACCTGACACCATCACTTCTATGGAGTTCGGGAAGGTGATTAATGACACCACTGTGCAACATGGTGTGCAGAAGAGCTTTAGCCACTTGGCTGCTCTGAAGAGCAGAAGAGGAACAAGATCTTTGTTCTTTGTCCTTTCTCTGGTGTCCTCATGTCAGCACGTCCCTGTATGACTTCCCAGTGATGGTACTGTAGGATGGAACTGATGGGATTCACGACAAGGCAGTGTTTTCCACAAATCTGAATCAGTGGCTGTAGACCCAAAAAGGATCTTGCCTGTATCATGCTGCTACAGTTTGGAGCAGCTTTGAGAAGTGAAAGAGGCAGTGGTCTTGGCCGTAGAAAAGAAGGAGTTGGTGCCAAGTGAGATTTGGATCCCTTTTTCAACTTAACAGTGTTAAGAGATTTTTTTTTCAGGGTTTTTGGTTTTGGGGTTTTCTTTAGATGAAAACATAAACTATTTATGCCCCAGGTTTCCTATTAAAAGCTTCCTGTAGCCACTGGAGAGCCAACCTGTGAATTTGTCATACCTTGTCAAGTTTTTCCAGACTATGATTAGATGTAAGGAATCAATCTGTAATTGTACTGAAGTGTCAATACCAATACCCAACACAAAATATCTGCAACGTTCCAGCAACAGTTCTCAGGTGAGCATGCGGTAAACTGAAAACTCAGTGTTTCTCCTCTGACTCCAGGATCTATTCAACAGATTACTCCTGTTATTTCACTTCATAAACCTCAATTTCCTCTACGAAAAATACTATTTATCACCTTTGTAAAGTGCATCCAGATCTGATGTTGAGTTTTATGACTTCGAAGCCAAATTCATTATTGATGGAGCCTCAGACAGGATATTTGAACATTTGCTTTGGCAAAGCTGGAAGCAATGTATATGAGTTCATGGATCCTTCTTATTTGACTTCTGTATTTTGAGTCTTTTAGGTGCACTCAAATCACCTTTTCAGCCTTTGACCCATAGGTATGAGTGCTGGAAATACAACCGCACAGGAGTCTTTTACATAGTCACGTGACTTCCAGAACTGGGTTTTTATGGCACTGCACTGCCAAGATTCATAATAAAAGTGCAAGATGTGTCAGTGCTCCTTCTTTTTAGGACAGGAAAGCATTTCTCAACTTCTCATTCAGAATCATAATTGTATGCTTCAGATTTTCTTGCTTTACTTGCTCTTGATTCTGCATCAGTCTGTTCTCAAATTAGTCTCTCAATTAAGTTGGCTGTGCCCAAGCCCTTCATATACTTGATACTCCTGCAGACACTGGCAGCAAAATGGGACTGGAACTGAGAGCAAACACACAAGTCATCTGCTCTCAGTCGAGGCTGCAGCTGCACCCCAGCACTAGCAGGTGGGAGCCACCTTGTCGTGCATGTGTTGCCTCCCATCTGGTAGTAATGGAGGAAAGTTCATGTTTGTGGCTCAGGGTAGGAGAAAGACTCAAAAATATTTCTTAATTGAATAACTTACACAGAATGCCAACAGACTTACTGAAAAATTAGAGTTTATTTTAATTTTAATTTGAAAATACCTCACTGCCTGTGGCTTCCCGTAAAGGTGTTGGCATTTCCCTGAAGAAATGGCTCTTGTAGCTCTTTTTATCTGTGTCACTCAGCTACCATTCTGATGTGCTTGCAAACCCATCTGAATCAAGGTGCAATTAGTAGCAATTAGAACTCGTCTTGAAAGTGCTTCTGACACAATGAGGAAGCAGGTCTTGCAAACCCATTTACCTGCTGCCTGAGGCTGAAGCTGGCTGAAAGACCCAGTAAAAACCTGGAGTAGCAGATGAAACCCCACAAGGCTTCATCGAGACTTCATCGTGGCTATTCTGTTTTGAAACAAAACATGGATTGTGCAAGAGTCATCCCTGTGGTACCCTGGCTCCGCAGGCACCTCCCCAGAGTAGGTGTTACACAAACACCCAGTGAGAACTGTGCTCTTCCCTGCATACCTTAGGGCCTCAAGAGACAAGATAGACAAAGAATAGAAGGAGGAACAGAAGCACAGAAAGGTCAAGTGTCTTGCCCAAGGTCAAACAGCAGGTCAGTGGCAGAGCTGGGAACGGAGCCCAGATTTCCTGACTCCTAGTCCAGCACTCTATTAATCATCTCGTTGCTTTGTGTTCTGTGGCCTGTTACTGTCCATAGGAAATGTGAGGATGACTTTCCGACAGCTTCAGAATTGCTTCTTAGTTTTGGAAAATATTGATCATCAGCACACTATTGAGATAAAGAGGTCACGTACTGGACATACGCAGTAGAAGATTCAGAACTAAGTGCTCAAGGTATTGATTTCATGCCAGGACACCAAAAAGCCATATTTCTTGATCCCAACTGTTTCATCTAAGCCTGATTTTTTTAAGTCTTTTTTTCTCTTACATTGTGTACAAAGTGGTTTGTTTTTACAGAGTTACTCACCACAGCTGAACTCCTATATTGGTCCTTGTCCCATAAATTATGTCTTCCTTGAAAACAACTTTAAAAAGTTATTTAGTTAGCAGGGCTTTTCTTCTCCATGCAATTGACCAACGAAACACCCAGAAAACCAGAGAGTCAACAGTCCTGAGACACTTGTGATTCTTACTTATTTTCATTCCTCATCGTACAGTGTATTCAGTTGTCAGAGTCTTTCACTGGGATTATCTTGATCACAAAGTTAACTATACCTGTGAGAATTTTTTTTGTTGGGTTTTTTTTTTTCTTTTTCCTCAAAAATTTTGACTTGAAGCAAAACTCTGGCTACCGTGGTAATGACTTAATGAGAGTCTCTTGTAAACAATAGTATAATCACTTTCTTATAGTCATGGCAACAGTGTTTAAGCAATGAGCTTACTGAACACAATGTGCACTGTCTCCACTGAATAGCTGTTGCAGCACTGGAGTGTATGCTGCTCATTTTCCGAGGACTGAGGGACATAAATTATTCAGCAAAACAACGCTGCTTCAGAAAGAGTCTTTGAAATTGCTGTGTTTTGTCCCAGCCACAGCAAGATGCTTGCCGGTGCTGCTTAACGGGGCTGTGTTTCATTACCACATGGCAGGGGCCTCTTTGAGGCAGGTCTGCTCCCACTGAACGTAAGGGTGCCTGTCTCAAACCATTTGGGAACTGTGCTTTCCAGGGCCATGTTTGCCACCATGTGAAATCCCCAATGTGGAAGGCAGAATGGCTCAGGGAGATGCATCCTGCATCTCACACGTGTGCATGGTGTCAGAGGTGGTGACTAGGTACAGAAGGAGGAATTTGTCTTAATGAACAAGGGATTTGCTCCAGCAGAGCTGATCCCTTCCTTGGTCCAGAGGATCTCCTGGATTCCTGTTCAGTGGGTTAGGGAGGCACCTTGGAGAGTGGATAGCTTCACTGGAAGCTTCAGAGTTGAACCCCAAGACAAGAGATGCCTCTGATTTTTCTGTTTGTTTTGTTTTTTCAGCTCTTTCATTCAAATAACTAAACCTGGAGGAAAGACCTTGTTGGCAACAGTTGTTGTTTTGGGATGAGTCATTCCACCATCTCTCAGAAATGCCACCCCAGTGACAGTTGGCAAAAATGCTGCATGGGCTGTTCGGTTTATGTTTTTCACTTTGGAAAATCAGACCATTTATTTAGGGTTCTGTTGCTTTTGAAACCATTTCCAGATACTCCAATTTCCCTTCCCTTCCCTTCCCTTCCCTTCCCTTCCCTTCCCTTCCCTTCCCTTCCCTTCCCTTCCTTCCCTTTTTTATTCTTTCTACTTTTTCCTCTTTTCCTCTTTCCCTCCTCACCCTCCCTTGCCCCTTCCCCCCCCCCCCACTTTTATTTCCTTTTCCTAACTGCTATGTTCTCTCAACATTTGAGCTTTAGAGTCTTGATTCTGATCTTATTGGCCCCTACTGAAACCAGGAAATCCTATGGACGTGGCACTGTGGAACATCAGCCTAATGCAGGATCAGCCTCTTTATTTCTAGTCATTATACTAGTTTATAGACAGTCCTTTTGTTTTCCAAAGAAATGCATTCTCTCTGCTTCTCTAAAAGCTTTTGGTTCGACATTCTTCCAAGCTAGATACACTTGGTCTTCAACATGGGGCTGCTTACCTCTATGGCCCAGTTCCCAGGAACAGTTAGGCATGTGCTTAATTGTGCACACATGGGTAATCGCACTGAAATCAACATGTGTAGAATTAAGCACGTCTAGAAGTATTTGCAGGGTTTGGTCTTTGTTCAACAAGCAGGCCTCAGCCTGGCTGAAGGCCATGACATGCTAGAAAAAGAAACCAAATTCAAAAGTAAGTAGTGTATTAATTATCAATTGACTTATTTCCTTAAACCAGTTAATTCTGTACTTAAAAAAATGACTTTCCATTTTTCCTGCAAATCCAATCGCCCTTCACACACATTTTTCCTTCTCACTGCTCAGCTCCCAGCAGACCTGAACTGCCAGCCACACGATCCCCTTTCATAATGATTTGAGTTCCAGCGTTTCTTTTTTTTTCTACCAGCTTTGTGTATTACCATGATGCTTCCTAGGACATATTTTGGCCAGCTTGGAGGGAGAGAGAGAGTCCCAGTGTTTCAGACCTTCATTTCCAAGTGCAGTATTAAATATAATCCTTGTAATTATAGCACTGCCACTTGGACCACTGTAGTTCAGGCTATGTCAATAAGTCATCAAAAGCTCTCTTTCTCAGGAGCTGGAACTCAGTCATGTTGATTGAACTGAAATTTGATGGCCAGCAGCTGCAAACACTTTGGCCTTGTTCCCCCTGCCTCCCTGCTTTTTTTTTTTTTTCCTTTTAACACAAAATCCTCTTGCTTTCCATCAAAGTCATGAGTTTATGAACAGAGATAATGGCTGATTCCAGGCTAAGTTATTGTGAGCCATCCCTTTGGGTAAATCTAGACTGTCCTTCAAGGGCTGCCCCGGGGCAACCTGAAGGCACAATCTGCCATCTGTGCTATCGCAAAGGCCATCCTCAGACTGTGCGCAACCATCCTCTGTTTTGGAGCTTTTAGGATGCCATCAGAATCACACTCAGTAGCTAAGGGAGCTGCAGACACGCTTGGGTTGGAGCCCATGAGGCTCCTGTGTGAGCAGAGCCAGGAGCACCTCAGTCACCATACAGACCTCACTGTTCATCTAAGCAAAGGCCTCAGGACCAGGGTAGTTCCCAGTGGCAGTTTCTACTGCAAGTTCTACGCACACTTTTTTAGCCCTAGTGGAAAAATAACAGCTTTGGACTGGAAAAAAATAATATTGGTATCCAGTAGTTGTGTAATACCATGCTGTCATTTTTGGTACTTAAAGAACAAAACAAAACCCCAGCATTCATAACATAAGATACTCAGGTTTTAAAAAGTGCCACTTGCCAGTGTACAGTAACTACTTTTCATAAGGCCCTTCAGTCCACATATTTACAGGTGGACCAGAATAGCTCTGCAGAAGTTAGTTCAGTTCCTTCAGCAAACAGTACATACTTCTAAAACTTTCTATATATACCAACCATTTGTAAGGCCTTTGACATAGGCTTGTACCACACACAATATGTGTGAGGGGCCCTGAAAGAGGAAGGATGGCTAGTGAGGTCGGTAACCCCCTTGCTAGTGTACTGGATGTGTATTCATTCTGTTGAGCTCATGAAGGGTAACTGCATTTGGATGACGGATGTGTCAAAAGGGCTATTTACTGAAATGGTCCATTATGTAGTTCTCAGAGCCCTCTCCCAGGACACACTGCCTGTGCTTGTGTCTCCCAGGCTGTCATCAAAGCACAGGCTCTTTGACACAGGTCAGAAGGACTCTTCACCACAGCCTCGCACCACCTCTTTTGGTCACAAAAGTCACACTCATCCCCTTCCCCTGGTAAAGTCCTTCTCTGCAGTCCCCCTCCTCCACTTCCCAAAGCTATTAGCCATTCCTCCTCCTCCACATTCACCCCTCTCTCACCTGGGCTATTACCCTCCCTTCTCTCCTTTCATGCTCCTGACACAGCTTCGTAATGTTGTTTTTCTAGCTTGGAAGGGCCAGAGGGCCAGGCTAACAGAGAGACGCTGAACACATGGTTTCCACATGTTCTCCTCATCTTCCTTTGTGCTGCTTCTCTAGCTGTCTTTCTCTCTTTGCTTCATCTGGAAATCTAATGACCATGAGTGTATTCTCTCCTTCTATCATTAGCTTTATAAAGGACAAGCGCAAAATTTCTGCTTCATTGTCACAAGAAACTTAGAGCAAAAACTTCTGTGAGGTGACAGAGCGCTTCCAGGTCCACTGGTGTCTCACCACAGGTCATGGGTGCCCACAAACTGGGTGTGCGGTTGTGAATGCTCAGGCTCCAGTTCAGGAAAAACACAGAATATGTATGAAGTTAAACACATGATTACATGCTTTTTGGTTTGAGTCCTTCTTCCTCAAAGAGGGACTGATATGGGACTGATTGAGAAAATACTTAGGGATATGCCAAAGTTTTAAGACTAGTAGTACATCCACCATCTTTCAATTTGAATGATTCTGAAATAGGGCAGGGTGTTGTGGGCAAGGCAGGAAAGCTGAAGGCTGTCCTGGTCATCTCTTACCTTTCAACTCATGCTCTGGAATCAGAGCATCTCTGAACTCTTAAATACAAGTCGGTTGTGCTGCTGCCTACACGGCACTGTAATGTTCAGTCATGTAATTACGTTGCATGCTCATGTGCAGATTATTTAAAACAACTACAAGTAAATGAAGAGTCTTAGAAAGGAAATGTTCTTACAAAGTATGTCTTACAAAGTATTTCTGTGACTGTGCTTGATGGCGAGTTGGATCCTCAGACTCTTGGATTCCTCTCCTGCATCCCAATGATCAGTCTGGGAACAGCTAGAAGTCCAAATCTTTTTGACTTATAACATTTAGGCATCTAATCTTCTCTATATTGAGCTGAAACCAATAGGAGCTGGACATCTAATTGTATTTTTGGACCTCAGCCTAAAATCTCTGCAATGCTTTGGAAAATTTATCCCTTAGAGATCTTGCTTGAGTCAAGAATATAGACTGGAGCCATTGCTCACAAAAAACACCCAACATGTGACATCAGTGCATCAGTCAATGAGTCATCCATCAGTGCCAGAGGTCAAAGTATTCTTTGTATTTACCTAATAAGTAGTTATCTGTTTACTTTCTGAAATGATGCCTGTAGTACTAACGTGACATTTTGGTTTGCTGGACAGTGAAAACGCTATTTTTAAATGCCTCGTATAAAGACAGGCCTTGTTGTTTGTTTAAAAGTTAGAAATACTAGAGAACAAATGAAAAAGGCCCATTTCCTCCCTTGCTAGTATGTGTGGTCTAAGAAAAATCCCGAAATGTGCTAGTAAAAGACTGTCCAGTCTCTTTTCTTGCCAATGATATAAGTGTTGGTCCTTCAGAGATGGCTGAATGATTTTTTTAACCGTTGCCTCCTGATCTGTCACTCCTTCTGCTTTCCTTCTGTCACTCTTTCTGCTTTCCTTCTGTTTTGGCTTTTTGTTCTTTAAATATATTACTGAAAATATATTTTTAAAATGAAAGCATTGATTTATTTAAAAAAAAAAGGATTTACCCGTAAAGGTCTCCGGCATACCCACACACAGGCAGGTCCCAGTCAGGAAATCTAGTGTTAATGCTGAAAAGCCATCTCTCAGGCTCACTGTTTCTCACGGATAGTTGGTCCTTGCTGGGTGCTGGGATGCTTGGATTTCCCAGCACATGTGGCAGCCATCAATCTTATTGTGGTGTTAGAGGCCAGTGCTAGGAGCTCAGGGCAGGAGCAGAGCTGAAGGGCAAAGTAGGAGAGTGAAATTTTGCTGTCAGTGCCTGAATGTCTCTCTCTGTACAATCCTATGACATGTAAACGAAGGAAGCTTGACAATTACCCTGGAAATAGGAAAGCAAATCAGTACAAAGCAGGATAATTATCCTTCCAAGGACAAGAAAAAGAAGTTGGCTCCTACCAAGTTCTTTTTTTTTCAAGCAAAAACCTTCACTGATACAATTTGTCCCTCTCCTCAGCAGCAGTGCAACAGACACTGAGTGGCCAGATCTCCTGTTTTACGAGACGTATTACAAAACACTCACATGTCTAAAACTTGTGCCCTTTCTTCTCTTGGTACACTTTATCTCTTCAGATTGTTTCCTCAGATCAGAATTTCTCCTTCAACACTTAATGTCTCTTTAGCCATCACCTTTTCCTGCCTCACAAACCTCTCCATATGCTCACTTTGAAGCTCCTGTGGGCACCAACTTACTGCAAATGCTTTGTAGGGGAGTCCAAAGCTATTACCTCTCACAGGAGCAAGTAGCTTACCTGTCAGGGCTTGGTACAAGATTACAAGAGCAATGGACTTGGAAGCAAAAGAAAGCTGCCTATAGCA
The DNA here is from genome assembly GCA_013401255.1 of Urocolius indicus. NCBI lineage: Eukaryota > Metazoa > Chordata > Aves > Coliiformes > Coliidae > Urocolius > Urocolius indicus. The sequence goes on along the minus strand of WBNH01000153.1, from coordinate 207,334 downwards.
AGACACATATAAGTCCTGCAAGAACAACTGAGTAAGACTGCTAGTCAGTATCTCATAACCCATTCTTATCTAATCTAGCAAATCTATCTTTACTACATTTATTACCTTGTTATCAAGGAATGACAGGAAGGAGACTAGGGCCTTGGTAAATGCATGAGGCAGAGAGGCAGGAGCAAGATGTACTGTTGAGCAAAGGTTAAAAGATCTGTACAAGCAGGTCACTAAGCATTGCAAACAGCAGACCCCTTGTCCTTTCCCCATCCCACTGACTCTGTGGTGGCGAGGACCTGGTTGCACAGCCTGTTTGGTGTGAGAAACGGTGAGACCCAGAAATGGGTTGTTCAAAGGTTTCCCGTGTCTCCAGCAAAATTCAAATGCAAGAACATCGATGTCAATAATACCTCTGATCATTTGCTCAGGAACATTATTAATGAGTTAATTTTTCTGAACAGGACCCGCAGTCTCTGCACTCTTGGATTCATTTGGTTTCTTGATGGGAGTGAGCTACAGCTACTGACAGTGTTTATTTCCAGTTAGTTTTACTGGTGGCACTCCTCAGTAACCCGTGGTTAGCATACTCCAGTTAATGAATCCTCCTCCTCACCACCTCCCCCTTTCATTTATTTGTCGTTTCTTGCATCACAGAAACACTTCCAGCGATCACTCTTACATAGCAGTTCCTGAGGCAAACGGCTGCCTAGTTACACTCCAGTGAAACTCAAGTGAGTTAGATGCTAACAAAGATGCACACTATTCACAGAAGTGATTCCCAAACTAAGCAGGGCAGGGCAACACCCAGAGGTCCCGCTGAGGGGCCATTAAGACCCTGAGGCTCTTTCAGACAGGGGACTGTACTCCTAGGACATAGCATCAGAAAAAAAAGAGTGTCTCTCCATGAATCAATGGACAAATCTGTCCTCAAAAAGAGAACACAAAATTAACCAGGAATGTTTGGTTCTTATTTAAACTGTTGCAGCTTGCCCGAGTGTTGCAGCCCATTGGTATGAATAAAGGCTATGGGCCAGCAGTGAAGAGCACACTGATGTGGAGGGAATGCAGACCTGCAAACCAGAGCAAGTGGCACCTGGGACTGTTGTGGCAAGGGTCACCTTTGATGTGAAGAGGACAGGGCTGCACCAGACGGTATGAAGGACTTCATGTTGGTTTTCTTAGCATGGACTGAGTGATGCCTTGGCTCACACAGGAATACTAGTGAGATGGTTGAGAGCTTTCGCCCCATAAGTCTGTGGAGAGGAGTACTTCATGTTGCAGAGTGAAAAGCTCGGATCTACTGACAGTGAAGGGGTTTGCATGCTGGAAAGCACTCAAATGGCTGGGTACAAAGCAGAAAGTGACCACATAAGGATGGGTGCCAGGAGGATAAGGGTTAACAGACATAAGTTGGAACACAGGAAGTTCTGCTGGAAAATGAGGAAAAACTTTGCTGTTCAGGTGAGGGAGCTCTGGCACAGGCTGCCCAGGGAGGGTTGTAGAGTCTCCTTCTCTGGAGGTGTTCAAAACCTGCCTGGCCACGTTCCTGTGTGACCTGATCGAGGTGAACTTGCTTTAGCAGGGAGTTGGACTGGATGATCCCTAGAGGTCTCTTCCAACACCTAACCATTCCATGATTCTGATATGCAGACCTTTGGCTAGGAAAAGGCCCTTCATTTTTATAGTCATTGTCATTTTTTTTTTCTGATTAACACCAATGAGAGAGAGAAGATAATCTATACCAATAGCAACAAGACTGAAATTTCATCTCTGGTTAATTAGTCATTAGTCTTGTGGTCTTGCTGGAATCCAATCTGATCTCCTCTGGGTGAGGCATCGCCTTGGGTCTCGTGTCCCAGTGAATGTCTGCAGCCATCACCAGCAGCACATGAAGGAGTGACAGGGGGAACATCACATCCATCCTTAGGCTCTCCAGCCTAGCTGAGAGAGCCAACCAGCCGCTGAGGCAGAATAACACAAAGCTCCAGATTGTTTTTCAAGGTCTTGTAGGTTTTGAGACTTCTGTGTCAGTGCGTCACTCAGTCCCTGGAGTCCCAGGAGGGAGTTGTGTTTTTGTGTCTCTGTATAAGCTGTTGGGGTTGTGCTAGTGGTAGTGTTCACAACAAAAACAGTGGTCATCTTTCCACTTGAAGGAAAAAGCACCCAGGCCTAAGCCTGAAGTGAAATGTTCTGTTCTTAATCTAAGGAAAAATCAAATTAAAAATAACTTCTGTGGCAGAACTCAGCTTGAATTGACTGGCTTTGTTCAGGTCATCAGTACATAACCATAGGGCAACTTCTTTTTTTTGCATCCTTGGTCATGTTAACATACAGAGACTTGCATGGTAACCACTGTTTTCACCACCACCAAATTCTAGAGGTCAGAGACTTCTAGAATTAAGTTTATGAGTTATCATAGTGTGGGCTGAAGAACCAGCTTTTTTAGGGTAGCAGCTGAGAGCCTCATTTCCTCTGTGGATGAGCCACAGAAACGAATGCATAACACACACTGACCAATGGGTTATATTTTGGCACCTGTACTGTGCAGATGTAACCCAGCAGCCAGGGTGAAGCAATCCTAAAATGGCATTAAACATGTCATTAGGAGGACCTCATCACACTGTGGGTATCATGCAAAGTACTATTGATGTCAGTCAGAGTTAAACTCAATGTTAGGGCATCCAGCTTTGTGTTAGTTGCTGCAAATCCTACCTGAGTTGTACATACGTCCGTTGTGCAGAAAGCTCACCCTCTTAAGCTAGCCACACCAAGAAGTCTCTAACATGGATTTGAACAGGTTAATCTGTCTGAGGACATGGTTTAGAGCAGTTCTGCACTAACTTGGACTGAAACTTATGTAACTGAAGTGCCATTAGTGCACAAAGATCCTTTCCACAGTTCTTGTTTCAACCATTCACCTCAAAGGGTGGATAAACTCTCTCATGGGTTGTACTGGACCAAGGCAAACTGCAGACCCTCTGTGTGATGTACCACAACCTGACATGCTTCAGTCATATGTGTTGGTGAAGAAAGACTAAGGGTAGTGGGATTTTGCCATGGAGACTGGCACCCTTGGGTCACCAGTCCAGCAGCAGGGGTTCATACCTTTGAGCAGTCTTACTCTGAAAGCAGAGTGCTACCTAAGCCTCCATTTAAGCCTGGATTCTTGGTGTAATATTTCGATTTTTAACTTTTTCCAGATAAATCTTTTTTTTTTTTTTTCAGATGTCATAAAAATAGCTGAATAATTTTGTAAAGCCTGAAGGACATTCTTTTGCACCAGGATTTGAATTGGAAATGGCTGTTTTGGGGCCAATTTACCTTCAAAATTCTACTTTTTCCACAAGGAGCTAGTTGGCCTGTGGCATTTCCAGCCTACAAAGCTTTTTCACCTTAATGAGGGCCTTAAAATTAAGCAAGCAAAATCATAGTCCAAAACCATTGTAATATTGCTTATGCCAGGAAAACGATATCCTTTCCTGAGTTTACACTGATGAGGTTTAATGGCAGAGATCTGCCCATACTCTTACCCACACTGTCAAATTATCCAAAAGCAAGGTAGCTTTCCTCATGCAGAGCAGGTTCTTGCCATGTCTACAGGGGAATATAAAGCCTGTGGATGTACCTGTCAATCTTTTACAAATTGCAGATCCTCTAAAAGTTCTCCAATGCATATGAAGGTTCATTTACAACTAATTTAAGCCTCGTGGCAACTGATTTGCTTTTCTTGCTTAGATTTCGCAGAGCCTTCAGAAGTAGTCCTCAGACCCTCATGGGGTCTGCAGACCATAGCTTGAAAACCACCAGCTCTTAGGTTAAATAAGGTATTTTGGGGCCTTCTGGGCCTCATTTTCTACTGCCTTGCAGCTTGTGAGGTCTTATATAGCTATGCAAAATGAGAGTAAAATGCTCCCAGTTGAGGTTGATGGTGTTCAGTCCTGATGTTGGCTCTTATTTGGACAAGTGTGAAGGACACACAATGTGAAGCAGTGGCAGATCAAGACCCAGTGCTGTGACTGCTCCTCCACTGCAATGCAGGTGACAAGCAGTGCTGTTCACAGCATAGAGCTGGGGAACAATCCTCTTTGTAGAACCATCAGTCTGCTGTCATCCCCTGAAAGCCTGTCACTGGTCTGCACATGGATAACCATGGCAGGGGTAGGCCGTTGGGCACTTTGGAGTGACAGGTGGTTCTCACAGGCTATGGGCCTCTGCTCAGTGTTGGACTCTTGCTTTGTCATGCAGTTTGCACCCCTGCTCGGTCTCGATAGGCTTACACTTTTTGTCATTTCCCATCTTGGACATCCAGCAACAACCTTTTTTGTTTAAGCAAAAGTACCCCGAGAAGTGTTGAGTGTTTTCAGTGCCTTTTCTTTCCTTTGATCTCACCTAAAGCTCCATGCAGAAGGTAACGCGATCTCTGTCACTATCTTCTTTCATGCCCCATAATTAGCACAGGTCCCTGGGCTGGGTGCAATGCTATCCTTCCCTGCACGAAGAGGGGAGACCTAGGAGGGGCTGGCGCCATTGTTTGCTGTGTTGATGACTGTGGTGTTGCCATGGAAAAGCTGGAGACTTCAGGGGAGTTTGTGTTTTGTTGGGCAGGGAGCCAACCTGCTCTGACTTATTACAACCGTGTGAGTGAGCGAGCCGTGCAGAACTTTATCCTTCTGTAGCAATTCCAAGGCAGGGAGAAAAAGAAAAAGGACAGGACTGCTTTGAAAAGGAGGAGTGCACTGCACTTTGCTAAGGCTGATTGCATTAAATACAGGAGATGTAAAAAAAAAAATACTTCACTATTTTCCACTTTATTTTCTTTTTTGGCAGAATGTGTCCACTCTCTTCGAAGGATTGAATTCAGAGCAGTGTAAAATAATGAGATCTCAAGTAATCCTCTTGGAAGCCAACAGGGCCATTTAATTGGCTGTATCGGTATAGAATGTAGCATTTAGAGTTCTGCTGAGTCCGAGTCCATTAAAGTCTTTGATCTGTTCCAGAAACAAAAGTGGAAGCAGACTACACTGTTTTCATTATCTATCCTGAATGAAGTGCAAAAAGTAAATACAGAGAGTAAACAGGGAAAAAATGAATCAAGGCCCAGGTCCAGCAAAAAGCTATCTGCATACTGAGCTTCCCATACTCCGGGTAATACCATTATTCCCTGGAGGTGGAATTAAGAGTGATGCATGCTTCCTACAAATCACTTTCTATGGGCAGACCTTAAAGCAATTTCCTAAAGCAGACAGTCCCATTGCTCCCACATTAGAGAGGGAATAACTGGAATAACTGGGGCCACAGGCCTCATTCAGGAGCCTAGACTCTGCCCAAATTCCTAGTTAGCTGTTGTCTTCTCACCACACTTCTCTGAGTGTACAGAAACTAGGTACAGGTTGTCAGGGTTATTCTGAAGTACTAAAACACAGCTGCATAGTTTTATTTGTTGGAAGCGTGACTTTTCCCTACAACTCTGGCTGCCCATGTCGTTTTCTCATGTGGTATTTAATTGACATAGAGGCATGTGGCTCTTCAAAAAATGTATTTGAGCAGGTGGGAAATGGCAGGTTTTGTTTTCTACTCTTCTTGCTTTCAGGGCTTACGGATGTTTAAGAAAAATCCATTTTCTATTGGAGAGAACAGTTGTAGGGATAATTTTCTGATTTAAATCAGAATTTCCTAGATGACTTGTTTGATGCACCTAGGGATGCTACTTCAACATACGCTTCTCAGGGAAGCTGTTATAAATGTTCCTCATAAACTGGCACGTAGCAAAGCTCTGATTTCTACAGGAACTACAGGATACGGTCAGGAAACACACTGGGAAGTCCGGGCTCTGCAGCAGTGACAAACCTCTGATGCTTGGAGTTCTCCTGTAATCATACTTGGGGTGAATCCTGCAAAACCTCTGACACTGTGAGACTTCGGTTATGAAATGCATCCAGCAGCATCACCTGCCTGGGGACCATCATGGTCTCTGACGTTAGGCTGGCTTGCAGTGTGCTGTACTTGAGCTGGAAAGTGTAGCTGAGAACCTGGGGACAGATCTTGCTAATGCGAGAGATGACAGAAACTCCTATTGATTTCACTCTGATCTAGATAATATCTAAAGATTAGGTACCACCATAGGATCTAGCCATGGTTTGTTAGTGAACCCCTTGTCTCCTTGCTGTATCACGTTGCATGTAATGGGATTTATCTTGGGAGCTGCTTTTCCAGTTACTTACTGGCTGTGATACCCTCAAGAAGTTTACCACTGCTGCAACAAGAAGTGGGCTAACCTTGTGCTCCAAGCACAGCAGGACAAATCAACTAGTGTCAATAACCGGGCTTGATGGAGGTGTGACAGCTTACCCCAGCAGAGGCCTTACCCAGGGCACTGAAGAGTTTTTGCTTTAAAGCTTATCATCTGTTCAAAAGAGTTACTTTTATATTGCCTTTTATTGTTGTTGTTGTTGTTGTTGTTACTCTTTGCTGTTAGCTGTTTTGTGACATTGCTGGTTGAGGCCAGAAATCTGTGTCCTTCCCACAGAGTTGTGGTAGCTACGTGTTCAGGGACACTCTAGATTAATGAGATCTGCAACGTCTTTAATCTTTCCTTGCAGCATGCTGTGCTTGGGATGCAGTGTGTGAGAGACCAAAAGTGAGAGATGCAAGAAATGTATTCACACAGGAAACTGAAACTGCGTTGTCATTCATTCCTGTAGTGCAAATAACCCTTTCTGTAACCTCAGCTTCCTGATTCTCGTGTGGCTGGGGCCAGATTTGCTACTAGAGCAAACTGGTACAGCACTACTGACATCAGCTGAGACACACTGGTTTACTCCAGGAGATAATTTGTTCCAATTCTTTTCAGCAACAAACACAAGGGGACAACAGATGTAGATGAATCTAAAAGTGGTGGGATCTTACGAAATGAAAGGATTGGTTTTTAATAGTTGATGAGCATGAAGGCTAGACTTCTTCCTGACACTTGGACTGAGTTCTACCACTGTCTTCCAAAGGAAAAGCTTCTACTGAGTGCACAGTCAAAGTATCCTCAAAGTTGTTTATCTGTCAGGGAGCCATCCTTAAACTGAACCATGTCTTGAAAACGCATGTTCTTTTCTATGCTGCTCCATCTGAGAAACTACTGATGTTTCCTTCTCTTAGGACTTCTAAATTTTCCCAGCTTTCCCTCCACTAGCCAGAGAGGATCTGGCTGGTATAAATTGTAGCAGCAATTTTCTGGGGTCATGGCGTGCTGTGGTGTCAGAGAAATTTGGGAAGTTGGCTTCTGGAGCTCTTGTTCTATTTTCCTTCCCTGAGGGGAAAATGGGCTTAATGGCTATTGAGCCAGTCCCAGCTAAAGAAATGGCCAACAGCAGGTCTAGCTATCTTAGCTTGTACCATTTCCAGGCCTCTAGATACTGATGTCAATGGTGCTTATGTTGTTCTGCAAGCATCAGGGAATGAAAGCTGGCAGAACTGGGGTGAGGTGGGCAGAAAAGGGAAGGAAACCTCAGTGCAGTCCTTCCCCTGGCCCCAGGGGATTCGCTCTGTTTGCATTGGGCTTGTCAGAACTTCAGGGCAGCAGGCAGAGAGGAAGTTGGGGTGAAACTGTAAACTTGCTTCAAATCTAATAGAATCCTTATCCTGATGCCTTTTTTTTATTAGGCAGCGGAGTACAAAGCTTCCCCTGTGCACGCTGGAGTCTTCTCCACTTGCCCTAGTGGAGTCTTCCCTTTTTACCAGCTTGGAGCATTTCAGGTTGGCCAAGAGGGAATGTCATGTCTAGGCAGACTAATTACAGGGGTGACCAGGGGTGCTGGTCATACTGTGGACAGGCTGTGGAGGTGAGGGGTGAGGAAATATCTCTGTTTCCCAGCTTCACCCTGTCAGAGCCTTGTGGGTCCAAATGGCAACTACAAACTTCTGCAAGGGCTGTGAATCCCTACAATGTTTCTTTACGCCTGTCCCAGCCAGGTAGAAGGTCTGAGGAGGCAGAATAACTCATGCTACAATCAGCACAGCTGCAGGAGCACACCTTCCTTCTTCTGACCTTCTCCTGCAGCTGGGCAAGGCAGATTTTCTGCCTCCTCAAGATCACCTAAAATCCCTCTAATAGAGAAGATATCAAAGATAGGCTTGTATAGTGGATATCCTGAAAGCCTGTGGGTGCCTGGGAAATACTTCTTTGTGCTGTTTGGTAACACTTTTTCTTAGAGGCTGACCCACACATAAACTGAAGCTCTTTAGATCCTGCCACATTCTTCATTCAGGGTGTTGCAGAGACTGCTGAACTGAGGGAGAGCTACACCAGGCCTGCATTTCTTTACTCTGTCTTAAAACAAGCCCTCAGCTCAAAAGGCCAGTCTTAATTGATCCAGAAAGGATTTTGAGCTGTGCTGAAAGCTAAGCAGAGTTAGAGTAGCTTCCAACCACACTCATTTACCCCAAATGGGTGACTTTTGTTCAGGGCTGGGTGTGAAGGGGCAAAGGATGCTGCATAGAGCTGCAGCCTCATGGTGCAGCTGTACGGGCACATCCAACTATGGGGGAGTGGGAGGGGATGGGGGGAGCAGAAGGGATTGGACCACTACAGCGCCCTGGGCTTCCCTGGGCAAAATTGCAGAGGACTTGAAAGGAGCAATAGAGTAGGAGGAAGCAGCATTAAAAATAATTGCATTATGCTGCTTTGGTTATAACCTGTCCCTTGTTCATAACTCCATCTGTGACTCAAGTGCCCTGCAGTAGTTTGGACACGTGACAGCTAATAAATTCATTTATTACGAGGGCTGTTTGTTTCAGCTTCAGAACTGAAAGTTCATCTGCAGGTGCAGCAGGGCTGTGCAGAGAAGCAAATGCAGATTTACAGCTGTTGTGGCTTACTCTACCCTCTGCTACAACAAATCATTTTGTTCAGGAAAGAGGCTCTGCTCTTGGCCAACCAAGACGTGGTGAGGAATTTGAAACACTGCTTTGTTAGTTTAAAAGAAAACACTGCCAGAGATGTTAGGGTGGGCATTTTTTAAAGGTTTGGTGAAATCTGTCATAAATCAAAGACTGATTGAAACTGAACAGAATGTGCCTTGTTTTCCACCGTCCTTTGCTATCTTCTTCCTTTGCCATTGTGAGGGTGAATCAAGAGCAGAGTTTTAAAGCGTTCAGCTTCGAAGGCCATTTATTACTTCCTCCTGTGATCCTGTTTGATTTTCTGAAAATGAGTCAATCATTTGCTGCAAGAGTTTGGTGCAGGCTGAGCCTTTTCTCTGAGTTCCACTCTGCAAGACAAAAAAACATATTGCTTCACAGGCAAAGCAAGTCTGCACAATAGAAGACTTCCTTACAACTAGGCTCTGCCAAGTCTGCTCTCAGCCCTGCACGGAGTCATGTTACTCTTCAGCAAGGTCATACAGGCCTAAAATAATCACTGATGTTTATCTTTCCCAGAGGATATTAAGCACCCCCAAACACCAAGGCAAGAAAATCTATTAAAAAAAAAAAGATTAAAAATAGTTTGCACCTCAGCTATCAGTAGTAGAACAGCATTATGGCTTTGCCTTTTCCCATTATTATTTTGTGATCTCACGTGCAAAGCACTGAATTACTCCCGCAGGGGGGGAGGAACAGCTTCGCTATTTTTCATTGATGTTACAGCTCTCTATTTACTCAGAAGCAGGCTGTGTACATTTCTCATCATTAACACTGCACCTTGGCTGCATGCTGTTTTTTATGCTACTTTTGTCATAGGCACAACTCAAGGATGGCTTAGTAAGGGCAGTGCTGTGGCTACTTCACAGCCTAGATACTTGCCTAAAGGTGGACTAGCTGAATGCTTCGTGGGTCTAGATCTTTACAATAGCCCTGAGAAGGAGCAAAGTGTTGTTGGCCTGTTTCCACAGATGGAGAAGGAGGAGTTTTGGGATGAGGTTGAACTGGCAGCCACTTCCACTTTCTGGCCAGTGCTAGTGGCTGTCACACCACAGCTCTGTCATCCCACCACTGCCTCCTGTGCTCCCGAGACACCTGGAGCAGCTCCAGCTGAGCAAAAATGGTGTAGGAGGACCTGCTGACAAGGAAGGGAAGGGTGAGCAGGTCATGCCCTGAGCCAGGCTTCTAGGAGAGAAGCAGGGACTGATGGATACACAAGATCTAAGCCCATGTCACTGAGGCTCCCAAATCACTAAGATTTTATCCTGTTCAGGAGTGCCAAGTGCTGCTGTGAACAAATTGCAGTCTGTATTCCCCTGCCTTTCACACCTGCACCTGTGAACACCGATTTACTTTAGCCTTCCCTTCAATACTGTGTATTTGGCACATCCTCTCATGCCTATGTCCCCAAATTCACAAGCCTTCTCTGGCTGGCTGGGGGAGCGAGAGACATTGCCTTGTCGCGGTGGCGTTCGTGGGAAGATGTGCAATGCAGGGGGATGCAACGAGCTTCACACAGGTTCTTTGTGTTTTGACAGACCTCACTGTGGGATTTTGCTCCGACTTGAGCCAGACATGGTCCTGGCAGATGCTGTGCAAGCTTCCCACGCAGCACTGGCAGTACTTCTCACATCTGACCTGTGACCACCTCCCTCCCACCCTCCCCTGCCAGCCCCTTCTTCCCTCTCCTCTCCTCTCCTCTCCTCTCCTCTCCTCTCCTCTCCTCTCCTCTCCTCTCCTCTCCCAGCCCAGGCCAGCATCTATCGTGAGCGGAGAGCTCTCTCCCTGCCAGATTGCGTGGTGGTTTCTGATGTGAACAGATGGGATTAGGGGGGCAGGCTACATCTGTTCGCTGAATTCTTCCACCTTCGCAATTGTTTGCAAATGGGCAAGAGCTCAGGGAGGCTGGGAAACTATGGGTTTGGGCTCAAAATGCTCTTTTCCTGCAACATGCCGAAAAGTGAACCTGTGCTATGCAATTTAAAGTTTGATGAGGAAAACACCCCCTACTGCTAACTCTTCAGTAAAGGCTCAAGTGATGAAACATCCCTCAGGATGACATCCCACAGCATCACAGCATCAGGGTGTGTTTTTTCGAGATTCAGCATTGATTTAATTCTTGTTCCAATTTCTTATTACATTTATGTAACTGATTTTCAGAAGAGCTCAGCTCCTGTTTCTTTGCGAGTACAAGACATAGGCAGATGTAAATAGCTGAAGGAGGCTGAACACTTTGTCGAAAGTGGGCCATAAATTCTTTGCCTTTCTGATTGGTTTTTACACACTTCAAGCATTTGCAGGTCATTATCATCTATGTTCGCTTCTCCCACTTACTCCTTGCTGGCTTCTCCATACAGCTCTTCAGTTTTCCTCATAAATCATGCCATCTTTCTTGCTGGACAACATCCCTCCTCTTCATCCTGGGTTTGCAAGGGGATGAACAGTCCCCATCCCTCACACTTTGTCTTCTCTGCAGCATAGTCATCACCTGATGGGCCACTTGGAGCCCTCAGGGGTGAAGCCACGTGTGCTGAGCCCAAGCTCACACGTGCTGAGTCCTAGCCCACACATGCTGAGCGCTAGTCAACCTGCTGCACACCAGCGCCAGGCAGGCCTCACTGTCAGCAGATGCCTTTCCAGGCACCAAGCATCCGGGGAGGATTCAACCACTTGAAAGCATTTTGTATCTGTGCTCAGTCACCTTCTGCCCATCTCCTCCAGGCACAACAGCGATGAGACCTGAAAGACAGCTCTTGGTGCACTGGGCTTAATGCATCTGCAGACTAATGCCCCCTGGTTGGTGACACTGAGCCATTGGACTAATTTCTTAGGATAGAGGTACCAACTACCAGAAAAAGGAGTGTGAGCTGAGAGCTTGAGTACCTCTGCGGCTCTGGGTGTGCATGTTTATGGCACTCATCTGCTCTTCCTCTGTACTTTCCACACCTCAGAATCTGCACTTGGACTCCTCATTGCTGGGTGTATGTAAGACAAGTCATTATTTTCCACAGGCAATGAGTTGGCAATTTTGAGCTCAAATTAAATTTTAGCTACTTACACTTTCTAACTACAGGTTTCTTTCTATTTGCAATATTTCCCTCTTTTCATTTTTTCCTTGCAGTTTCTTTAATTCTGTTAGCAGTTGGTGATTTCATTCCTGAACTGTTCATTTAGTCTAATAAAGTCTCCTCTTCCCCCTAAAATCCACCTTAATACATTGATTCATGTACTACCTCACAGGGCAGAACTCATTACATTCACATGAGCATTAGCTTCTGGTTTTGAACCTTCGTCCAGCTTTCAAACCACATCACAGTGACCCTGTTCTAGTATACTGAATGATTCCTCCTTTAAGATTTTATCCATTGGTAGTAATGTGTGTTTAAACAGAAAAAGAAACACTTACTTTAAATCTCTGCTGTCTATTATTTGAGTTTCTTTTTCCTTCTAGATGATTGTTATGTCTTGACATTATTTTACTGTGAAGAGTGGCTAGAACACTCCAGGATCAAAAAGCAGTACTATGCATGCTTTTCTTTGGTCTTTCACTTCCTTCCCATTTTAAATTGACTTAAAAAAAAAATCAAGCAATTTAGTCAGTCTGTTACCAAATTCCCTGAATGCTTTTTGAAGCTGCTGAACAGGGTAGTTGGTGATGTGATCAAGCCCAGTGTTGAGGGATTCAGAACAACTGCCTTTCATTCAAAGCCTGGCTTAGTGTTCTCCACGAGTACTGTGTAAGCTTCCTCTCCTTGGAAAACAAGAGTATTCTTATTTTGATCTTCTTGGTGTCACAGATTCTAGTTCTGGACCTACTAGAATGATTACCTACTCTTCATACCTGAGTGGACCCTTATGTTTGTTTCTAGACCTGAAGGGGACTGAGGTGTTGAAGAAAGCAGGGTTATATTCTTGAGTGAAATATGTCCACTGCGTTTCAAGTGCATCTTTAAAAACTTTCTTCCTAGTGAGTATCAACAACTTTTCAACTAAGCTAAGTGCTGTTATGTTTGACCATACTAGACAGGAGTCACTTTTGAGAATCGTATTGAGAAATGTTTTCCTGTGGCCGTTCAGTCCTTATTTTTGTGGAGAGCTCCTATAAACCTTAACAAAATATCCAGGACAGCAAGGAGCAAAAGCTATGATAAAAAATGTCTTTATATTTTCATTAGGAAAAAAACTACAGGCCTATAATTCACACAGCTATGGCCAAATTTGCAACTCCCATTAAAAACTGACTAGGGGCAGTTGTTTTCATGTTGTCCAGAGAGTCCAAGAAGAGACATGATGTTATAAATTACATTTTAGACATAGTACTGTTTTCTTGAGCACAAAACCAATTTACATCTGAGCTGGATGCAAAACTTGGTTGGTAGTTATAGGCTTGGTTTTTCCCTGTGGTTGGTGAGTGACTGTGGGCTTTGAAACGTGAGGTGGGAAATAGTTATCTGCTCTTGTTCCTTAATGAGGCACATGCCAATCCTATTATAAAACTTTGCAGGCTTTAATAGGAGATCTTATTGTACATGCTCTCCCCCAAAATACACCTTAGACATCTGCAGCAGAACTGATCTCCTTGGATCTCTTTATGGTCTGTGGAGAGAAAAAAGAACACCTTGGGTAGGATTTGATCTGTGAAAACCCAAAATAGGCCAGAAAAAATGTACCTTAGACACACTTACTTTTCCATTAAATAAAATAATTTAGGGTGAATTGCTCCTGCCTAGGGCTCTATAAATAGGTGAAATATGCACTGCCCTTCAGTGTTTGCCAGAGGAGGAGAAAGACAAATAAGACTGTACTTAGTACTGGTGAGGCCACACCTCAAATACTGTGTTCAGTTCACTACAAGAAGGACATTGAGATGCTGGAGTGTGTCCAGAGATGAGCTACAAAGCTGGTATAGGGTCTGGAGCACAAGTCTGATGAGGAGTGGCTGAGGGAACTGGGGATGTTCAGTCTGGAGAAGAGGAGGCTGAACAACTCGCTAAAGGGAGGCTGTAGTGAGGCGGGAGCTGGTCTCTTCTCCCAAGTAGTGCAAGATAAGAGGAAATGGGCGTAAGTTGCACCAGGGGAGGTTTGGATTGGAGATTAGTAAGATTTTTTTTCACTGAGAGGGTTGTTAAGCACTGGCACAGACTGCCCAGGGAGATGGTGGAGTCATCATCTCTGGAGATACTCAAAAGCTGTGTAGGTGAGGTGCTGGGGGACGTGGTTTAGTGATGGGCTTGGTTAGTGATTGTACTTGATGATCTTAAAGGTATTTTCCAACAAAAAATGGTTCTATGATAGAGGTAAAAGCTTTTGGGAAACCTCCTCAGTATAAGTCAAACAGGTCCTGAGGCAGCTCATGAGGTTCATGCTCTGCACTGGCAGCAAGCTCATGTATAAGGCATGGGCACAGCCAGAACATATCCTTCATAGCCACTGAGCTTGTCTCATCGTCTCTGCATGCCACCGTACACGGCCAGACAACCTCTGTGCCAGACAAAAGGACTGGAAGTGGTCATGGGGCATGGCACACAGCATTTGGCACTACACTGGATGCTGCAAAGAGGTATGGCCTGGAGCTTTCACTCTGAACTGCTGCTGGCTGGGAGAGGAGGCCACTGCAGGGATTGATTTGCCTGGTGCAAGTATATGTATCCATAGTTTCCTTGGCCACATGGCATGTCTTGTATATATCCCAGTGTCTGTGACTTGGGATTGGCTGCCCTCACATCACAGTGATACCTCTAGAAGAGCAGGGAAGGCTCACAGAAAGAGGTCTTTAGTGCAGCTCTCACCGTAGACAACTGAGCTGGTCAGCTGTGGCACTTCAATAAAAACAGTTTGATCTCTATCAAGTTTAATGCATAGAGAAGAACTTGAAGAAAGGGGCTTTTTATGCAAAAGGAGAGTTTGTTTAGAGCATTTTGAACATCTTTGTGTTTTTCACTTCCTTGCCAGGCTTTTAATGGTAGGAGAAAAGAAAGTATCACATTAGCAATGTTGCCAGCTCTGTGATTTTATCATGAGCCAGTGTTTGCTATTTTGCTTAAAACCTCAGCTCCTAGAAACAATAGATTGTGTGAGAATCTCTCAGCTCTGATTTGAAAAACAAAGAAAATTTCTAGTGCCTTTGGTGTCAGAAAAATGGTTGAAACACAACCCTGATTATATCCTAAGAAATCCCAAACCATATTTGGAATTGATTACATTTTTATGTGCACGTTTTGAAGCCAATTGTGTGATTTTTCTTTTGGAGAGGGGCATCTGACTCATGATTTTTGAATGCTTGGGGAGTGGTGCTATTACATTGGGGATACTGCTGATATTTCCAACTCTGTTGAAGCTTTATCACTTTAAAGCAAAAAAAAAAAGTTTTATATTTGTAAAAAGTACAAATGTAAAGCAGGACAGATCCTGCTTTGAACAGATCCCATGTAATCCCTAAAGATGAACTGTAATGCTTTTTGCTGTGCAAAGAGAATATTCAAGTTAAACAGAACATAGGCTTGACCAAAAGGTCCAATCCCATGAAAGTTCAGTCCCTTTAGGGATGATGCTGAGCTTCTGGGGCTTTTATACTTCTGAAGAAGCCTCCTGTGCACCTTTCAGAACTAGGGCATTTCATAAAAACTATGTAAATGCTCCTTTTGGATGACATAATTGATTGTCACTGTTAGGCAGTCATGCTGCCTGTGGAAACAGGTATGGTGTGAATTGCTGCTGTAGGATGCAGCGATTCACATGTACATGGCTTAGCTCTGAGGCTGTGAGCCAAATGCTTTCTATTGGGTATGTGCCTCTAAAAGTCTATGGCCAGCCCAAAGGAGACTCCATGAGCTTACAGTTTGGATGGGACCTGGCCAGGGTGAGCATCAGGTGCCTGAAAGCAATACCAGCCTCTGAGGGCAGCAGTAACTATTCTTTGTTAGGGCAGCATTTTTCAGTTTCTGTCTTTAAACAAAGGCAGATGATAGCAATAGAGGACATGGCTAATGA
Source organism: Urocolius indicus (assembly GCA_013401255.1). NCBI lineage: Eukaryota > Metazoa > Chordata > Aves > Coliiformes > Coliidae > Urocolius > Urocolius indicus. The sequence continues at coordinate 191,446 of WBNH01000153.1, read as the reverse complement.
ACCTGCTCCCTCTGGGAGCCATGTAACACACACAGTGTCAGCACCTGGTAGATGATGCCATTCACCATGGTGCCAGTGGTTGTCAAGGACACATGGTAGGTCTGGCATCGCTGCCATGCATGCAAGTGTGACTAAAACATCTTCTATCTTTCATCTACTGGGAATGTATCCTCATCTGAGCAAATCTCCTTCAGAATTACCCAGAAGACAGGGGGAAGGAGCATTTTTCTGACTGAGAGCTCCACAGACCTTTCAGATTTATTTGGTGAGCTATGCATTTGTTAAAACACATTCTGGGTGCTTGCCAGTAGTAATGTGAAAAATCACACACAGGCTATACCTGTTCCAAAGGCCTAATATTCTTTCCCCCAGTGTAATCAAAAGACACAGTCCAGAAGCCAAACTGTGTCCCTGATTGCTTAATTTGATGGCGTTATATATATGGCCCCATAATTAAATGAGGCTGGCAAGACTGGTGCTTGGTATAAAATTCATTATGCTCTTGAAACAATTATATCCAGGGAGAGTATGAACTACGTTTTCCATTCTCACCCCCTTCTTTATGTATTTCTTTGGTTTTCCTTTTTACCTTTGTTATTTTGGATAAAAAATATCAGGAGGCACAAATTAGGAGCAAGACTGCTTAATCCCTGCTTGCAAGATTAGAGAGTGTTTAAATTTTGCAGTATTGCTAACTGGAGGTGCTGGTTGCTTAGCACAGGGCAAAAGCAGATCTGAGATTTGCTGAAAGTGAGTTCCTGAAGACACTGTGATGGCTGAGGATCCTGGTGTGGTGTGATGTACCTTTTGCCCTTGGAGTGGGAGGCTCACAGGTCTAAAGGCCAGTCTGCCATTTAGGCACCTGACCATGGGGTGGAATGTGATCCTGATGTCACCTTGCGGTACAGGATTTACACTGACATAGGCAATGTGGGGGAAATGACCTTTGAAGCATGTTTCCTCTTATGAAGAACGGCTGTGAGACCTGGGGCTGTTCAGCCTGGAGAAGAGAAGACTAGAGGGGGAATTTATCAATACTTATACATACCTAAAGGGTGGGTGTCAAGGGGATGGGACCAGTTTTTTTTTTTTTCTGTGGCGCTCAGTGACAGGACAAGGGGTAACAGGCACAAGCTGGAACACAGGAAGTTCCGCTGGAACATGAGGAAAAACTTCTTTCCTGTTCAGGTGAGGGAGCCCTGGCACAGGCTGCCCAGGGAGGATGTGCAGTCTCCTTCTCTGGAGGTTTCCAGACCTTTCTGGATGTGTTCCTGTGTGACTCGATTGAGGAAAACACGCTTTAGCAGGGAGTTGGACTGTATGATCTCTAGAGGTCCCTTCCAAGCCCTACCATTCTGGAATTCTGTGATTCTGTCTAGTTCCATGGGCTGTAAACAAGGGAGTCCTGGATTCACCAACATCAACTAAGGAATTGGTAATCTCACACCTTTGCTTCAGTGGGATTGTCAGTATTGTCTGCCTATTGTGAATAACCATATAGTTACCTAAGTGTTTTGATATTCATTTATGTCTCAATGTTTGGTTAAAATTGGCCAGCAAATATAAGAATTAGAGGTTAAGGTTAAGCAGGTGCAAGTAGTAGGATCACATGTGCCTCTTTTCCTTAGAGAACAAAGCAAAAAATCCCCTCCCCTAGTAAAACAAGAGGCCAAGAAAAATAATGTGTTAAGGGGAGCATTGTGGTGGGACTTAGTTCCAGGGTGCATGAAGGTCTCACCCTGACTTCCTCTGCACACTGTAATCCCACAGAGCACCAGCAGTGATTCAGCTCCTTTAACACTCACTGTGGGCACTATCTGTTGTGAATCCTTCCCACCCCAAGGTATTTTAAAATTACATTTTTCTTCCTTAGCATTTGATATAGTGGACTACAGCAGAAATTTTGGTGTAGTGTCCTTTTGGAAACATGCCCAAGATCTATTAAGCACTACATTCCATCAATGGAGACCACTAATACTGTTTTACTTCATTTAATAACTCAGAGTCACTTTTTTATGCGATATGTCTTGAATAGCTTATTAGCAAACACGCTGCTCCCACATTTGTAGCTGAAGGCTGATGCTGCTGGTACAGCTTCTTTCATTTCAATATCCAAGAAGGAAATTGCACCTGTCTTTAGGAGTGCAGTCAGCCATTTTGCAGGTATGAATGCAATCAGTGATCCCTTCTACAATTGCTGAATCTGAGCTAGTATTTAAAGCAGACAAGTCATTGATAATGACTTAGTGCAGCAGAAGTTACAGTCTTCAGTTTGCAAGTGGGTGCTGCCACTAATGAGTAGACCATGTTATTGTCTTCACTGATTTCTGTCTTGAGAGACAAAAATTATTGAATGGAGTTCCTACAACAATGAAATAGAGTGGCTTTGGCATCCTATCTAAAGCAAAACATCCCTGTCCAATCTCGCCACCTCTCCAAATTCACTTCTAGTTAACAGAATTTAAATCTTATATTCAAGACAGTTTTTATGATTTTGCTGCTTAAAAATAGGTTTTGCTGAATCAGGGACTGGATTTTCTACAAGTGCCGTCTTCTGTGTGAGAAGAGTATTCAAAACTGTAAATGAGAAAAGTCTTTCTGTTACCACTGTTTTTGGAGAAATTCTATTCCTATTCCGACTTTTTCTTGCCAATTAGCTGACAATTAGCAGCTGAGGACTTTACTGTTTATTATTTTGCCTGTTTTTCCCCTCTGTTAAAATAATGATGCAAAGTTAAACCTTATGGGTCACACCTCTTTGTTTGCCGTTGTTGATGGATCGTTTTCTGCTCAGAATGGAAATAATTAAATCATATAAGAAAGGATTATGCTTGCTGCTTATTCTCTGGCATCATATATGGAAAAAATATTGCATTTGGTTGAATTGTCTAGTTGAAATTAGCCTTTAAAGGAAAACAAAACAGAAGGGAATTGTGCAAGTGGGTTCATTAGAGCTTTATCAGAACAAGGAGTGAGTGGTGAAGAGGGAGAAAAGATGACGGAGTTCATGTTCCTTCAGATTCATTTATCAGTCTTTATGGGTACATGAAAAGAAAATTATGGCTACCTATAAAGGTCTAATTAGGGCAGCTAGTGTAAATTCTCTGCAGCTAATCTGGTACAGTTCATAAAAAGCTAACAATAAAAACATAATGATGTGTTGCATTAAATGGGCAATCTTCAACAAATGGGGCTAAATTAAAAAAGGTCTATTGGAAAAATAGACTCTTTATAGGCCTTAAATTGAGGATAACTCATTAAATACACAGCGTGTTTTGCTGTTTAGCCCAGTAGTGACTAATGTACACTAAATGTGCATTCCTGGGAATGTTTCTGGTCTTGGGAGCAAGTCGGAACTTCTGCTAAAACCAGAGTTGCAACTCACACCATAAGCACTTGGGGAATAGTTTCATTTTTTAATGCTTCTTCACAGTTGTGAATTTCATTATGGAGCCCAAGTCCTACTGGTGTAAACTATCTGAACTGGGACAATTTCTGTGACCCTGCCTGCTTTTTCAGACCTGGAGTGTGGACATTTTAGAACCTGGCAAAGGCAAGTTAAAAATCTTCTGTAAAACCTCACTTCTGTCTGAAAGAAGTAATTCTTAATTAGTGTAATTTGAGAGTCCACTCTGAAAGCTCATTTCTAGAAAGCCTCCAAATCTAACACAAAGGCAAATTAATTTATTCAAAGTGATGTCAGAAAGATAATTTTTCTTACTCATTGCTTTGACCACACCATCATCTTTTTGCTTCATGATTGACTTCACTCACCCTAGACGTAAGCTACTTGTCTCTGCTCTCTAGGCTCTCTGGTTCATCTGCTCTGGTTCTGCTGCCACTAATTGATTTTTTTTAGTGGCTCCCTTACCCGTTAATTGAATTTTTGAGGAAACCTCTTTGCACTTTGAAGGAGACTTTTCTCTCTTTACCTTCAAGCCTTCTGTAAAACTATCATGGGCAGATGCTTAGACAGAGCTGAACAACCATGATGAAGGCAAGACAGCTTTCCACCTTGCCAGCCATGGTCATCTCCTGATTGTCCTGTCTCTGCCAACCTTGGCAGCTGGTCCACGTTCAACAAGCTCATGCAACCTCTAAAGTAGTGAGAGAGGAAAAATTTCTAGGAGGCTGCTGCTCTGTGTTCAGCTTTCTTGTATGATAACATCACTTAAAAAATGATGAAAAATGGATAAGGAAAGAGGAGTTCATGAGAGTGGGGATGTTTGCAGGGTGTGGAAGAGCTGCAAATCCTGGGGCATCACCAAAATGCTCTGCACAAAGTGAGGCAGTTCAGCTAAAGGTGCAGTTCAGTTGTCTTTGAGAGAAAGCAGCTCCATTCCTATGCACATGAAAAGCTGCAGAGGCCAAGCAGACCGTATAGGTGGTAGTTTCCAAACCTCTCACTGTATGCACAAATACACTGTTCAGCTTGTTACGTGATATAAAAATATAGATGAGTACATTTAGAAAAAAAAAGAGAAAATAGCAGAGTTCTGTGCACAAATTGACCAGATGTTGTCCTTTTCTGTGTAAAAAACCAGACTTACCAATTATGTTTACATCTACATCTTAGTAGGCCATTTTAGCAGAGGTCTCTGCTTCTCTGGTGTGACTGCCAACTTAGAGAATTTTTAGGTTGCGGATGATTGGTCTAATTGGTTGTAAAATAAACTATTTCAAAGGCCTGGCACTCCTTACATCTGCTGCTCTTGGCCTAATGTGTTTGTGATGTATTTGCTGGTAGAGAAAAATGTTGCTGGATGTGTGTGCATTGGAAAGCTGTAAATTGTTTTTCCTTTCTTTTGTTTCTGTTTGTCTTGGTTTGCAAATATTAAGCAGACGTAGTTCTCAATATGGACAAATGTGCTGCAAAATGCCACTCAGCTGAGGAGATTTTAGCTGCTTTTCAATTATTAAAAGCATATGCAGAGGAGTAAACTGCACAACTAATTTCAGAATGAAGGTTTGCAGCAGCTGCATAAGCCCTGGTGAGTAGAGGTTTAGGTAACAGAAGTGCTGATCCACTTGAATACACAAAGCAAAATCCCCTGAGATGAGGAGGCTTGTAGGTTGGCATGATCATCAAAATAATAACCTGCATGTCTGAGAGTGCCTGTTAAATGCTGCATAGACCAATTCTTCCAGTTACACTGTTGACAAGTGTGGAGTTTCTTGTGTGTTTTGGTTGGCCCGAAGAGAAAATATGTCCATACAGGTCATGGATGCGCATTCACTCTGGAAATTTTGATGAAGAGAGGCCTTCCCTTCCCTTCCCTTCCCTTCCCTTCCCTTCCCTTCCCTTCCCTTCCCTTCCCTTCCCTTCCCTTCCCTTCCCTTCCCTTCCCTTCCCTTCCCTTCCCTTCCCTTCCCTTCCCTTCCCTTCCCTTCCCTTCCCTCCCTGATAATTACTGTCTGACTCAAACCCAGGACTTCCATGAACCCCTTCCAGTGTCCAAAAGGATGTAACTTAGGACAAAATTTTAGCCATCCATTCAGATGATGTTCAGAGCAACTTCAGGGGGCAGAATTACACACCCTGCTTTCTCTATGCCTTGTGAAAGTCCTGTCCATAGGCCCTGGAGCTTACAGCTTCCATGAGAGCTCAGGAAATGCTTCCCTGTTCCACTCCCAAGCCCTGAATGGTAGGAGAGGATGCTCAGGCTGTTCCTCCCACTGCAGGGCACAGCTGGACCACACACTTGGATGGGGAACCTGTCCCATCTGTGTACACATCAGCAGGGGTTTGGTGTCCCTGGGCAGGGAGTTTGGGTTGCTTACTGTTTTGGGAATCAAAGTATGCATGTGACCTCCTTCAGCTGCGTGTCACAAAGGACATGTTTGGGTTGGCTTAATAGTGCAGCAGTACCTATAAATTTCCTTTCCTTTGTCAGTTTGTGTCACAGCCTTCATGTTGTTTGAGTGTGCAGGAGGGACCGTTGGTGTCTACTAAGAGTCACTCATAAGCATTTTTTCTCCTCTTGTCTTATCAATTATTTACAAGAGTAGAGCAGGTTAAGTATGGCCAAATATCCAAAACCTCTGGCACCGTCCAATGGAAAAAGTCATTACTTTTGTACTTCATGAAATGAAGTGCCTCCCAGATACTTTGTAGTTGACTAGGTGGTGGTTGTCCCTTTATGTGCTTCCTGCTATATGCTTCTTCAGAAATGTGCTATCTTCAGGAAAGATTTCCAAAGCAGGTTTCAAAGCTTCCTAGAGGCTTGAAGTCCTTTTGCTTGTATGACTTTGTGTGTTGCTCATACACAGGGGAAGGGAAAGATGCACAGGACTCTGCAGAGCTGCCCTTGCAGGACAGTGCTCCTTTCTTCTAAGGCTGGACCTCATGCTTGCTCAGAACTGAGCACATCTACTCCAGATAGACTTGGGCCAGACTTACCTTCTGCTTGGGCTTCAGCCTTTCCAGAAAGGCTTATAAAGCCTTTGTTGGTTACAGGGCTACAGCATTCCCAGGGAAGCTACACAATCATCCTCTCACAGCCTAGAAAAAAGATTGGTTTGGTGCATTTTTCTGGAATGTTTTGAGCATCAACCAGTGACTTAGGGTTGCTCCGGAGGTTATATGCACATAACTGCAGGATGCAAATCAGTATTTCTCTCAGCAAGTATAAACTTCTCTCCTCTTTATCCATGTTTCAATGCCAGTTACACCAGAGATCCATGGGGGCTTGGAGATCAATTTTGACAGGAAAATAATCAGAATCAATAATAAGCAGATAATAAAACCATCTTCAGGCTGTCTGCAACAGGCATTATCATAGTTATGATTCAGACATTCTGCTAGGTAAGGGTTGGCTTACTCCAGCTTCTTGTAATCTGCAAAGAGAAAGAGTAGAATAGCAGGAGAGCAGTTGTGGTTAGTACCTTATTTAAAAGTCCCAGTTACTTCTGGGCAGCTTTAAGCTTTCTCACTCGAATCCTCAGACAATCCAAACACAAATACCACCTGGCCAAATCCTTACCACTCTGCAAGTAAGTTTCTTAGCTCAAACATAGTGCCAGAAGAAACCATGTGCAGATATTATGTGTTGATAGCACCAAGAGCCAGGCAATAGCAAACAATGTGAGCCCCCTTTTTGACCTTAGGTACCAAAGCAGCAGGGTGCTACGTTGAATACCTCAAGTAGATGGCCTCACTACAGCCCCAAATATTTGTAAAAAATGAGTAGCTTTTGTAATGGGAACACCACGTACAAATACCAGAAGCTGCTTGCCCTTCCCAGAGGAACCGCTGGAAGCTGTTGGCTGCACTGTTCCATTTCCAGAACTAAACAGGATTCGGGCAGCACCGTCCCCACCAGAGAGTGATGTTCCCAAAGCCATCCTGTCTTCACACAGTGCTGCTCACAGCCATGCTTCTGTGCTATGCTCCTTTGCTCTCACTTATCGTTCTGCATCATCTTCACCAAAGTCCTTTCTTTCACAGACTGGACTTATTCCAGTAAACCGGGTTTTATTGTCTCACTTGCAGATTTTGTGGACAATTATTCACAGGGAAAATATTTATCTTGTTTTTCCCAATCTCATTTCTACACCTGCCAAATTGCCTCACCCTTTCCAACTCCTTCTAATGCCCATGAAGATCCCATTGTATCATTTTGGTCCATTTCGTCAGCTGAAGAATGTATTGGATTGGGCAGGTTTGTCTTTACTGCCAACTATGACTGCTTATTTGAATGACTACTACTATCCCTGGGACAATATAATGTTCTAATCTTAACCAGAATGGCATCAGACTTCTGGCATGACTCCATCATACTCAGTGTCATTATTAGCAAAAATACCTACTCCACAATGACCAATTTCATTTGGTTTGTGCAGTGAATTAATTTACTTATAATGGCATGTTCTAATAATACTATTCCTTTGGTAAACCAGCACCCCCTGAAAGTAAGTGAGAAAGTAGATATCTGAAGTTTGCTCAAAAATATTTGACCCCATCATGACTGTAGGGAAAAAATGTTGTGAACGTTTAGTCGATGTGTATTACAGCATCAGAAAACTGGTAGTGAATAAATGTTGCATTCCTTCTATTATTTTCTTTCTTAAATCTCCTGGATTGTTTTTTTAAGCCAGTCTCATGATTTTGTGGTCCAACTCTTGCATTTTAAACCCTAAGGGTTTACAGTAATATATGTAACGAATTTTATAGCTTATTTTAAAACAGGTTTTATAAACTATGGATCTTTGGCCAGCTGCCAGATATTAGGAATATATGGTTACTTCTTGATAAAAACTTGCTGTCACTGAAGAAGATTTATGGTTGTAACAAGATATGAACTGATAGGGGTTTAAGTCCAGCCCATGAAATAACAGAATTTATGTGCAGTTTCCTCCTCTTTAATCAGTGATTAGAGTAGGAATGTGATGCATTTGAACTAGTTGGTGCAAACTGTGCTTGTGGGAGTTACTTACTTGACATGACTGGGACTAGTTACAACCTTCACCTAAAGATTTCAGCCAATTCCCCTGGGAATTGAATGAGGCTGTATAGCTATATATGGTCTAATCTGTCCCCTTGGTTGGGATGCTACTGTTTCCCACATGCTTAAGGATGCTGAGCCTCCTCCTTTCCCATTGATTTTGACCTGAGTTGCCCAGCACTCTGTGGAGTCAGGCCATGTGGGGATTTGGTAAATTAAAGCCCCCCAAACTGGCTGTTCTAAGGGCACAAACCAGTATGGGTCATTGCTATGGGTGTAGCTGTTCCCAGAACAGCTGGTAAGCTGGGAGGGAAAGGAGCTGAGCCAACAAGAATGGAAAAGCCAAGATAGCTCCAGAGGGAAGGGTACAATTTCCAAGCCCTTGTACTGGGACAGTGGTGCAAAAAAGCTGGGGCTGCTTCCCAGAGAGGCTGGTCTGAAGGAAAGAGAGAATGGTGTAAATTAAACATGATACAGCATTATGGGGTGAATTCACAGGAGAAGCTCACAAAGCAGAAATGGTGAAGGTGTATAAGTGAAGTCTTGACTTGCTTCTGGAAAAAGAGAATTGATGAGTGTGTTGAAAAAACAAGGTGAGATTACAATCAACCAAAGAATGGGGAGGCATTCTGGCCCAGCAGCCCGTCCCTGATTCCAGCTGTGTCTTGTGGTTTGAGCAAAGCAAGGCAGCCAGGGAGAGAGAAGATCTCTGGGGGCATGTGCATGAGGGAAAAGAGGCAGTGACCTTTCTTCTGAGCTGACTCCCAGCCCATGTTGGAGGGAAGGCAGGGGCGACCATTTGACTCCATATTCTTGATTACAGTTTGGCAAACTCCTGTACATCAACCGTACAATTTAGAGACTTCCCAGGCAGTGTTCTGGAAGCCAGACTATCATTTTACTGCCTTTAGCTTTTTCCCATCTCTTGCACTTGCCCCCTACTCCTCTGTATCAAGCTACCAGTTCTGTGTGAGAGAAGGACTCTGACTGCACTGTTGCCAGAGGGGCAAATCTGCTGGCTGGCTGCTTCTGTTGTCCCAGGTGAGCAGGAAAGTAGGGGTGGAAGGAAAGAAGGATTTTGATGGCAAGGAGGAGAATGAGTGGCAGTGAGGGAAAGAAAAAAACTTACATATGGAAGATAGGAAAGGACCAAGAAAGCACAGCCACATGAAGAGATTATTTTGTCTTCAGCGCAGTATGTGTTTGCTCAAAGTATAATGGAGAGGAAATCTCTGAGCAGTGTTACAAACACATCTCTCAGCCCTGGTTATACACACACATATAAATGGCTCAAGTTTCACTCCTGTGGATTATTATTGTATCACTGCAACCTTGAACTGTATTTATAGCCTTGTAAGCTGCTGGACTGCAGACCTGCTGCTTGTTTTTTCCTGGTGGCAGACAGCACGGCCTGGAGGGGTGATCGCAGCTGAGAGCGTCGGAGGAAGAGCTTTGAGTCTGGCGACTCATTCTCTGTGTGGCCAAGAGCAACTCCCTGCCTCTCCATGCCTCAGTTTCCCCACTGATAATAGCAGGAAGGGTTCTTATCCCTGAGGCAATTATAAGCACTTTATTAGAGCTTTGTGTACTTTTGGTGTTGAACAGCTGCTGGTGGTGTTTACAATATCTGGTTATATGTGGTGGCAACAGCTTCTTGTGAGAACCTTTCTGTGGCCTCTGGAAACTGTGAAGTAGAGCAGCAGAGGACATGGGAATAGGTGCTCTATATACCTGTCTTTGTGGAAACACCAAGGTCCCATGATCAATGGGGCTTTTGGAGGGAAGAGAGGCTGAAAAGGCTCCACACTGGCTACATAATGATGGATGAAATGCAATATCTTCATACTAAAGGAAAAATACTTTTCTTTCAGGGACAGGCACTAGAGAAGATGAATTATGTTAACTTTTCCTATTCCAGTCATGGGTTATAGTTAGGACAAAGCAAGAAGGTGCTAAAGTCTTTATCAGAGTCCTTGTTGGAGTTATGGGTGCCATGAAGGAGCACAGGTTTGAGGAGGTGGTGGCAGACACCAGAGCTCACCCTGGAGTGGGAAGCTGTGCTTATGAGGCCAGCTGCTGAGTTCACTGCTTCTTATTTGTCTAACACAAGAGTCTTCTCACATTTCATGTGACATGACTCTGTTGCCATCATGCCTGGCCCTCTGGACAGTCTTGTTTTGCCAAGGCTTATTTGAAGTCTAAGGCCTAAAAGGTCACAACATTGTATGGCTGTAACTTTCCAACTCCCAGACTGTCCTTTCTGTTACCAGCTCCTCACTCTCAATTCTAGGCCTCTTCCCTCCAAATGTGAAGCCTACAGAAACCCTTTCTTCTTATTTCCCACAATAATCTTTATCTGGCTTGTGATGTGCAGTAGTGTCCCCTTTGTCAGTCCTATCTCTGACGGCAACAGCAAACTGCTCATGTCATTCGGTGATTACACATTGTTATATTGTATTTTGTCTTCATTAAAAAAAAATTAAAATAGTTAGGTCTTTAAAAATTTTCACTCCCCTCAAAGCTTCTGTCACATCCCTAACCTTAGGGGCTACTCAGAAGTAGAGAGGGCTTTCCTTTTTCAGCACATTCCTATCCTCCACTGTATTAGTCCATGAGCCAAATGATGATGTGATCCTGGCAGCCCAGTTTTTGTGTTGAAAGTGCGCATTGTGCTGAAGCTTTTTCCCCTGGAGTCCTCTTTGTGCAGTCCACGAAATGATGAGATCAGGCCTCGGAACTCAGCAGCTAATTAGAATGATGATAACACCTTATCCTTGGTGGCTTGCCAGCTTGTCTGACTCCAGCAGCAGTCTCACTTTGGAGGATGGTGTCACTTCAATCTCCAGGTCTCATGATTACTCCAAAGGTGCAGATCTCTTGTCATGGCCTATTCTGCCCCACAGCTGGAGCCCTGCGGCCTCCCTCCTCCTCTGAGATCTCTGCATCAGACTCAGCTCACTCCTGTCCTTGGCACACACAGGAATCAAAGACAAAAAGTAATGAAGTTGCATTGCTGTGAGAGGGAGTTCTTTAAGAGACACAGATTGTACAAGCCTTCCACAGTCACTGGAAGTACTGAGGCTTCTTCTGGATCACATCCTATATCTGACATCTAGATCTACACCAAAAGGAAGATAAAAATCAGAGTTGTCCCTTTCAGGAGCAGAGAACAGCTTGGAAAGATTAACACAGTCACTTCAGACTTAGAAGTCCAATAAAATACTTCCCCCCTCTATTACTACTTGTTTAAAAAAATAATACCTAGTGCTTTTTGAACCAATTCCTGATTGTAATTTTTGGGGGTGAGACAGGAGAGAGGAAAAGTTGAGTCACAATTTCTGAGTACTCAGCTCTTCCATAATACTTCATCACAGAGGATCTTAAAGTGGTTTTGGCATATGAATGAGTTAAATTTCACCACTTCCTTCTCAGGCCAGGAAAACCTTTGCTGAGTTCATTCACAGATGAAATGGAGAAAACCTTTAGGTCAGAGTTTTCCGACCTGGATACTTCATGTTAGATACCAAAGCTAGAAATAACATTAAAATGTAGTGGGTTTAAAGTGCATTTATCCATCCTTCTACTGTCACAATAACAAAGAATTACCTGGATTGATTTTGGATTGAACTAGATTGCTGAATTCAGTAGCCTACTTCTAATCTGGTGATACCAGACACCTTTTCTTCCTCCATCAGAATTATCTAAGAAAGGCTGAAGAAGGGTCAGCTTTGCTATTTTATGCTGAAGGGAGGGATTCTCACCATTCTCTCTTCCCTCTTTTCTTACCTTCCTCTGGTTTTCTCTGTTCAGGATCATGGCAAAAGCATTAGAAATACTGTAGCATTCATCGCCTTCAACTCCAGAAGCATCTCTTATAAGGCTTTCATGGATCCTTCTCAGAGCTCTTGCATTGAAGGAGCTGACCCTGTCCATGGATGCCGTCTGCACGTGGAGGGTATGAGAGTTGCCACAAATCTGCAGACAAAATGATAGCTTGGACACAGTGAAGCTAGTGTGAATCCACGTGAAACCAACCCAAGATGAGTTACCCTGGGACAGTGCTGGGAGAAAGAGCTGTGAGTGGAGTCTCAAGGAGCCACGTTCCTTGAGCTGCCTGTGTGGCAGGCCTGGGTCGTGCCATCCTGCTGATCTTCACTGAGCTGTCAAGGCTGCTCATCTTGGCTGGAACTCTGCAGAGGTCTGTCCCCCTTTATCCACCTCCAGCTTCCCTGCCTACACCTGCCCTAGCTTGTGTGTGAGGATGCTAAGGCATCTCCCCAGAGGCCATCAGAATCTGTGCTTAATAGCTCACAGGTGTCACTAGGGGTGCACAGGACCAGACATAAACCTTTGGCTAGGTAGGAGACCTCCGGAAATGGCGGTGGGCTCCTCTCTCAGAGAGTGTCTGGCAGGCAGTGCTGTGCTAGCAGGATTTTTGTGACAGTGGCGTATTAAAAGGCACTACAAGTATCCTCAAGGCTCTGGACTAAAGTTTATTTTGCCTCTGTATCCTGACTATCTGAGCAGAAAGGCTGGCTTAGCTTGTAAATGTGACTTCACAGGAACATGGCAAAAGACAGAGATACCTTAAGCCAGTAAATGTTTCCAGATGGGGGCATTTCTGGTGAACTTTTTACTTCTCCCTTTAAATGAGGCACTGTTAGCTTTTTACAAAGGTTGAAAAGATTTGAGCATTAGGGTTAAGTGTGGTGGAGCTCTTNTTTTTCTCTTCTTCTCTCTCTTCCTCTCTCTTTCTCACTTTCTCCATTTCACTTTTCTTCTTTCTTCTTTCTCATTATCTTTTCCCTTTTTCTTTCTGAGTCCTTCTACACAGTCTCCTCTCTTCTGTCTTTTTTTTTTTTTTTTTTTTTTTGTAAAATAAGGCAGCTAAGAAGAAAACACTTCTGTTTTCACGGCTGTTTTAAAAGATACAGCTTAATATATTCCTAGAATCCTGTAAGCAGAGAAAGAACAGTCAAAAGAGGGAGAGCAAGCAAGTTTTGACAGTAACAGCAGTGAGCCAGTGGGACATCTTGAAAGGAACTAGCCTTGTCTTAGGAAATTAAAAAGACGTGTGTGTAGCTGTTAAAAAGCCTGAGAAAAGTGTCTACGGTTCTCAAGCAAGGCAGTCCTGCAGGAGGAAGTTTACAAGAGCTAGGAGTAGTAGTATCCGTTACTTTAATCTGGTCTTGGAAATTATTAGTTCTAAGCATGCTGGAAGAAATTAAGACCAAACAAGGGTTTTCAGTTTAGAAACTGAGTCTTTGATGCTTTATGAAAGTAATTTGATTGCATCAAATGGGTCCCAGGGATAGGAACCTTAGTCCATAAATATCACCGATCCACATCATTAAAAAAACCTCAATCTGCACTTTTTTTCCCTCTTCTTCTTTTTGCAGTGCTAATATTCTTTGGACATAAGAGGCCCACAGCTGAATCAGCAGGGAGATTGATTTCTCTCTCTCCCTTTAAAAGAGGGAAAGAAGGTCCCTTTGGGTCAGGGTTAAGGGCTTGGAAGGGGCCTAATGGGAAAGTTCATCTCACAGCTGCCAGCGGTGTATAGTACCAGGCCCATGGATAACAACAGGATGTGGGTTTTGAGCACTGTCAGCTCCTTCATGATGTATTTCTTTTTAATTTTCTCCTTTTAAAATAATACACCAGCAAAGAACATTCTTTATTATCATAACAAAATCTCTGCTCCAGTGACTCTGAGACGTTCCTAATTGTTTTCAATCTGTCAAGACTGCTTTCTGTTAGCATTTCTTCAACCACTCAAGAGATTGCTGCAAAGAAAACAAAACAAAACAAAAATGGCCTGGGCTGACTCAGGGGCTGGGTAATGGGTTACAGCACTTTCACCTCGCTCATGACTGCTGAGCAGGAACCAAAAAGCTGAGTTAGTTGGTACTAACTTGAGTATCAGCTTTGCAACAGCAACTTTGGAGCAGTTGTTAGCACTGGAAGTCACCAAACAATCACAGTGACAGTCAGTGAGTTAAAAATAAACTCTGGTGATGGTGGAAGGCACAGGGAAAACACTCCATTCACCCAAGTGTGGAAAAGGAAAGTGCTGGGGAAGGGTGCATGCAGCTCTTCACACTGTCATCCTATGAATGACAAAGAGCAATGCATTTCCCACAGAGCAAAACACATCTGATCTAACTTTTCACACTGTTTCATAAAAAGTGATCTCATTAATGTGAGAGCAGAATGATTTCTGGGAATAGTCGTGTCCTGAGTGGTTGCTGTCGTGCCTACAAGAGCGGGTGATGCAGAACAGCCTTATGCCCCCATAGCTGCATCCCCATCTCACCGCACCGTGGAGGGAGAAAGGGGAGCAGAGGGGCTGGAGGAAGGCCCAGGGCCCCCTGCAGATATCTGCTGGCAGAGCTGGGGCACACAGGCCGTGGGAGGAGCACTGAAGAATTTTCCCAGCATCATTCCCTGTGTGTGTGGGTGTTGCCTCCCACCATGGAGCCTGTTACAACTCTGGATGTTACAGCAGGAATGGCAGGCCCCTGCCCTGGAGGGAGTTCCTGCTCTACCACAGCACCTGCCGTGAAAAGGTACAGAACTAAGATGTGAGAAAGAGATGCTATGTGCAGCAAGCAAGCTGAGCACTGAGGGCAGCATTCACCTTGCCTGCTAGGAATGCTCGGTTGTCGAGCCTGTCAGTGCCATAGTGACTGTGTCTGTCTGCAGACAGGCCGAGTCTCTTTCTTGAGCCTAAGGCTAAGACACAGCTGTCAGAATGACTGTGGCCCATAGCCTTAGAGAAACATGAATCCTGACCTGGTAGATATAGAAGGCAACCAGAGAAAACAGAAGGTCTGTGAATCAAGTCCATTGAGGTTTATTGAGGATCACCCAGGAAGACGAAGACAGGACTGGGCCCAGAGCACCTCGGTCAGAGCCCAGCGCTGTAACCATGCATTTCCACCAGGCCTATACACCCATGGCTGTCCCTGGCCATCAGGGCTCCAGATGCCTCTCACTGAGGAAGTTGCTGAAGAAGAGTCAGAGCTGGTTTTGCCTGCAGAAACAAAACAGTGGAACCACAGGAACTGCCTATCTGTATGTTCTGAAGGCACTCATCACTCTGGTATGCCCTGAGCTGCCGTCAGCTACCAGCACTGAGAAGTCCACACAAAAACTCAAGAGCTCTGACCATCCCTAGAGAGAGGTCGGGGTGAAGAGTGGGTCAGTGCAGAGTACCTGGAGCCTGAGTCAGGCCTTTGTTATGAAGGACGAGAAGAAAGGTCTGTGTCAGAAAGGACTGATCCTGCCAGAGTGGAAGTCATGACTCCTTTTGCTCTGTGTCACAAACTTCCCACACATGATTTAGGAACACCCTTCAGCTCTCTTTGGCTGCTGGTCTCCCATGTACAGTGGAGGTGTCGTCCTACTCTGCCTCATCAGGAAGCTATGAAAGATGCTCTCTTTCCAGTTTACAGGGGCTCTCATGGCTACTTATGCAAGTAACATAAAAAATTCAGCTTGGAGCAAACCACCTTTGTGATCTCTGCTTGGTCTCAGTACTTGGGAGACATCCCACAGCAAGAAAAACCCATGAGGTTCCCATTCCTGCTGCTGCGCAGAGGTGGCTGAAAAGTCTTTTACTGGAGTAAGGAGTTCTGCTAAAAGCAAGGCAGCGGTTGGGTCCGTGCCTTCCCACAGGAAGCACTGGACACAGAGATAAGCTCCTCCATGTTAACACTGAGATAACCAGTAACTAGGAACGTGAAGCATGGCAGCCACAGTAGCCACGGGGTATGTGGGAGCTGTCTCTCTCTGCAGGCAGCAGAGGAGCAAACAAGCTCTAGAACTAAACAGAAAGTATGTTCTCATGCAAACCTCATTAATAATGCAGAGTGAGTGAAGAGAAATGCTAAATATAAATGATATTTCTTGTTGGGAAAAGAGAGAACATACTGCACCTCTGCAAAGAGAGAACAGGAAAGGTGAAGGCTTTCAGAGTTTACATCAGTTTCCCAGAAAACAAAATTTGGGCTGTTTCACAGTTACTGCAAGATTAAGTCAGGCAGTGGCATGACAGGCTTCACTGACAAATCAACAAGAAATCCCTTGTATATTGAGATTTTTACTACCTCCATTTCTTCTTTTTTTTTTTCTTTCTTTCTTGTATTTTAGTCCAAAGTCTCTTTCTTACTGCTGCTTCTTCAGAGAATCCAAATGCCTGCTGAAATGATAAGGCATTTTCTCTGGTTAGGCAAACATGGCCCATATAGCACTGCTCAGCAAACGCCTGCCTCTTGGAGACATCCTGCCAGCAGCAGCAGCTATGGCTTAGCAGCAATTCATTATTCAGAGCCATCAGGCTATTCCCTGGCCCTGGAGTCCAGTTAGGTGTTTTAAAGATGCAGGTAATCTTAAGTAGAGAGCACATGTTACTATGCCCATAAGTCTCAGCTGTTGCGTGACATAAAGACCTCCTAAGACTGCGGTCCACGCGTTTTTTCTCTTTTATGCTGGTCATTAATCTCAGAAATGCATATGAAATTGATTTCCTTTTCATGACATTGTTTTCAAGTGACTCTTCTGTTTTCTTCAGCTTGGTTTTTGGCAATCTCAGTGGCTTTTCAGAGCTTCTCTGAATGTTTCAGTGCCGAAGTCGTCACAGTGGTGCCTGCTCCCTCCCATGTTTTATTGGTAGTGGGTGCACCAAGGAGGCTGCAAAGAGTAGGGGCATCAGGGTGCTGAAACGCAATATAAAAATTAAAATAATCATCAGAAGTTTATCCTTTATAGATTACAGAAGCAGAACCAAGAGCAGATCTTGGATGCTAAACCTGCTAGTTCTTTAGGATGTTGATTTTCTTTTAACTACTAAGTCCAGAAAGAGAAAAAGGAAGAGTCAATTGCCTTAATATGCACTTCACCTCTGAACGGCAAAGTTCCCAAAGAGTCAAACTCCCCCAGTAGCTCTCCATTCGCCTGTGAACAGCAAGCTTACATGCAGGGAGGGGGAAAAATGTAGCCACATTCCTTTCGCACTCCCACTCGCCTCTGAGGTTCTTCCACTTCCTTCCTATTGCTTTTTTTAGAACTGTAGTGTTTTTCTCACGTCCGGCAACAAAGGATGTTTTGTGCTGCTGCTGAGGTTGTTGGTTTCTTTCTTTGTTTTTTTCTTTTTTTTTTTTTTTTTTACTTCAGATGCAGCTATCATGTTTTAAAATAGTGCTCTTGTTTGTGTAGGAGCGCAACTTTTTCTGCTGCCTGGTACCTTACAAGCACAATCAGTTGCTGGGAATTCATTCAGTTGGTTAAATTCTCCTGCCAGAGTTGACATTTGTGTTTAACCCTCTTATTTACCTGTGAAAGCTCCCATGCTTGCAGCCCTGAAGGTAGAACAGAATTCGGGAGATTGCAGTGATTTCACTGCTCTGTTACTGAATAAGAGATGGAGTTACTCCAGAATTATCGTGGTGCAGCTGAGAGCAGAGCACGGTGCATAAATTGGTTCATGAAATGCATAGCTCATAAAACCCACAAAACTGTTGTGATGTTTCCAGTAGAAAATCCAATGAGGGGACAAGTAGAAGCAGGTCAATAATGGAAGCACAGCCTCCAGCCCCAAGAGTCAGCTCCCCCATTTTATGAGAGTGTAACATCATGAAATCAGAGTGGAGGAATGCATCTAGGATTAAACCTTTGGGGTTTGATATATTCTTGTCCCTGGTCACTGTAGCTAGGTCTTTTTTCATGGTGATAAATTGCCTGTGGTCACACACATTGACATTACTCACATTGAGAAGCGAAACTCCAAACATCAGCCCTTGCTATGTCAGGGACCTTGGATATTGGATATTCAAGCATTCAGTGTTTCCAATTTATTATAATTTGTAGGCAGCTAGACAAGGTGGAGGGAAAGCCCATAGACAGCCTGGAATTATATCATAAATCTCCAAAAGCTCTAACATAATCTTTAAGACTACCTTTAGTTCCTCAGACAGGGAGCATGAGTAATACAGTGAGCTTGATTTTGACCTTTTGCACAGCAGCGCTGCACAGGTATTAGTACACTGTTGGCTTTGGCTTCTGCAGAAGTCAGTGCTAAGTGTCTTGAAAAAGAAGTATTCAGCTCAGTGAAAGAATGCAAGGACTGCTATCTCAGTGCCTGCTTCATCTCAGTAGTCAGGGTG
Organism: Urocolius indicus; assembly: GCA_013401255.1. Taxonomy (NCBI): domain Eukaryota; kingdom Metazoa; phylum Chordata; class Aves; order Coliiformes; family Coliidae; genus Urocolius; species Urocolius indicus. Next base: position 172,836 of record WBNH01000153.1, on the reverse strand, counting down.
AGGCAAAGAGAAAATGAGAGGCCCTAAGTCTCCCCTGCAGGACGTGGGAATCCCTCCTGGTTTGTGCAGATGGGACTAGAGTGAGGTACCACATGCTGTCATGCTGGAGACATCCTTTGTACTCCATGTAACTTAAGAAATACACATACAAATCCTACTGTCTGGGTATTTTCTCCAGATTTCAGAGTAATACCAATACCAGCCCTCCAAAACAGCAAAATTCAGGAGCCTGTTGGAGCACTCACAAAGCAAGTTGTGATTAAGGAAACTATTTGATTGCAAATTTCATGGCATGTCTAGCTTCCTATCCCTGCAGCCAGCTTTCCCAGAAAGGAAGGAGGAATTCTCCCCCATTATATTGCAAAAGCCTTGCCAGGGCCTTGGAGCCCTATGGTGTGCTACAGAGAATCCTAATGCCATGCACACAAATGAGGGGTGCTGTGCAGACCATGGATGTCCCTGTGGCTTCCTGACAGTGTAACTGTGATTCTGTTGTGTGTCTTGCCCCCTAACACTAGCCTGAGGGAAGGGAGAAATGTGGGATCTGTGTGGCTTGAGTTACCCCTCACTATAAGAAAGACACTGAGGAGCAGCTGAGGGAACTGAGGGTGTTTAGCTTGAAGAGGAAGCTGAGGGGAGACATGATCACTCCCTGGAAGGAGATTGTGGCGAGGTGGAAGTCAGTCTCTTCTCCCCAGTAATGAAAGGAAATGGCCTCAAGTTGTGCCAAGGGAAGTTTAGATTGGAGATTAGGAAGAAGTTTTTCACCATGAGGGTTGTTAGATGTTGGCACAGGCTGCCCAGGGAGATGGTGGAGTCCCCATCACTGGATATATGGAAAAGTCATGTAGCTGAGGTGCCTGAGGGACATGGTATAGTGATGGGCTTGGCAGTGTGAGGTTAGTGGTTGGGCTTGGTGACCTTAAAGGTATTTTCCAACTGAAATGATTCTATGATTCTATCATCCTCTCTCTGGAAGTCCAGTTCCAGGAATTTGTGTTGCAGTGCCATCCATCCCCCCTTTTCTGCCAGATTATTCCTCCCTAATCTCCCAGAAAGCAACGAGTTCCTGAGCCACAGCCATCCCAGCAGCCCAGGGCTGAGACAAACACATGGAGGCTGTTTCACACTAAGATACCAGGCAGCAAACTGGGAAGCCCAAGGCATGTTTGCTTATTATCTCTATCCGGTTCTGCTACAAGGGCTGTGACTCTGTAAGAGTCAAACACCCAGCATGATAATACCTTAAGCAAACACAGCTGGTTACCAAAAGCGAGTCAATCTTCCATCAGGTTTGGCTAATATGAGCTAGCAAATGTGATTTAACCTCCGACTTTTCTTTGGTCTAGGTGTGTCAGAAATGCATTTAGCTAACAAGCAGCTGGATTGAGAGTACCACCCACTGAAAGGTGCTGTCAGGTGGATGGCCATGGCGAGACCTCGCTGGCACTACAAAACCTGGCCATCAGAAGCTAGCTTTGTCACTGCAATGGATCACACCATTAACAGCCTGATGAAAAGCCCTGGCCAGTTTTTCTGTGACCCACACAGATTCAGATTGCTGAGCCATCCTGCTGATGGTTTCTAACCCAGCAAGTACCATGGCTTAAGCCAACCCCAGGCCTCAGAGGGAGGAGGTCGTACCCCTTGACCATAGCTAGCATGTTACAGTGCAGCAGTGCAATGAAGTCTGTGCTCATCCAGACAAAGAAACTCCGTGTTGTCAACATAACCTGGGAAAACAGCCCACTAGTCTAGGGTCAACTCACCCTGCAAGTCAAGATAAAGTAAAAATAAATAAAACAAGGTAAAGCTTGCTAGTGCTTTAACTTATAAGACAGAAATGCCCTTAACTACTTGCCCAAGTAGTACTTTTAATAAACAGGAGCAGGGAGGGAGATGATGTGAAGGTTTTACCTTGCTCCTGTGCTGCTGCCCTGGCCATCCACTTCGCAGCCTCCAGCCACCTCAGCTCAGGATAGCAGCCTGGCCTTGCTGATACTATTACTTTAATGTTGCTGGCTTACATTTGTTTCAATCCCATAAGAAAAAAAACCACAGTTTAAACCTCCATCCCTAGAAGTGACTGTGATCCTGTTTCAGTACAGAGAAACAGGTGCTGCTGTGATACCATCCCAGACCTGCTGCGGGGAAGTTTCCCAGATCAGGAAGGTTGATGCCTTCATGGCCCTCAAGTGGAGTCTGGCACAAAGAGAGAAAATGCCCCTACTTTGCTTGTTCCAGCAAAAGTGATTTATGAGCAGGAAGGCTCCACCTTTCAAGGCCAGCAAGTGTGGCTGGGCAGAGCTCCTGCTAGCCAGGCCAAGGCAGCACCCAGGGCTGCGGTGCTTCATCCCAGACCTAAAGCTCTGAGGAGAGAGAGATTGGAGTTCTGTGAGACTTGACAAATCTACACAAAACCCTGGAGGAACTGTGCTTGGGCGAGAAATGTGGCCCCTAGATCTACTCTACAAATCCCAAACAACCTCTGGATAAATTTCAGCTGAAAGCTGTCTCTTTCATGCCTCGTAACTGCATTAGACAGCCAAACAGAGACCCTTTCATATTTAAAAATAGAAAAAGCAATTAATTATTGGAGTCAGTATAAGCCAGGAGGTGGTACAGTAGCAGAGGGTTGTCCATAGAGATCTGACTGTAGCATAGGCCATAGTAACTTTAGAGTCTATGAGCCTGTCAGCTCAACGGGACCTCCTGGCATTTGGGATGCAAAGCTGCTCAAACATAGGTGCAAAGCAGATTCATGCCCCGTGTGGACAGGGTTGATAGGCAGCAAAAAGTGAAGGCAGTCTCTGAACACCTCCACAAAGCTCAATGGAGTCAATGCTACTTTGCCAACCTCAAATTAGCTCAGCATTTAGGCCAACTCAAGCTGAAATGCTCATGCCCCTCTGATTGTACTCTTCTCCAGTGTCCATTTCCAGCAAGTGCCGGTGTATCTGAGGCAAGCCTTTGTGGTACAGACACCAGCTGTTAGGTTACTGGGCAAACCCTGAGAGTCAGAGATACTGACTTCTCTTTCCCACATCTGGATAGTGTGGTTCTGTGTGGGATGAAGCACTGCACACCAAAAGCAGGCTCCTCTCTTTCTATGTCAGTGTCTGCCTTGGAGAGACATGGTGTGAGATGGAGATGGGACTTAGGGACTCCTGGCTAGGTTTCACACAGGATGTTGGTAGCTTGTGCCCTTCAGTTGTCTCTGAGTCCTTTGGACATTGGTGAATGCCCCACAAGGGACCTTCCTCATCATCTAAGAAAATCCAGCTTTGTTTTTTTTGTGTTTTTTTGTTTGTTTGCTTCTTTTTGCTTTTTTTTTTTTCTATAAAGCCCAGTCCTTGCCACTTGCTAGTTACAAACTGTGCTCTTGGATTAACAACTCAGTGAGGTAATGAAAGTCAGCTGCCTTAGACACTTCATTTTCTGCTGCAAGACACTTGCACATGACCAAGCCCACTGATCTTTGGTGAACCTAAGCACGTGGAGAAATGAAAGGAGAAACAAGTTCTGGGCTGGAGGAGACTGTGGCTAGGAACGCGGGGGTGCTGCGATGTGAGCCGAGGAGAGACCTTTGAAGTGCGGTCTTTGGGCAGCTGCCTGGGCCCAAAGCAAACACTGCACAGGACTTCCACTTTGCTAACGATAATGAAAGCAGTTCCTGGAATGATTTGCTTGTCCTGACAGCAGCAGAGTTTGTTTGAAATATGTACAAGTTTTAAAAAAAAGAAGAAAAAAAAAAGAAGAAAAGAGGAACTTGTCAGAGAGGCCTGTTCTTTGGACTAGCTGTTCTCACAGCCTCCTTTCCCTGTCCAAATTGGTAATTCACAGCAAAAACAGAATTCAGGCACACTGTGGCTGCTCTTTTAACATGATCAAAGGGATAATTATATGCAGTAGTGTTCTCCAAACACAAAAATCTCGTGTGATCCTCCCGGCGTGAGGAACCGGCTGTGTGTCTGCTAAAAGCTCCCATTTGCTCCACAGACAGTCAGCCTCAGGTTGCATCCAGGGATGGTCCCTGCTTGCAGGCACAGAGCTCTTCCTCAGTTGCCTTTCTACTGTGCCAGCTCGCTCGCTGCTTTGGGGCTGGACAAGCCCCAGGGACATGTGGAGATCCTTTGTTTCTCTGTGTGTTCAAGGGATGAACGGGATATTTCCCTAAAAAGCAACCACTGCTTGCTTAGTTTATCCTGGAATGGAGACTTTATTTATAGAAGCTATAGCAGCAACAGGCACCCTGGGCCATAGCAATAGCAAAGTGAACTGTACAGTTCCTGATGGGAAATACTGCAAGGTTCTGTGCACCAGCAGCAGATTTTGTTGATGGTTTCTCCGTCTATGCCCATCCCATCTCTTCTAGGAGCTGCAGATAAAACTTTTTTCCGTTCACTGTGGAGGTTTCCTTGCCTTTTACTTGGCACCTTGTGTAGCGTAGTGCCTCCAGGGAAGGACACTGCAAAGCTCAGTAGGCTGTAGACGAGGGGCTATGCTGGGCCGTAGGGACACACAGTGGTGGGAGCCCTGCTGGAGTGCAGAAGGTTTCTCTGGTGGCCTGAAGTCAATGGGACAGCACCAGGACAATTGGGTGTTTGAGTTGAAAGTCACTTAGCCTCTTCACTACAGTATTTTTCTACCACATCCCTGGCTGTGGGCCAAGGCCAAAGCATCCATCCTGCAGGATTACTGCTGGGGGATCCAGCCCTTGTGTTCCACACTACCTGCATCAGCTCTTCCCACACCACGCAGACTCAGGTCTGTAGGAAGTCCCTGGAGTTGATTTTTCCCTGTTGATAAATCTCACCTAAAGTTTCTGCCAGTGTGCAAGCTTGCCAGGCTGCACTTCATGCTGTACATGTGTCCTGCCTCATCCAAACTATTCCTGGCGTGTCTCCTCTCTTTTCAATCAAGCACTTAAGATGAGCATCTGGGACCAAGATTGCACATATAATTGATGCCTTATATAATGATGTGGAGTTTTGAAGTGGCTTCGAACTCAAACAAGTCACCCTCTACATCTTTACTAAATGGAGTTTCACTTTGTCAATGTATATAGTTGGCCCTGTCCATTCATTTTATCTTCTTTGCGTTGCTTAAACCAGCCATACTGTTAAGATGCTGATGCCTGCTTGGTGGTCCACACCACCTTCATTAGCTTTTCATATCTCTTTCCATATGTGACTGTAGATGATCTGTGTTGTTTTTGTTAATAGGAGACAGATGGGAACTGGGTGTCAAGTTGTGATTCTGAAGTGTAGGAGCTTCATAGCTTTTTTTAAACTGCATGATATTAAAGATAATTTAAAACAGAATTAGTTTCTGGCATTTAACAATTAGTGAGGCAAAATAGATGCTCAATTAGAGAGGCCAGAGGAGGGTAATTCTTTAGTCTGAGTAGTCACCTCTGAATCCCAGGCTGACATAATCACATCTGGTATAAAAGGCCAGACTCTTTCATGCTCCCGTGATTGCTCTGCACAGTGGTCAGTCCCATGGATTGCATTGCCTATCTCGATCAGGTGATACACAGGAAGAGAAGAAATGCTGGCAGGGCTGATGTATCTAGGACCTTGTGCATTGGACAAATTAGGTTTTGTGAATCTAACTTTCCAGGGTCCATTAGCTGAGCCTTCAAAATAAAAAACATGAGAGGTTTCTTGCAGTAGAGCACACACAGTTCTAAAACGAGCTACAGGAGTTTCACATATGGCTGAAAAAAACCCTGTACTGGGTCTGAAAGGGATATGTCAAGTCCAGGTTCCTGTCCTGTTCTGATCAGGAGTGGATGCTGGAGGAAAGACATATGGAAACAGGCAAATATGGAACAGTTATTTTCCTGATGTAATCACAGGGCTGGGAGTTCCTCATCCAGAGATGTTATCTTCATGTTCAGTAGTTCTAATGGACACTAATTCCTCTGCAAGTTTATCTAATTCAAGTTTTCACTTCTGGCTTCTGCAACAGCTGATAGGAATGAACTCCACTGCTTAATTTGCACTGGATGAAAATGTACTTACTTTGGTTTGGTTTAAACCTGCTGCCTTCTAATTGCATTTAGTGTTCTTTTTTGGGTTGTGGGTTTTTTTTGGTGTTTTTGTTTGTTTGTTTTTTGGGGTTTTTTTGGTAAAACCAGAGGTGGAGGAGGCTTCAGACTTGCCAGATTCAGGCACCTGGGTACAGAGCATACACAGATGGCTAATGCTCCACCTCTCACAGTCACACTGCGGCTCAGACTCTTGTTCTGGCACTGCCTGCTGAATCACAGAATGGTGGGATTTGGAAGGGACCTCTAGAGATCATCTAGTCTAACCCCCCTGCAGAAGCAGGTTTACTTAGATCAGGTCACACCGTAACACATCCATGTGGGTTTTGAAAAGCTCCGCAGAAGGAGACTTCACACCCTCCCTGGGCAGCCTGTGCCAGGGCTCCCTCACCTGAACAGGAAAGAAGTTTTTCCTCATGTTCAAATGGAACTTCCTGTGTTTCATCTTGTGCCCGTTTCCCCTTGCCCTGTCATCGGGTGCTATTGAAAAATAGACAGTCCTCATCCTCTTGACACCTGCATTTTAGGTATTTATAAGTGCTGATAAGGTCCTCTCTCAGTCTTCTCTCCTTCAGGTTAAAGAGTCCCAGGTCTTGCAGCCTTTCCTCATTAGAGAGTTGTTACAGTTTGCTTATCATCTTGGTAGCCCTGCACTAGACTATCTCTAGAAGTTCTCTATCACACTTGAACTGGGGAGCCCAAAACTGGACACAATGCTCTAGTTGTGGCCTTACCAGGGCAGAGTAGAGGAGGAATTGTGACCTTCTCATCAGCAGGTTCTCCATCAGGCAAAGCCTTGGTGCAACACTTCTTTTTGCAACTTGAGCAGGTGAATGGGCAGTAACTCCAGCTCCCATCCTAGTCCATCCTGTCTCTTACTGTCTTTTCTAGCTTAAAGACAAATTGATACGGTCTGGCATTTTTCCTATGCATGCATTTGCGCAGTCAGCTGCCTTGCATCTCTTAGAGGCCCAGTAGTGCAGATGGCAGGAAAACAGGATGCTCAAGAAGTAAGTGCCTCAGCTTGGGTCAGCTGGAACAGAAAGATATTGCAGATCTTAAGTAACTTGTTTTCATAAGCCCTCCAAGTACCTATTAAAATTCACTACCACAGTTGCATGGGCCACCACAGGAATCTTCATGTGGCCATGTTGGGATGTGCAGCTCTGACAGCAACTGTCTGCTTATTTACTTAGAGAAAATAATTTATGCTGCAACATTTGCTGTCAGCTCCATATTTTCTCTCTCAATTTATACCCCTGGAGGAGTTATTTTCGCATCAACTAAGTAGAAACTGCCCTCCTGCTTAGGCCCCAAGGTTAAATATCCAAAGTTATGAAGGTACCTTGATGTCTTGCTACTTAAAATGCCCTGCTCCTTTTTGGAAGGTGCAGTCCACCCCCAGGTTTCATACTGTGTCTAAGGTATGCTTGTAAACCATAAGAGTATTTTTATATTGGTACAAAAAAAGTATCATCAGATAAATCTGGCAAAGCACTCCTGTTGTGGACACATCTGTCAAAGCTCCACCGGCATTGAAAAACCTCTTTCCACAAGCAAAACAAGTTCTACTAGTAGAAGCCTGGGTTTGTCACTGTAACTGGGAGAAATGGCTCAGGGCAGGGTTGGAAAGGAGCTCTTATCTCCCACGATCTGGAAAAGGGGGTGGATAGTGAAATGGCAATGTTTGCTATTGATAGTAAGCTATTAAGGGTAATAAAAATGAAAGTTGACTGCAAAGACTTGCAGAAGGAACTCTCACTGTTGTTAGGAGGGAGGCAATAAAAGAGCAGACTAGATTAATTTAGATAAATGGGGAGTGTTGTGCATGGAAAAGAGTCCTAACTGTAGATGCCAGTTGATAGAGTGTGAGTTAGCAGTGTCTGTTCTGGAATGAGATCCTGGAGCTGTAAAAGCCCTGTGAAAACAGCGACTTTTTCCTTGATAGCAGCGGAAAACCAATCAAACATGAGGAGTTATTAGGAAAAGAGGAAAACCAGAGCCGTACAAGTTCAGTAGTTCTGCCTTTCCTTCTCAGACAGAAATAAAAAGGTACCAAGGTTACAAGCATAATGCAAAGTACAGGACAATATTTAGATGTTTGAGACTCCAGTGTGAGAAAAGGGAGTGAGAGGATAGACAGAGGTGCTGACAACCATGAATGCCCTCCAGCGAGTCAGCAGGAAACAATTTGGGCTGTTTCTTTCAATATGAGACCTATACCACACCCATTGTGAGGAGCTGATGCTGGGCTCCAGACAGGCAGAGAGAGCGGTTGCAGTTAAACTATGGAACTCTGTCCTCATGATGCTGCGTGTGCTAAAAGTTTGAAAGGTAAAAAGCAATTAAACACATCTCAGGAAGAAAAATCCATTGACAGCCATGAAGTGCAAACACCCCAGCGCTGTCTCAGGAGATCCCTAAGCTACAAATAGCTGTCAGTTGGTGGAAAACAGAAAGGATTTATTCCTATGTATTTACTTCATCCTGGTATACCTGCTGCCAGCACAAGCTGGAGGTAAGATGTTGGGACAGTCTGACCTTTGGGCTGGACCATTGCAGGAATTCTCACATTTTGGATAACCCTAATTTACACCACTTTTATTCAGATATAATGCTGGGATCATGAAGTGAAGTTGTGTCATAGTGAAGAATCAAAGTGAGGTTCTTCTGCAAGAAAATAAATCTTTACTTCAAAAATAATTGCAGTAAAATATTAAAAAAAGCATAGAGTGCAAAATTGGAAATGAATAAAATAGTCTTTTGAGGACTGGAAAAGTATCATGCAAGTATCCCTAATCATTTTCTACTCCTGTCTGCTGTCAGCCTATTTCACCTGCAGTCTTGAATTGCTATCACTTGCAAGGAGTGTCTCACATTTGGAAAGTCTGCATGATGCAAAAACCATAGCTCATTGTTTTCCAGCTCCTCAGACTAGGGTAGAATACTTCAACTCCACTTTTCACAAGATAGCCGTCTACCCCTACCTTGACCGCTTTAGGGAGGAGCACAGGGCTGGCACACTGTGTGAGCAATATTGCAGGCAGACCCATGGAGATGCTGCTACTGGCTCTTTCTAGTGCAAGTGCTTCTTCTCCAGCCCTAAACTTTCCAGCCTAATGCCTGCAATGGCAGGTTTTCTGGGTGATAATAAGGTTTGTTAGAAAACTCTTAGGCTTCACCCCAAGGTTATCTGCTTTTTGATGCTGGGTAATGGATTGTCAAGTTTAGAAGCGAACGCCCCGCGTGCTTTCAGAAGAATTACAGAAAGTAGGTAATTAATTATTGAGAAGTAATTAGCAAAGTAAGGTTTGCTTCAAAGCAGGGATTTAAAATTTCACTGGAAGACTGGCGTTCTTCCTTGTAGAACATTGTGAACAAACGTGGAGCTGCCAATAGTGCCAAGCATGCACATAAGCCAGAGTGTTGATGTGTTTGTTGATTGTAGAGTTGTGAGACATTTAAAGACAGCAGGAGGGGGCTGCACAGCTGATATCCATCACTTACACAAAGAGCTGACTAAGTAGCCTCCATCCCAGATACCACCAAGCAATGACTGGGAATGGAAAATTAAGAAAGCAGTTGCTCTAGGTTTCTCTCCCAGCCTGTGTGGCCAGGAGGAGCAGCCGTGCTCCTGGGATGATGAGGAAGGACTAGAGACACTTTCTGCAAGCGTGAGTGAGGATGCCGGAGAAACACCTCAGCCCTGTGATGCTGGATGGCTGCTTGGCCTCCTCGGGGAGGAAGTGGCTTCCATTTAAGGAGCTGGAGAGGTTCTTGGCAGGAATTGCAGCAAAACATCCCGAACACCGGGTCCTGCTGGCAGAAGGGCGAGGGGCAGCTCGAGCTTGTGCTTTGGAAGTAGCTTCTTTTGTCAGCTTGAGATTTTCCAGAATTCCAAAGCGGAAAGAAAGAGAAGGGTACGAGGAAGCTATTAAAGATACATAAAATAAACTGGAAGAGGGCAGGAAAGTGTGTTTCATTGAGAAACTGTGCACTTTATTAGAAGGAAGGATTGCTGAATGCTTATTATTTTAACAAAGACGTTTTCTGTCGTGAACAAGAGAAGCAGATGTTTAAAAGACGGACAGGAAGCGGCTGTGACAAACGAAAGGATTTTTGATTGAATTCATGAGCTGTGTTTCCTGCCAGTAATTCATTCAGCTGTAGGCTAGATCAAAACATAATATTATGGTTTAATCAGCAAGCTTTTTAACACGAAGCCAGAATATACAAGCTTTTAGTGCTACAGGTAAAAAGTCATTAGTGTAGTTGGCTCAGAGGCTTCTTTTTAATTCATTATTCATTCTTTTTCTTTAAAGCAAATACGTTGTCTATCAACAAACACCTGAGAACTCCTAGAGAGCTGTGTTTTGGAGTTTGCACAAGCAGGTGTAGAAAGGGTAAAGCACTTTTCAGGGCACAGCAGATGAAATAGGCTACCTAAAAGTACAATTCGACTTCTTTTGCAGTTGCAGAAAGCTCAGCTGCCTACAGACTGCAGGGAGTGTTAGATCAAGTTGGTTATCCTTGGGGGAAAAAAAAACAAAACAGCATAAGGATTTCTTTTTTTTTCCTCAGCACATTCTGAAAAAGCAGCATGTGTGTGTGTGTATCTGTGTCTGTGTGTGCACGCGTGTGTGCACATCTGTTAATTTCGAAGTTTTCTGCTTCTCTTCCTTCCTTGTAATGAATTCTATTTGTTTACAGCCTCAAGGAAAGCTTGTCACTAGAAATTTCCTTTTGAGTTTTCAGCTCCAGATTTCACAACCACAGAGCCATTGCAACACAGTGATAAACAAGCTGAGGAAGGCAGCTCTGGAGAATTGAGACTTCTCTTTTTCATCATTTAGTTAAGTAAATAGTTACCAACTGTGCTGAAAGATAGAGAACTTTATCTCTAGCTGTAATGACTATTAGCAAAAGTGGATTTTTGGTTTTCCTATCCAAAAATTTAAAGAGTATGCACAGGAACTGTTTTGAACAGCTTATCCTTACACCACTTCTTGTCAGAAAGGATCAGATGCTAAGCTGTACTCCTGGGACATAGCACTGGGCTGCAGGCCATATAGGAACAAGGAAAATGGAAAAGAGGAGTTGCAAAAGCTGCCTAAAGCTCAAGCTCACAGTCCTGGATTTGCACTTCCGAGGGCAAACTCAGGACCTGGCTGAAGCCAAGAGGATAACCAGGATATGCCCCATGCACAAACACCAGCTGCCCTCCATCCCCCTTGACCAGGTTTTCAGAGGAGGGATGAGGACATTAAGGCAGTCTCGTCAGATTTCATCCTCTGCAGGGGTGCAGTCAGCGTGGCTTGGCTGCACTTTGGGTCAGGGGCTCATCCTGCACCTCATGCCTCCTATGCCAGTCTTGGTCCTTGAATTAAGCACAACATCCATAGGTCCGCTGTATTTAATCCATCTTAGTTTCCCCAGGTCACCCTCTCATTATATAAATGTATTGGGAGAAGCTTGCTATCGATGAAATTCTAGGGCACAGATGCTCCTTGCTATAAAAAAAGTGCAGCTTTGGATCAACTGAAATTTTGTACCACAACTTGTGATATTTAGCAAGTGGTTTTGGCGGCGGCAGAGCAGGCATATCTTGACATTTTCAAAGTAACTGAAGCGGTTTGTTTTTTCACTAGGAAACAAAGTTTTGTTTGGAAATTTCTCTCGGCTTTGTAATAATAAAGAACAGTAAGAGAGAAAAGTCCTTCCAGGGAAACAAAATTGTTTCAGCTGAAGTTGAATGAAAACTTCTCTGTTTAATCCAAGTCGAACAGAACTTTTCATTTCTTTAAGAAAGGAAAAAAGAAGGCTCTGGGCCATCAAAACGAAAAAAAGATTGTCCAAGGAGTAATAATAATAAAAAAACTATTTGACTATTTCTGTTTATTCGGATGTGCGGTATGATTACTAATATAAGGGAAAACATCAGATGTGGAAGGCCAGATGTCTCAAGACACATAACATCATTAAGAACTTACACATTAAACCAGTTAAGGTAAGGAATAAAGAAAAGGGGGCTAAAGGTGCCTTCTAGAAAACGGAGGAGTTGCCTTATCAGTTCAGCACACAACCTTACCCCCACATCAGAACAGCTAAAGAAGGTGCAGTGGACACTGCTGCCAGCCAGCTATTTAACACAACTCATATCATAGAAGCATGGAATAGTTTGGGTTGGAAGAAACCTTTACTGGTCATCTAGTCCAAACCCTTGCAATCAGCTGGGACACCTTCCACTAGATCCGAATTCACCTGTCCTTGAATATTTCCAGGGATGAGGCATCTGCAACCTCTCTGGGCCGCAGTGTTTCACCACTCTCAACATAAAGAAAAATCTGCCTTTTGCCTAGAGGTTTGAAAATGGCTTGAGTTTTCCAGCCTCACAACTGAGGCACGGCAATGCACTAATCCCCTCTGTAGTGTAGCTGGGGAGGAAGCTTCTTAGTTCCTTTCATCCCATAGAGTATCTTCACTGCCAGAACTGTGCCCAATAAGTGGCAGCTCCTTGGTAAACAGTTTAATCATTAAATGTCAGCTACTGCTTAGAGTTTGATTTCTTTTGAATTTTAGCAAGCAACTCCTCATTCATAGAAAATTGGCATTTCGTACATCCACGATTGTGCTATTAGCTGCACAATAGAGAGGCTGGTTTTCTCTAAATATTGAGATTTGATAATTATAACCCGTCAGTTATTAACACTCCATGGCAGATAAATGCCTCAATGTTGAATGTGCTGTGGGCAAACCTCCTTCCGGAAGAAGCGTCTTATCAGTGAGTGGAGGAAGGCTCTAGCTGCCATACTCCATTAACACCATGTTAATGAGCCAAAAGCCCACGCACCACAATGAAAACATACCCTGAAGTGTAGCAGATGGGCTCAGAAGCCGAAACCTAGGAAATGATAGCTAAATTCAATAGAAAACAAAAGCTGGGCAGCTTGGCCCTTCTTGTAGTAAATATCTGAGAGTAACAGGCATTCTTGGATCCTACTAAGTGAAATTGTGGCTGTGCTGGGCTTTCCATTGACTTCAGGAGGACTTGAGTCTCTTCTGGTTACAGGCAGTATGTCAAAACCCATCCAGAAATGGCTGCTGATCGCCTGAGCTCTGTACCAGTGAAATCTGTACAGTGCATCTCCAGTGAAATCCTTCAGCGATGCTCACAGAGGATTTGTGATTCAGTCCTTTGGAGAGCTGCACTGATAACCCCCAGCAAGGCTTCACGCATCTTGTTGCTAAAGCTGCTTAAAATAAAAGTGAGTTGACAAATGTGACTGAATCAGTGTGTGGGAAAGCACTAACAGGTTAATCATGTAAATGATTAAAAACTGTCTATTAGTCATATGTGAATGCCACTTCTCCACATCCTAGTAAAATTGCTACAACATCGTTTGTAATAGTAATGATGTCACAGCAGAAAAAGCCCTCACTCACACTTAATGTACTGGCTGGGAGGCAATGGCTATTGCACATGGTTTTCAAGAAATTATTCTTTTACAGACTAGTATAAGCCTGTTAACCCCACCAGCTCTACATCCCTCCACCTCATTGTCATTAGTGAGGGTGTTATGTACATGAAGCACAACATTAAGTAGCTTTCAGTTGTATATGCCAGATAGAGCAAATGCAGCCTTGAAGCCCTTTGATGAAGTTAGGTGCAACTACTGTTTCACCAGTGCTGGGGTTTGTAGGCAGTAGTACTAGTGTCAATACAAGCTGTATGTCAGCCTGGTAAAATTTCCCCTATTGCTGCTTGTGCACGCAGAATGATTTCAAATGGAGGACGACACTGCCTGTTTTCCAGGGGTTTTTGGGAATTTTTGGACAAAACTGCTCACCTACCAGGTTTTGATACAGCAGTCGCTGGGAGAGGGTTTTTTGGTCTAAAAAATGCAATTTGCAGTCACGTGAAGGGAGTTGATTTCCATCTCCCACCTCTGCCCTGGTCTCTGTGTCAGTGTGCCCAGAAAAGAGGCAACTGAGTCCCTGCAGCTCTCTGCACTGTGGAAATCCTCTGTTCTGTGTGTGCCTGCTCAGAAAAAGAGCAAGAACCAGGGAGCAATCATATAAAAAGGCCTTATTAAAAACAGGACAGGGAAGAGGTAGAGACTCCAATGAGCACCTTATCCTCCAAAGGGGCCTCCTGCTCAGGGCCAGCCTGGAAAGAGAGGTGCTTGGGAGAGCAGGGCTTGGCCAGAGGTCATCGTGCCAGGGCTGGCAAGATGGGAATGCAGCCTCAAACACATGACCCAGTTTACAGTGGCCAAGAAGAGGTTTTGGTTAATAATACAGATGCCTGTATTAAATAGAGGAAAGCCACAGTTAGCTCTGTGATCTTCCTCATCTGACCAGCCAGGCAGCAGCAACTGTAAGGCACCTTAATGCTGTTCTGATACAGGATTCCTGTCAGGGGCCATTTTCTGATTAGCCAGAACTTTCTTTCCCTCTCTCTTCTACAAACAGGGCTTGTCACCTGTTTCTCATCTGTTTTCATTATAGAGGAGAAGTAATTGGTACATCTGGGTGTTATTGGAGAAATGGCTTAGCTGAAGCCATAATGTGGTAATTACAGACTGAACTAAGCCATGCCAATGCAATGTAAATACATTTGCCTCCACGTGTGGGATATAGTCATGTGTCCATTCATATGGCTGTTTTGGGGAAGAGGGAGAAGAGGGAAGGGCAGTGTGGAAAGCTGACCATGTCTGACCTATCCTGTGCACGTGCGGTAAACCTCGAAGATACAAAATCCCTGCTATCACAGCAGAAAAACATCAGTGTGGCCCACTGTAAAATGGACCAACAGCTCATTTTCCAAGTGGCTTGTTTTCCTAGGGATTGAATTATCCTGTGTATGACAATTTCCTTCTGGTCTTTTGTAACTGCAAGTAGACACCAAACCAAAATAGCTTGTTTTCACTGTTTTGGTAGTGCTCTCTGCTAAATAGCAACACATGGCTGCTGGTACACCACAGAAGCCAATAACCTAACATAAAGTGTGACAGCAGGCTCTGGCAGCAGCCTGCGCTGTCTGAAGGATAAGGAGAAGATAGTACAGGGAACCAGAAACCTCAAATGGCTTTGTGTGCATGTATGTGTGTGTGTGTGTTTGAATGAGGCTCCTAGACACATCTCCCCAAACTCCCTGCCTTCCCTCTCCAATGTAGAAGACAGTATTTGAAGTGTTGGTGGTGTTTTACGTCATTGTTGCACACCACATCACAGAGCCACACCATGACAGAAGAGTTGAGTTCAGAAGGGGTCTCTGGAGATTGTCTGGTTCAAGCCCCTGCTGCAGCAGGGCTACCTACAGCTGTCTGCCCAGGACCATGTCCAGGTGAATGGACCATGTCCTTTGTACCAAGCTGGTAGCATCTGCTTTGTGTCATGGGGTTTGGGAGCAGTTCTGTGTAGCCCAGGTGGATGTTAAAGTTCAGAGGGTTTTGCCTTGAGGGAGACTGTGGGCACAGGTGTAAGATGCTGGTAAGTGAGCCAGCCTTATACAGAACTGTGTGAGTAATGGGACCAGGATCTTTGTATATCTCTTGGCAGGTCATTACTATGCTGTAGGGTGAGAGGTGTAAGATTTCAGAATATAGAGGAAAGATAAGTTTTCTGACTTGGGCATGTTTCTGGGGTCACTCTGGCCTCTAGCTCATGTCTCTTCCACAGTTCAGTGTACTGCATTCGCAGGGGGACACCTGCTCAGGAAGGAGGTTTTCCCAGGCTGAGACTCATCCTCCACACCCCATGGTAAGATGTAGTCTGCAATTGCTCCAAATGCAGGAAACTTACCTGTGTATTTTGCGGTTGTAAGAATTTGTGTTCCTACTCTTGCCTGCTTTCTTCTTTCCCATGATATTGTCATACCTCTGACCTGTAGTGAGCAAAGTATTATCAAAAATATTAAAATATATGAGTATAATAGTCTGACCCAATACATATGGAAAAAATCCAGAATGAGTAGAGGGAGAGATTTAGCCATGATACAGGCTAAAGTAGCTTTTGCAGAAGGTGGCAAACAGAGCAGAGCAGGGGGGCATTGATGCTGGACCGCTGCAAACTCCACATCAGTTGAATATCCAGCTTTATTTTCATAGCCAGAGACTACCATTTCTCTTTCTTTTCCCTGTTTTTTTTTCCAATCAGGGAAAAATTGGGCTTGACTAAAATGAACTGATCTGTTCATTTAGCTGCTGAGAAGGGAAATTAACTTCATTCTTATCCGTCTACCTTATTAGCACAAATATTGCGACTGCATTATCCTATCCCACATAAAACCCTGTACAGTAGAGCCTTTTAATTGTCTGGCTAATTGTTTGGCCTCGGAGCTGTCTATTTCTGATTGTCTAATTCTCATTAGAATGCCAGCTGACACCAAGCTCTCCAAAGCTCCCTTTAGCAGCTTTGAACCACTTCTGGACTAATTTGGTGGTGTTGAAAGCACTTACATAAAGGCAACCAACAATAAGAAACATAGTGCAAATGTTTCCCTTCTCTAATGCATTCAACATTCTAAATCTTGGCCATAAAGGAGTTTTGATGCTGGTTTAAATGCGTATGTCCCTACAGAGTCACAGCATTGTCGTTAGTGTTCAGAAGTGTGTAAAATACATGGACTGAAAACCTAGGGACAAATGCTTTAGTCCTTGATCTGAAATATCTCCGAACAAGGCATAAATCAGAATGTCAGGGTGCAGGCCCCCAGCCAGAGAAAGGATTGGTCTGTATAACAGTGCTCTTTGTTAACCCTATGTTAAGCATTTCTGAGGACAGCCTACAAAACCTGAATGAGACAAAATCTTAGGTTCACATTCTAAATTTGCTGCCATGTATTATTGCTGTGTAGCTCTTTTTTCATTTTGTGATACTTCAGCACTCAGCACAGAATCTGGCTTAGTCCATTTCCGTAGTTTGAAAATTTTCGTGTTGTCTGTTCCTTCAGTTGTCTTCTTTGAACTACTCTCAACAACCTAGTGAGTCACCTGAGACTGGCCAAAGCTTGTTCTGTGTTGGCAATTGAAGTGAACAAACGCAAGCAGGCAGGAAAACTCTGTGGGGCAGGTCTCCATCAGTCCTCTTCCCTACCACGCTCAGANCCTGTCACTGGGTGCTACTGAAAAAAACAGACAGTTCCCATCCTCTTGACACCCATCCTTTCAGTATATACAAGTGTTGATAAGATCCACCCTCAGTCTTTTCCACGCTGAAGAGCCTCATGTCCCACAGCCTTTCCTCATTAGAGAAATGCTCCAGTCTCCTCATCATCTTGGTTGCTCACCACTGGACTCTGCAGAAGTTCTCCATCTCTCTTGATCTGGGGAGCCCAGAACTGGACAGAGAGAACTGGTGCATGAGGTTGTTCCTCCCCAAGTGCAGGACTCTGCACTTGTCCTTGTTGAACCTCATGAGGTTTCTCTCTGCCCAGCTCTCAAGCCTGTCCAGGTCCTGATGAATAGCAGAACATGGTGAATCAGCCACTCAGCCACAATTCTTACCAGGTTTTGAGTGACATTTTCTATACTCATACCTAAAGAGGGGTTAAAATGTGGCAAGTTACTGAAACTGGAAAATAGAGGGTTTATTGCAAGTTTTAGCACTGAATTTCTTGGCCATAAATGTGGTAGAAGAGTAGGAAAGGCATCAGTGCTGCAGTGGAGGGTTTGCTGCTGTCCTGCAGACAAGGGACCTCTTGCTTGACAGGGAGCCTTGGCTACTGAAAGCCAGTGCCCCAAGGCTGCCTTTTGCTGCAGCATCCTTACCAATGCCTTGGGCAGAACAAAAGGTTTCAGAGAGCCTTAAAGCTTGGAAGGCTGTCCACGGGCTTTCATAGCTTCTTGCTCCAATGCAGCTTGGTGAGCAGATGGGCAGAGATGAGGGAAGCCCTGGCAGCCTCTCCACTACCCCATACCAGGAGGCACTGTGCCTATCAGCAGTGCCCAGGTCCCCCATCCCTGGTAGCCAGCAGTATATTCTGTAAGTGTTGCATTTGACAGCTTTCAAAATGAAACTTTACAAGATTGCTGCTTTGAAAAATTGTGGTCTCACAACCTTTGGAGTCTGGAAGGGTCATGTTCCTCTCCTGAACATTTCGTTGCTGCCATTCCCCAGGATACGTTAACTGCCTGTACTACACCGCTATCCACAGCCAGAGCTGGTGATGAGGTTTCCTGACAGCAAGGGCAGCCAAGCCCTTATGTCCGGCATATACAACTTCCTTTGATATCTTGTTCAGAAGACGTAGTAGGACAATTCTGTATCAACAGCTTCTTCTTATGCAAAAGATAAAAAGGGAAGGAGAATAAGTCTTCTCCCATCTTGCAGCTAGGGATGCCTCTTCCAAAAACAGGTCCTGGAGACCACAGCCAGAGTGATCACACTTCAAAGGGCAATGCAAGATGAGCGGTTCATCATCTTCGCACCCTGAGAGGGGGCATTTCCTATGTTTTTCAATACAGTTGCACTGTCCTAATAGGCTTCATTTCCCAAGCATCCTTAAAAAAAATACTTAAACTGCTTTTGCCATGGATTGATCTTCCTCTTTTTCTCTTTCTAGAAAATCAGTGTTCTCCCCTGACATTTTCTCCCATCTCATGGAAGAGATGACTGTGTTACTGGTATCTCCCTTCAGCTATGCACGCAGATGAAACTTATGGCTTTTGGGATTGTATTTATAAGTGTTTCAAAAGCATGGCAAATGTCATCTACAAAAACTCCTGTTAGGCTGTTTCTTACCCAGGCACTGCACGCTTCACAACTGCTATTGCACATGAGGAGGGATCCTCAGCTTGGTGTGAATTATTGCTTTTGTAGCTGTAGACACTTCTATGCATTGCTCAGGGATTTAGCTGAACGTGACACTTGAATCTTAACTTCAAGTGAGCCATGTGCTTTCCAGATAGAGGAACCACACACAACACCACTCTCACCTGCCTCACGCAGGGATAGACTAAAATGGAAGAAAATGCCACGTATTGCCTATTCTGTGCATTTTTCAGGCTTGTACCTGCATTTCAACTTCTGATTTCCTTTAGGTCTCACAGCCTTGTAAACTTTTTTTTTTTGCTTTGTCTTTTGTAGATATTTTTAAACATATTTTAACTGACTTCTCTAGCCTAATTTTTTTCAGATATCCACAAGTATCTGATTAATTTTCCTTTTTAGCCTAGGTTCCTAAGGAAACAAATCTCAACCAGTTCTATTTCTTGTCCGTAATAATTTCTGGGCGTTTTTTTCAACCAAATTTGAGAGACAGAAGTCTAAAGGTCTGCAACACGTAGTTGTGGACCTTTCATGCAGTTTCACGCAGTTTCCATGAAAATAAATCTGGTTAGGAGAAAGAGGAAGATATTAAACTGGTACTGGAGGAAAGGCAGCTTTCACTCAGTTTTCAGTGGCAGCAGCAACTTGCCCAGCCAGACAGCAGGATCTCACCACAGCAGTTTGTTTATCCCCCAAGACTAGGCTAGGAAGGTGAGAGAGAGTTGAGCAAACTGATGCTGGTGGCAGGATTTTGAGGCCGCTGGACACCAGCCCTCCAGAAACTGGAGTTTACCAGATCCATTGCTCACGGAACGACTTTATTAAATAGGAAGGCTAAACAAACATTTTCCTTCCTCTTGATTGTGTGTCATTTCTTTTTAAGCCAACGCTTCTGAAAACAAGAGTCTAATGTTAGCACAGCTTCCTCAGAAGAGATTTCCAAGACTCTCTGCTCCCAGAAGCTCTTACTGAAATTAATGGGAGCTGCTCAGTGCTTCCAAAAATAAAAATGCTTTGCCAGTGGTACAGATGCAGATGTCTAAATTTAAGCTGTAGTTTTTGAGCATCTGGGGCTGAAACCCACATCTGAGCACTTTAAAACAAGGTACTGAGCAGCCAAACTGAAGCCAAGGCGCTTAGGGGCTGTACAGCTCAGGCTACGTTTGTAAGTCAAGGGGTAGCTGAAATGTAGGCACACAAATTGGAGCACATGGGCCGTGCACCTGAGAGCGGGGGTTTTCAAAGCATTCAGCCTTGGCACAAGTGATCTTATTGCAGTCACTGGAGTCCAGAGGGAAAGAGTTAAGTCAACACAGAGCACTTCAGAAGGCTCCCGGCTCAGCATGTACATCTGTGTTTAAGAAGGATGCTGGAATAAAAAATCCTTTGCAGGTGCAACACAGCCAAATTAGCGCAGTAGAAGAAACGGAAGGTTTTAAAAATCCTTGGGCTGTAGCAGCAGCTCTTGCAGCTTAATGCTAACACACATACCAGGGGCTTTTTGTATTTATTTTCCCTCTGTGCCTTGTTGTTTTAAGAAAAAGGAACAAACAGGGAGCAGTTGGCTGGCAGAGCCTGCGAACTCGGCGGGAGCTGCCAACGGACCTTGCTGGGTCTTTGCAGTGAAAGGAGCGGACTTGTGGAGTTACAACTGCTCTGCAAACCCCTCCTGCCCCATCCTGCCCCTGCTCAATGGGGCTTTGTGTAGAGACAGGGGCTGCCTGGGCAAAGCAGCCTGCTGATTCACTCCCTAGGATGGAGACAGGCTGCCTTTAACTCTTTCCTAGCTCTACAGCAGGATTTTGATCCAAGCTTGCTTTCTGAGTTTGTTTTCCTTCTTCCAACATCAGGAAAGAAAAAAAAAAAACCAACCAAACCAAAGCCCACAAAACCCCAGACTTGCAACTGCCCCCAAAAACTTCCAAAAACCAAACTAAGAACAAATTTTCTTGAGGCCCCGATTCCACTCAAACTAAAAAAGAAACAGGAGTTTAGATGTTGCTGATGAGGGAGCTGATCTTAAGCGTTGAAAAGTTCAGTCTGCAGCTCTCACAGCCCAAGCCAGTGCCTCGTCCACAGTAATGCAGGAGAAACTACCATGGCTGAATGAAAAGAGGCAGGATTGATTTGATCAGAGGTAGATGATTTATCACCTTCCGTTTGACAGCTGCAGGATTAAATGTACTATGGAGTCAGAGGTGGCTGCCTATAAGGAGATTTACCTGTAAATGTGCCCCCTGAGTGAAACAGTCTGGATTCAATAAAGATGCCAGATTTACCACAAGCAAATGAGAGGCTACAGAGGCCCACATGATTAAGTGACAAAATGGAGGTGGAAACTGGGAGGAAATGAGGTGAAACACAAGGGAACAACAGTATGAAAATATGGACTGAAAAGCAGAAGAGGATAAAACATCTGGGCAGGAGGCTTGAGAGGCTCTTAGGTGCAAATCGACAGGAGAAATGCTGTTCAGATACCCTTTTATAGCAGTGGCCTTGAGTCTTTGCCTGTCCTCCACTGGAAAATGTGGCAAAACATTGCCAAAAGTTCCTAGTGCTATTTATGGAAATGAGATAAAATTGAAGCCAGGTTTGGGGTAAGCAAAACCTCCCTATTCCAGAGCTGTAAAACTAAATCCCTGGTTTGGATTAAGGACCTGGTGGATCTGCATCTTCTGAGTTGTTGAGAGGGGAGCTGAAGGGCAGGCAGTCCCATCAGTGCATCTGCCTTGGAGAGCTGCTGGGAGCTGGCTGTCACGGGAATGTGATACTCCAGAGCTCTTGTGCTCTACATATTTGTTTAAACTTGACAAAAACTCAGGCCCTTAATCTGCAGCAGTTTATTTGAACAGGCTGAGAAGACAAGCTTGTTGTTGTTGTTTGAAAGCCCTGTAGCTGTAAAGCTTGTACTAAAGATTTGTGGATATACGTCCATTGAAGTATGGGAGGGTGTGCGTATGGATTACCCAATGCTGGGAAGTAAAAAGTATGTCCACACAGGGAAGAGCTGATGTCGTAGTCAGAGTCGTGAACTATGAAGAGCCACTGAGAAGAACTGTACACAGATATCCCACACACAAAATCCATGGGATATGCCAATGTGTCCTGTGTGTAGGTGTCCCTTCACACAGCCTCTTTGCAGGCTAGGAATGACTTCTCCCTTTGGCTGGGTCCACAAGCACGTGTACTCAGCGGACACATCTTCAATTCTGCCTTCTAAAATCTGGCCCTAATTTCAGACCAATTTAGTCTTCCAATGAAATGAACCTGTAAAACATATGGCGCAAACAGCATTCGCCTAAGTGGACTGCACGGTTCAGGTTTGATTTGTGACTCCTCTTTATGTTCCCATTCACGTGGGAGTCCGTGAGAGATCTTTAAACAGAACAAACTGAAACCCCTCCACAGCTGCCTTTCATCAGGGAGAGGGCTGCAGAGGGACTCAAGAGCAGAGCCCTGTCTGGGGCAACCTCTGTGGAGGCCGGTGCAGGCACACGGCGGGCAGCAGCGGGCAGTGGAGCAAACAGCCTCTTGTGTGACCTGTGTCAGTTTGACCTGTGCCGTGAGACAGACATTACAGCCACTTACAGAAATACGGTCTGAGAGGGAAAAAAGAGAGAGAGGGGAGAAAGAAAGAAATCATTAAAACTCCCCCACCACCACGATGGAGATTCAGTAGTGGATTTTAAATCACATTTAGACATAAATCCTTTGAGTTCCCAATTTCCATAGATTACTGGCATCTGTGGACCCCAGATAGACTGTAATCGCTGAGATTGTTCTAATCTTCCTATGGGAGGTTTTTCAAAGGAAGTATTGAATTACACCAATTCTTAGCAGGGCTGGGTTTTAACTTGCAAGAAAGTGCTTTAAACCCAAATGCATACATTAGTGCCAGGCCTATAAAGTGAGGATATAATGCTTGTGACTTTCATACATCCTGATGTGTAATTTGTTATCCTGACAATAAAACTTCACAAGAGACTCACATGCTCAGCTGCGCCCGGTGGTTAGGGATTTACAAACTCTGAGGCCTATGGTGTCATCTTCAGACCTCTGTGTGACAGTCCTTTGAAGCATGTCTCTGCTCTTTGCAGGGAACTTGACTCCTGCCCCAAGGCTGAGTTGTGCCCTAATTGAATCTTTGCCACGACATAGGAGTCATTGCCCTGTGTGCCTGCCCCTAAACCCAGCTCCCACCATGCTCTGGAAGTAAGCAGAGTTAAAAATGGCGTGGTTGTAAAAAGATTGATTTGGTATGGGAAACTTTGTCCAGAGAGAGCAAAGCTGTGCTGCATGCTTGTAAGCAGAGCATGCAGGGGAACGGCAACAGAATAAAACTAGTTCTGCTCACGCCTATATAAACACAAGCTAGAATTGCTTCTACTGACCACGCTAGAGGTATGTGGGAAGCTGGTGTGAGATGGAAATCCCAATTGCTGTGTCAGATTCATCGCTGGTACTTGAATGGAATTACACCAGGGATTATATTGTCCCCATATGGGTTTTTATGCCTGGTAACTCCTCAGCTTTAATGGGTATCAAATTTGCGCCTGCTATACTGGGTTGCGCAGCTAAATGTTTTTGCTCCAGTGCTAAGGGATTAAATAGACAATTGAGGTTTCTCAGAAAGGATGTAGAAGATGTAAATCAAAAAAAGAGTCACTGGAATTGGTTGCAGTGCTGACAGCCCTTACAATTCACACTGCCTCCAACCACTCGCAGTGACCGGCTGCAGCAGTGCCTGGGCTGATGCAGAGCATGGGAAGACTGGGACATGGGACTGGGAACCCATGTAGTGCCCTACAGCCTGCTGCAAGGAATGTCATCTGCAGAGTGGGAAGCTGAGTCTGGGCTTCCTGTAAGGCCAGGAGAGCTGGTCTGTCCCTGGTATGCTCTGCAGGACTGTGCCTCTCAGCTAAGTGACACTGCTTTATTTAACACACCAGCCAGACACCAGTGTGGGGAAGTATTTGCCTTTGCATTGCATTCAAATAGCTCTGAAATTTTAAGGAGCCCATCAGGAAAGTTTGGAGGAATCCAAGGCAATGCTACACCTGCCCTGAGCAGAAATGTGATGGAGGGAAGGATCTGACCTTGAGAAAAAATGCATGCTGTGCTGTATTACTGTACACCAAAACAATCCCATCTACCAGAGGGTAAGCATTTTTATTACCTGCTTGGGAAGCATCAGCACTTCTTTTATGACAATGCAAGTTTCCAGTTTGGGGTTTACTTAGAGGGGAAAAAAAACCCATATTTTTTATTTCATTTGGTTTGAGGTCTTTGTTTGTTTTGGAAGAACACTGCTTCAAACCCATATTTTTTATTTCATTTGGTTTGAGGTCTTTGTTTGTTTTGGAAGAACACTGCTTCTTTTCAAGGGACCACAGAAATTCATTCTCCACGGCTGTGTGAAAGCCAAGCCGTGCAGAGAAAACCTGTTCCAAGCACTTGCTGGTGTTCATACAGACTCCACTTTGCATGGTGGGTCAAACAGTGAGCAAGAGAGAAGGCTGTAACTATGTGTAAGTGTAATGCTACCAATACTATGACTGGTTGACTTAAGTAGAGGAAAAGGAGATAAGGAGATTGGGAAAGACAGTGCCAAGCACCACCACAATGTGCTCAGTGTTAGTAGCTGTTTGCTGTCTGCTCTGCCATAATAGTGTGAAATGAATCCCTGGACTTCTTCCTGAATAGACCTGTGGAGTGCAGAGGGTGATTTTGGCCTGTGTGGTCTGCACTGATGTCAAGGGTGCTAAGAGGAAGTCGATCACCCTATGTTGTGCTTTCATGAGCCAAGGATGACTCTGTACAGTTTTTGGCAGCAACACTTACTTATTTTACTTTCTTTTGTGAGTTTCACAGGGTGACAATTGCACCATGCCTCCATGTTGCACTCCCCAAGGTACTGCAGAGCTTAGTGTGGGCTTCCTGCCCACCCCCTGCCGAAGGATCAGATTATGGGTGTTTGCATGAATAGTGGAAGGCGGCTGATGCTTGCATTGTGGATCTTGTGCTTGTCAGTGTCCTGGGTATTTCTTCCCTCTATCTCCCAAGGAAAACTTGGAGTGATTTTGTGTGCAGAGCTTATCCCAGTTTCAATAACAGTGAGACATTTCCCGGGATCTGTTAAACTGCTTTGGATCCAAGTGGGCTTTCTCCAACATTCAACTACACCATACATGTCAGCTTGCACGTATATTCAGGCTCAATCAACTTGCCATGATATAACCCTTTCTGTAGCATGCATTTTGAATGGTTCTCTGTGTTCCCTCCCAGCTGAAGCAGTGCAATTTATATTCACAGGTCAGCTCTATTGGCTGGAAGCTGCCAAAGTGACTTGTTGGAAGTGAGGGCAAGCATAAGACTTCTTGAAAAGCAAGCAGATATTTGAGGGGATACGACACATCCTGATTGCCTTTAAGGTGGGACCAGGCTGGAGGGCTGGTACAGAGTTCCATGGCTCTCATAGCTTGGTCTCCACAGCTGTGCTGTGGAAGAGCAGCATACTGCATTTCCTGTACATACTCTTGATGTGTGGCTGCTTCATTCCCATCTTGTTATTGGCCTCTCTGAGACAAGTGTAGGTGTGTGGGAGTCAACAAGCTCTGTCCAGGTGGTTTGTGTGGCTTGAGGACAGACTTGGGGCTCCTTGCATGTGTAACCAATCTGGATTCCTTCTCCCATGCCTCCGTGCTCTGTGGGTCTTCTCTTTTTAACGTCCTGTTAATTTCCTCCTTGCTGTCAGCAGATCAGCAGGATGCATTAGCTGCAGTGTAATACTGGCCTAGAGCTGGCTCCTATCCACTGAGTTTGGCATGGTCTCCCTTCACACTGCCATATATGTACGTCCAAAAATATTCCTCAACTTTAGCAAAGACCTATGGAAGAGCAGCATATATACATGCAACAAGAGCAGTGATAAGATTGAGTGAGCTGCCTGAGTTGTGACAGACTTTGTACAAGCCTCTGCCTCTCAAATTAGACTGCATTCGTAAGTTAAATGGATGCTTTATCTTGATTTACTGGAGGTTCGCTTACAAATACAATAGGTTTATGAAATATGAGTATCCTCAAGTAGATTCTTCTTCACAGAGGGTTTTTTTTTCTCTGCCTATTACCTTTCTGAGTTTAAAACCAATGATTTAGTAGCTGAGAACTATCAGGGAAGACAGAGCTTCTGATTTTTCTCTGACATATGCTACAGTGAATTAATAATAATTGTGGAAGGCAATGAAATGTTAATAAGCAGGATAAATCTTGGTAAGAAACATATGAATGCAAGTCCCATTTATTTTACACGGCACTTAGGCAAAAACCTTACCCATTATGCATGGCAGTTCCTACTTGGATCTAGTTCAAAAGATGCTATGGTCAGATTTAAGCCCAAGTTGGCATGACTGAAGCCACAACACAAGTGATGAGTTCTCCATGTATATACAAGCTCTTAGCCTGGAGCCAATGTAAAAGACTTA
This sequence comes from Urocolius indicus, assembly GCA_013401255.1. Classification (NCBI taxonomy): domain Eukaryota; kingdom Metazoa; phylum Chordata; class Aves; order Coliiformes; family Coliidae; genus Urocolius; species Urocolius indicus. The sequence continues at coordinate 146,529 of WBNH01000153.1, read as the reverse complement.
TTTTAACCCCAGTTAATTACAGGCTAAACTAGGACAAATTACCTCTCTGCAGTCTTCCATTACTTGTGAGTTACCATGTCTCAGCTGACCCATGTGGTAGGATCCAGCTCCGGATTATAAACATATCACTGTAGTATCTAAATTCCTTCTTTACTCAATGGAGACCGAAGCAGTCCAATCAGTGGAGTCCTGGGAGGCACTCACCTGACAAAACATTACCTTTTCCTATATGTGAATAAGGTTGTATTCATCCACCTTAGCATAGTGTGCTTGTTAGGGCCTGCTCAAACTCCATACTGCCTCTTCATGGTGTGTAGCATGTCACTTAACTTCTATTGGGATCTTTTATGAAACAATGCTCTGTACTCCCTGGATAAGGGTATCAGATTGTCTGAGATAGTGAGATGCAAAACATTGCATCAGGGCACAGTACTTTTATTTGTGCTGTTTCCAGAGGGCTGCATGCTGTCAGTACTTTGCACCTCTGGGGTCAAAACTGCAGGGTATATAGCAGCCTTTGTTGACTCAATGGATAGAATAAATCAGAGGTGTGTGGAAAGAATGCAGCATTTCATAAGCTTGTGCTCATATTGGTCTTTCTTATCTGTGATTATTTCTGTCACAGAGAGATGACATGTTGTGACAACTTAACTTCAATGTCATAGAGAAAGAACTGCTACGATTCTTCATTGATAGATGGAGTACAGAGAGCCAGAGATCCAGCACCACCAATAGCGGTGACACAATCACTTCTCAAGGCAGCGGGACGTGATTGCCTGTACAAATGTGATTACCTGCTTGAATGGCCCACCATTGACTTCTGTCTCAAATATTTCACTGGCACAGCTCACCATTCCCAGCATACAATCTGAATGTGTATTCAGACTTTGCTTTGAAATGACAGGAGTGTAATGATTTGGATGTGGCCCATGGTGTGCTGGTGATGGTGAGCACCAGAGAACAACCTCAGCCTTATTTAACTTCCTAGTAGAGACACAAGTATATAGATTGTCCATAAAGTTGCACAAAGAGTGACCGTAGAGCAAGGAAATAAACTCAGATCTTGTGCCTTCTAAACCCTTGCCTTAACAACAGCTTAATATACCTGTTAACCAGGTGAAGAGAAAGCAAAGCATGGCTTGTAGGAAGCTGGAAAAAGCCACAGCACTTCCTTTGCTTGGAAATGAGCACAGGACAGTGCTGCCCCAGCTAGTGTAGGTCTGTGCTGGCAAGTCTGCACAACACAGCACGGAGCAATGCTGTGAGCTATGAGAACGTCAGTGGAAGCTAGTATGGAAAATGTGGTGTTTGACCATTTCCATGTATTATTTTTCTAATAGTACATTGTCATTTTGTATGATGCTGTACAGCCATGATGGTACTGAGGCTTTCCCCTAGGCGTTCATGTCACTTATTTCCCCCATAACATTTTCCCATTTAATGTGGATAAATTCAGATAAAATCTACAGGAGGAGAAAAGCACAGTCCATAACCAAAGAACTGTACCACTTCCTCCAATCTGATGACTAATGGTAGAGTTCCTTAAACCTTATCCCTTGGTATAATTTGGATTCCTGACAAGTCCACTCTCTCGTGGGATGAGTAAATATCAGTCTGTTCCCAGGAAGATTAACTAGTGAAATGACTGAGAGGGGAAAAAAAAACCAAAACAACTAACACAACTTCTCAGCATGTTGCACTTAGAGTGCTTTCCAGATTTCCTTTAGACACTACAGGCTTTATTTTTAAGGTACTTCAATTTGCCTACATTTGAAAAATTCTGGAGCGTCTAAAAAAAAAGACCTTTTTTTTTTTCCTCACTAAAGCATCTAATTTGAGGAAGGACATTGTGCTTTGAATAAAAACCTTTGGTCTGACTGGGAAAAAAAAAAAAAAGGTAAAGCTATAGTCAGTCATTGCTTGCAACAGCACAGAATGTACCTTGCTAGATTTAGGTCAATCTCTCTGTACTTGAACAATAACAAAGTGTGAAGCACCAGACAGGCATGAAAGCAATCCCTGTCCATTGCAACCCCATGAACCTCTGTGAAGCCATATTTCTCCTCAGCATCCCTGGAAAGAGGGATTTACTTCATTTTAGTGATTAAAAGTTTGGGCCATTTGTCTCAGCTGCTTATCTAAACTATCTCTGCAGTAAGAGCAGACAAGCACGTTCAGAAGATGCCTGTCCTGGACTTTGGCTGGGTTGAATTACCCTCAGGAGGTGCTTCAGTCTCCACTGCCCGAACGACTTTAGTCTTGTGGCAAGGATGAAGGTTGAATCCCATGATAGATGTCCACACAACCTGCAGAGGGCTGTTTTGTTATGGGAAAGGGAACTGGGAAGCAGGAAATGCAAGATGCCAAAATGACAAAGCTTGACACAGGGCCTTACCATTGCCATTCTTTCTGTAGGTCTCTCAAGAGTTTCTTGCAGCATGTGTCCTCAAAGCTCCTCCCTGTGGTCCAGCCAAACTCTCCTACATGTTCAGAAGCCAGGTCTTGGGCAGCTGCTTTGCTTAGCTTTAAAATTCAGTTCCCTGTTGCTGGTACTATGGAAACATCAAGACTCTAGCAAAGTGGAGGGCTTCATTTCACAGACACTTGGCTTTCCTTTTACATTTGCAGCAAAGACTCAGGATCCAGCCCGTTAAACTGTGTTTCTTAACTGCATTTCACTGAACGTGAATTAAAATAGACATCTCAAATACAGTGAAGTGATTTATAGCATCTGGCTCTACAGGCTTCTGCAATCCAGTTTATATAACAGATGCCCTACATACACCAGCTAATCCCTGCCATTGACACTAGCTGAGGACTGTTTACTTCATTACTCAGACATGATAATGGCACGCTCCGACTTCTCCAGTCATTTTATCCAGGAAAACAAATGTCTCTCCTAATGTTAATGAGCTAATCAGTGTGACAGTTTTCTGAGCAAGTTTGCCCAAATGTAAAATGAGGCATGGAGAAACCTGTAAGACCTACCCACATTCACCCTGTGCAAACTGGGATTGAGCTGGAAATGCCACCTACCTTGTCTCTAGATTTAGGCACTGCCTCACTTAAAGTAACACTACACACAAAAATATAGCTTTCCATTTGGGTTTTTACTCGTTTGTTTATGGTAATGCAACTAATGTTTAGGAGGATCACATTTCATCTACTAGGTCAGGTCTTTTGCAGGTATCTAGCAAGGACTTGGTGCTCTTGAGTATGCAGCTGAGTCATTTCTTCTTAGGTTTCTTCTCAGGATGACACACATAATTTTGCTTCTGAAATGCATAAGCCACCCTGGGACTCAAGACAGTGCTGGGCTTTGAGGACAAAAGAGAAGGAGGACTTGGGCTTTCTCTTGGAATCTAAGCTTTGTGTCAGTTAGGAAACTATTATGACTTCAGGGAAGTCCTCAGTTTGAGAAGTGGAGGTTTAGGAATTAAATCTGCACTTCTTTTAAATGGTTCTATCTGTACTTCTTGTTAATTAAATGATTCTATGATTCTATGAAATGGAGTGTGCATATCGGTCTTTGAGAGTGGGCCAGGAACATGTGTGCTACATGTCCACTCCAGCTGATGGGTAAAATTACACAGTCTAAACTGAAACACATTAACCTGATTGATTCTTCTCTGATCACAGTGAAGATTTCCAGCTCAGATTGTGAGAAAGCTATGTGCCCTGTACAATAGACATAAATATCTCTCTGCTTATTGTCTCTCCAGTGGGGGACTTGCTTATTTGGGTTTGTGCTTTCTTACTGCTGTGGGAGACCTTAAATGTTAGAAAAAAAAAGTATATAACTTAAAGTCATGTGAGATATTGTATCTGTATTGCACTTGTGCATCACTGGCAGAACAGTCAGGTATATGCTTGGCTTTAGCTGTGGCATGCTGATTTTATCAGCCTAAATAGAGCTGCTCACCTAGAATAACAGAAGGTGCAGTTGGAAAGGAACTCAAGAGGAGGCCCAACTCTAACTTCTCCCAGCTTGTCTCAAGGCAGCATCATCAGTTTCTGAATCAGGTACTTGTATAGCCTGTTCCTGCAAACCTCCAACAATGAGATTCCTCATCCTCTGAAGGCAGCCTGTGCCATGTTACTTACTGTGTTTCAGTCCTGTGGTGGCTTGGGACCGGGTTCAAAGAAATTATAGGATATTATATTTCAGAGAGTAATTTTATGAATGATTTTTCTCAGTCACTTATTTCACATGGAAGCAAGACTCTAAGCAGTGGTGATTCAATGCCTTCGAGGCGTGGGGATGTTTTTTTCTGAGTACCCTGCATTTATATTAATCAGAAGGTATGGTGGACATCAGAAAAAGTAGCATTGGTATCTAAAATGATTATGACAAATACAGGTGTAAACTTTGTAATGAGGTCTCTCCATGTCTGGTAATTTTCCACCAGCAGCTTCCTGGACTGTACTTAGAAATTAAGTAAATCTGAGGTAATGTTAAAAATGGATGTGTTTAGTAAGAGGTTGTCTAATGGTTTTCAGTAAGTCTTTCGTGCAAGATACACATTCATTTTGCGAGAAAGGAAGTTATGTGGAGAAGTTAGCAAATGCCATTTTAAGGACAAGGGGTGTTGTTTACTCCAAGTGAATTACTTTTTACATTATCCTGCTGCATTACTTGGACACTATTGGTCACCTAAAAAACAGCAAGTTTTCCCAAGAAAACTTCTCTATATTCAGTGTGACTAGGACTTAATTTTAGTCATAGTTACAGGAGTGAGACTGTGACCCCTCTAGGCAGGACATACGTGGCTGCAGGTCCATATCTGTTATCAAGTGTCCTCCTTGGTTTGTAATGGTGAAGGAGCAAAGTCAAAGTCTCTGCCTCATTGCCTCCATTCAGTGGGGCAGTGAGAGCAGGTAGGCCTGACAAGCACTGTTCAATGGTGGCTGTGCCATCATCAGGCCCTAAAAATTCACAGACCTACATCTGATGGGAAGGCAGGCCCCTGGTTCAGCCACAGTGACAGGACTTGTGCCATTGACACAGGTTTTAGCCCCTCCTGAGCATTCTTGGTTTGAGCAACAGCACTGAGCAGTTGATTTGACTTCAGTTTCCAGTCAGTCTCTAGTCTAGGTGGCCTAGATTTAGCTTTAACTGTAGATCCACAAAATGTAGATTTGCCCTGTAATGTTCAAGGATGTAGTCTTCATTTAAATGAAGAGCTGTGTTCTGTCAAAAAAGCTATTTTACTCTAAGGGTGATGGAGCACCAGAACAAGCTGCCCAGAGGGGTTGTGGAGTCTCTTTTCTTGGAGGTCTTCAAGACTCTTCTGTACATTTTCCTATGCGACCTGATCTAGGTGAACCTGCTTCTGCAGGAGGGTTGGACTTGATGATCTCTAGAGGTCCCTTCCAACCCTGCCATTCTATGATTCTATGATGTAACAGCAAAATTTCTGCTAAGAAGTAAGTGGTGGATGCCAATGCACAAGGACCTGGAAAGACAACTGTCAGAGTGGTACCAGGCTGGTACAATCTAAGTCATCCAGGTGTTGTCCTGCTGGTGAGGGGCACCCTGGCCCTGATACATCTGCCCATTGGAGCAGGTTTGGCACACACATTATGGTGAGGACAGACAATTGGGTTGACTGTCTTGATTTAGGCTGTAGTGGTCTGGCACAGGGATGTACCACAAGGACCTTGAGAGTTGGGCAGAGAGGAACATCATGAATGTCAACAAGGGCAAGCGCAGAGTCCTGCAGCTTGGGAGGAACAACCCCATGCACTAGTACAGGCNTCTCTAGTCTAGGTGGCCTAGATTTAGCTTTAACTGTAGATCCACAAAATGTAGATTTGCCCTGTAATGTTCAAGGATGTAGTCTTCATTTAAATGAAGAGCTGTGTTCTGTCAAAAAAGCTATTTTACTCTAAGGGTGATGGAGCACCAGAACAAGCTGCCCAGAGGGGTTGTGGAGTCTCTTTTCTTGGAGGTCTTCAAGACTCTTCTGTACATTTTCCTATGCGACCTGATCTAGGTGAACCTGCTTCTGCAGGAGGGTTGGACTTGATGATCTCTAGAGGTCCCTTCCAACCCTGCCATTCTATGATTCTATGATGTAACAGCAAAATTTCTGCTAAGAAGTAAGTGGTGGATGCCAATGCACAAGGACCTGAAAAGACAACTGTCAGAGTGGTACCAGGCTGGTACAATCTAAGTCATCCAGGTGTTGTCCTGCTGGTGAGGGGCACCCTGGCCCTGATACATCTGCCCATTGGAGCAGGTTTGGCACACACATTATGGTGAGGACAGACAATTGGGTTGACTGTCTTGATTTAGGCTGTAGTGGTCTGGCACAGGGATGTACCACAAGGACCTTGAGAGTTGGGCAGAGAGGAACATCATGAATGTCAACAAGGGCAAGCGCAGAGTCCTGCAGCTTGGGAGGAACAACCCCATGCACTAGTACAGGCCAGGGACTGACCTGTTGGAGAGCAGCTCTGCAGAAAGATACCTGGGAGTCCTGATTGATAATAAATTAACCATGAGCCAGCAATGTGCCCTCGTGGCCAAGAAGGCCAATGGCATCCTGGGATGCATCAAGAAGAGTGTGGCCAGCAGGTCAAGGGAGGTTCTGCTTCCCTTCTCCTCTGCCTTGCTGAGGCCTCATCTGGAGTTCTGTGTCCGGATCTGGACACCCCAGCTCTAAAGGGGCAGAGAACTGCTGGAGAGAGTCCAGTGCAGAGCCACCAAGATGATCAGGGGACTGAAGTATATTCCTTATTAGGAAAGGCTGCGGGAACTGGGACTGTTCAGCCTGGAGGAGACTGAGTGGACTCTGTACTGTAACGGTGAGAAAGCCCTGGCACAGACTGCCCAAGGAGAGTATGGAGTCTCCTCTAGAGGTTTGCAAAACCCACCTATGCATTCCTGTGTGTGGTCTTTTGCAGTCATTTCCAGCTCCCACCATTCTGTGGTTCTGTGACCTCCAGACAACACCATTCACACAGCTTGCATAACTCATGAAGCCTTCTCACATTTCTTGATCACCCTTTTAATCACTATTTCTCAGCCTCACTCTTCTCCTAAATAAACAAACCACCCCTAGTCACTTTTTCCCTTGTTGGTCCTTTCTCACAGGGGCAGATGGGCTTTGCAGGCAGAAAAAGGCTTGAAATGCTACTGATGTAAAGCTGCAAGCAGAGATATAAAGCATCACCATTTTCTGATGCACGAAGCCAGATTTTGCTCAATTCCAGATTTGTCAAAGCATCTAGAAAATGACTCATTTATTTTTTTTTCCACTTCTCTAAAGAAGCCACCATTGGACAACATCCCTGTAGCAAGTGTTGGACAGATCTTTCACAATATTGTTTATAGCTCATTTTTAGGCATGTTGCATGTGGCAAACACTTGTGTCATCTCAGGCAGCAGCAGGTGAAATACTGAGAAGAGAAAAAGATTAAAACTTGTGGAGGAGCACTCTGCAGTGTTGTTGCTCAGCCATGCATGCGGTACATCTAAAAATAACAGCTAATGGAATGGGAAGCCACTATGATCTGTTGATTTGTAATGGCTTTTTTCCTGGTTTATTGCTTGATTGCCTTGCCCACTGAAATTTGACATTGCAGTCTGACTGCCATTAGATAATGAACGAATGCTCTTCTCTGCATTGCTGTGTAAGCCTCTGAATTTCTTGGCATGAGCCATCCTTTGCTGCTATCATACGAGCAAGTTAGAAAGATGACTTCAAAGCTAATCAAAGCATTTAATTCTCCATCCAGTGATAGCTGCATGACAATAAATATAGGCTAAGTACCAGTGTGAGAGAGATACGTTTGATTATGATCTGGATCTTAGAAATTGTCTTTCGCTGGATTTGTAGCTCATTTTAGATCTGAGTTTGTATCATTGGTTTTCATCAAGAAACATGGAGATAATAATAGAATCATAGAATGGTGGGGGTTGGAAGGGGCCTTTAGAGATCATCTAGTCCAACCTCCCTGCAGAAGCAGATTCACCTAGATCAGGTCACATAGGAACATATAAACCTAGGTTCCCAGACTTCCTTCCTTTCCAGTTTCAGAATTAATCCTAGAGTTGTCCCTAGAAAAGATTTTGTCACTAGTAAAAGAAAAGCATGCAGGTCTATTGATCTCATTGTGTATTTTTTACTTTTAAAGGTACAGTAGATCATACACTGAGAAAGTAATATTTTATATGGTTTGTAGAAAATAAATCTGGTTTATCACTGCAATAAAAAAGGAGCCAGATGTTTAGAGGAACATGTTCCATATGGAAGAGGCTTAAAGCTGTGGAACTTGCTAAAACCATGCGAAGCTGCAATTATGGAGAAAACAGGAAGGCAGCTTCCTCACCGAACATACACCATTTCCCGAGGAGGAAGCGAGACTTTTTTTCTCTGCTCTTTGCTGATTTTGAAGCAGGGAGACAACTATTAAGTCATGACCATAAAAGGCTTATGCTGGCAATGACATCAGTAGTAAAACCGCCCTCCTTCCCTCCTCACAACAACTTTAACTACACTTTTAAGAGACTTCTGCTTCCCCTTTAAAAGGGTGCAAGATGCATTGATTTCTTTGTTTGGTAACCAACTCAATATTAAGGATACCAGCCCTATCCCTATTATCAACATATTTCCAGCTTTGCAGAAAGCAGAGGTGCTTTCTAAATTTCCATGAAACCATACAATACCTTTCCTTAATTAGCTATTTGAATTTCTCTTTGCGAGCCAAAGCTGCTGCACCCCCGAGCGTGCCTTGCTGTCTGCTGGTTGAGATGGAAGCCTGATGGCTGACTTTAACCCAGCCACCGGGCAGAGACCAAGGTTTGTCACCGAAAGTGTTGTGTAACAGGAGGAGGAAGAACACGGCACTGTGCTGTGGAGAGTGTATAATTGCATTTGGGTTTTAATGGGGGCTGAAAGTGGTCTATGTGCTACTAGAGGAGAGTGGTGACTTTCTGAGGACCTATGTACTCCTCTACTGAATGCTCCTGCGTGAGGTTGGATGCTGGTGTTGTCAGCACTTAAGATTTAATCCTAAAGCTTATAGCATTTTGCTCCAATCCCTAGAGTGATTCCATGAAACATTGAGGCTTTGACTTCCCAAATGGACTGGACTTGTCATCCTGCTGTGCTGCGTGTTGTAACACAAGTGATGCTGCATCTTTGCTTTGCCTTTATGTCTGACTCTTGTTCGCATAGCCTGCTGTTACCTAATCTGAAGGTGCTACAGGGAAGTGTGAGGAGCAAAGGAAAACTGTTAAATACAAGCTCTCTAAACCAGCATTGAATCTTGCATTTACAAAGTATACCATGAAGCACATGATTTTTTTGGGGTTGGACTAGATGATCTCTAAAGATCCCTTCCAACACCTCACAGTGAAATAGTTTATTCTTATATTTAAGTGGAACTTTCTGTGTTCCAGCTTCATCCCATTACCCCTTGTCCTGTTGCTACATGCAATAGAAAAGTGATGCCCCAACCTCCTTACACCCACTATTTAGATATTTGTAAATGTTAATAAGATCCCCTCTCAGTCTCCTCCAGACTAAACAGCCCCAGTTCCTGCAGCCTTTCCTCTTATGAAAGATATTCCACTCCCCTGATCATCTTGGTGGCTGTTAGTTTTGAGCAGAAAAGGAGGCAAAATATCACTGAAACTTGGTCTTAGTATGAATATAACCCAGAGGGGCAGTAAACTATCCCAAATTGGTTGTACTACAGCTGCCTTTGGTTTTCTACTCATTTCGGTAACTTCTGGGACTTTATCCTGTGTCTTGTGAATGCTTGCAGTTGCCCATGCATTTCCTCTCCTGCATTCCTGCTGGGAAGTTCTGTGTATGTGCTTGGAAGAAAAGATATTTTCCCACTTTTAACCCATGCAATGGGTATCTTTTCCCCTGTGATGGATCTTACTGATAGATACTGCTTGTTCTTGATGCTGTGTTTTATTTCTGATCCAGAGCTGCGTCTGTCTGCTAGATCCTGAGTGCTATAGGGACCACCCTGCAAACTGGTCACCATTTTGTATAGGTGACATTGTATCAGAGGTGAGATGAGGAGATAGATGAAAATGATACTGTGATATTCAGAGTTGATGCTGAAGCCTGAGAAGATACAAGTAGCTTTTTGAATCATGCTGTCACGAGTTTAGGTGTTATTTCAGGAGTCACCGCTGGCAGCACCTGACTTTCTTCTGTCCTCCACGTGGGACACATGCTGGTCTCTCCTTGAGCACATCAATAAACTGAAATCTTTGGGGTCAGAATAGGAGGATATGGGCAATGATAAGCAAGAAGATCAAACCAGGTGATTCAAGGGTCGTCTTTATAATCACCAGCACTTGCAGGAAAGGGTGGTATGTTAGTGGCCTGGAAAGGGGCCAATGGAAAGCGTCATCAACCTCAGCTCAATTTAGCTAAGAGCATTTTTGTTTCCAGCTTGTTTTATCACACCAGACCAGTTACTTTCATGGGATTTGGAGTAAGTGCTGCCACACTGCACTAGAAGTTTTGACAGTTCTTTTAGTACCCTTTAACAGGCTTAAGAGATAGACCAGCAAGGAACTGGGATGACATCCTCTGGAGCACAGGGCTTCAAAGCAAATGCTTCCCCACTCCCTCCTCCCCCTTGCCCCTCAAAATGCAGCGCCTCGTTCACTTTGAAGTTATAGATTTTGCAGCTGCAGTGAAAAAAAAAAGAGTGCTGTAAGTTGCAAGGAAGCAGAAAGTATTTGTGAGATCAGAGTCAGGTGAAACAGTGAAAGGAAAAGATGTAGCAGCTTTAAGTTCTCATGCACCCATTTCTAGATTATAAAACTCTTTGGTGGGGAAATAATTTATAAAACCCCCACTTTTCCTTCTTCATGTGTGAGTTGACTTTCTGTACTGCGCAACAGAAGCAAAGTCTGGTTAGAGATTTCTTCTTCTTCATTTCCTCAACATCTCCACCTTCCCCAAATACATTTGAAAACACTATTTTCTCCTTTTCTGTGTTTTTTGTCTTTAAACTTTAATATCGCGTCAACTGTGTAATTGTTATTCTTCATGTAGTTTCCATTATTAATATAAATTAGTTCATTTGAAGATTTCTTTCATAGCCAGTGGCAGAAAGTGAGATGAAACAATGTTGAGGCTCTGTTTGTTGTTCTTTTAACAAAAAATTTGTTGGCTGCACTGGAAATTGTGCCTCATTTATGAGCTAAAGTTTTCCCGTTATTAAAGTAGATGTTAAAGTACAAGTCACAACTGTGATTTAAATAAGCATATAAGTTAATTTAAATGATCTTTTAAAATCTTTATTTGCTTTGTATATTTTAGATAGTTTCCAAAGGAAAAGTGGAAGTTACTGTTTTATAACAACTAAAATATATTGATTCACAACTAAAAATGTATTTTACACTAGTATTGGGATGGTTTTAACAATTTAGAGGATATGTGATACATATACATTGAAGCCATAGTGTATTTTTCCACATGTATATTCAAATTCCAATGTTATCTATAATAGATAACATTACAAAATGAAGCCATCTTGTTGAAATTTTTCAGGTGTTTTCAACAGTCTGCATGTGCAAGGAGTCAGAACACACAAACAAATTCAGAGCACCATGATCTTCAATTGCCTGATAATGAACTGAATATGATAATTTAACAATAAGCAAGTCAAAACAAATCCATTCTCTTAAAAACTACTAGATGTGTTAAAAAATAGAAAAATCATCTTTAGGAACGGGATTTGAAGGATTATTTCAGGCCATCTTGTCCTTCAGTTTCAAACTAGTGGGTAAAAACATCTTGTATGTAGTTTTTATTCCTAGTCAGGAGAGGGAAACTTGGTTTGCTTTATTTTTAATTCTGAAGTGATGTCTTACCATTGAGTGATGTAATTACTGAACTGAACTAAGCTGAGAGGAAGAAGAAGTACTTTCTGCACCTGCAGAACAAGTTGCAGCTGTCAAGAGCTGGTTTATCACTTCAGTAAATTCTTGTTCCAGGTGCTCAGCAAGTGACTTCCCCGAAGCCTGTTGTTTTACTTTCTTAAAGCCTCAGTAACAGCATGCACTGCCTGAATTCTGTTTGTGTTTAATTTAAATCATAGAAAGAGAGTGCATAATTCTCATGTAAAAGAGGTCAGTTTTTTTAATATAATGTAAATAGGTTTACTCCTAAAGAAAAATACACTGTATTTTAATAGGATTATAACAACAGTATTATCTGAATAAGAGAACAATAAAAAGGCACAACAATCCTCAGTAACCCACACGTTCCCACAGTTTTTAGAAACAAGAATGAGATAGCATTTTTCTTGAAAGTATTCTTTAAAATGTACTCCTTTTTTACATAACTCAACAGAAAGAATGTGTGAATTGCTGAATAATTTTATGTTTCTTTTTCTTGGTTTGTTAATATATTATTAAAATTTCAATTCAGCTTTTGAAGTACTCAGAGGCCTCTTGGCTATGACATGTAGATAAAAATGGGAAAATTTTAAAATGTTATGATTTTTACTGGAGGGAATTCTGATGATAGTTTGAAGAGCATTCTCCTCATTACCTGTGCTGAAAGAGAACCCGAAATTCAGATTTTTCTATTACTTTTTTTTTTTTTGGTGAGAAATTACGATCTGGTCTGACCAAGGCAGCATCCAGCAGGCCCACACACAAGCATATGTCCAATGACAGGACAAGGGGCAGTGGGTACAAGCTAGAACATAAGAGGTTTCAAAGAAATGCAAAGAAGAATTTCTTCACTGTGAAGAGGAGGGAGCACTGGAACAGGCTGCCCAGATGAGTTGTGGAGTCTCCTTCTCTGGAGACATTCAAAACCCACCTGGGCAAGTTCCTGTGTGACCTACTCTAGGTGCCCTGCTCTGGCAGGGGGATTGGACTGGATGATCTTTCGAGGTCTCTTCCAGCCCTTGAGATTCTGTGATTCTGTGATCACTAGAGGCCTCAAGCAAAAGGTTTGCCTGGCCTGGCACCTGTGTCTGGTAGTGACCAGGAGTAGATATTTAGACCAGAGTGCAGAAAGTTAGATGATCCTTCACCTGGTGAACATCAACAGTTTACAGTAGTCACAGAGGTAGCAAGACAAAGATGTGGACCCCGCTGAACCAGTCTGCTATGAACTTATCTGTTCACTTTTTGAACCCACTTCTTCTTTTGGCAGTTCTTATTCAGCTGTGACTACAATTTAGTCAGCTTGTGAGAAAAATGGCTGAAATTGTGTAAAATACAGCAGGTAAAGCTCTGCTTTTCATAGTGTCATTGAGAGATTTTTGGATGTCAATGAAAGGCTTGTGTTAATTTTGATAGAGATCGTAATGTGCAACCTGAGAAGGGCATTTGGCTGGGAGGACAGGTACATACCCACTGCAGCAAGCTTTGGTCACCTTGAAGTTGTTTTATAGGTGATGTCCTTCTCTGAGTCTAATTGACATATTCCCAGCATTACTGGTGCCTGGCACATTGAGCACAGAGCATGTTTTCAAAAGGACTGAGGACTGAATTTCCCACTTCTCTGTGTATGAAAGAAGTATGGCAAAGGAACTTTTGTTCCCCTGTGCTGTGAAACACACAGACTACAGAACAGTTCAAAGCGCAACATTTTGGACTGCAATCCAAAATTTCCTCAAATCTGAACCTCAACCAGAACTTTTGGTTTAGTTTTACATGCTGTGTGTGGGTCTCTTGCTCCAAGTACTGTTGACACCCAACCCAGTAAGCAAAAGGCAGCGAGGAATTAGGGATCACCCAGCATTTGCAGCTCAGTTAATTACTTGTATAACATTTAATGACTTCCTGAGATCTAGAGAGAAGGCCAAAAGTAGTGACTACGGCAAGGCTTTCTGTATCTCCAGCGGAGTGGAGGAATGCATCCTTCTCCCTCAGTCTGCTGGAGCAAACAGAGTTTTGTCTGGGAAATTTGAGCTGCTGAACAAGATAAAATCAAATCAAATGTAGACTCAAAAGTTGTATTTGATCAGATTTTCCAGAGTAGCTAGGGAGCCAGCCTGCAGTTCAGTCTCGCTAGCCATCTGACGGGGCACCTGTTTTGAGGACGGCCTGTTGTGCATGCAGTGGAGCTGCAGAAGGGGCAGCAAAGGGTGGAATGGATGATGCATGCCTAAGTTTTATCCCCGTGTGATGTCAGGAGGAGCCATGATCATTCAGAGGGGCTTGGAAGCCCTCCTAGAGCCTCCACTCTGGCCTCTGAGACTCCAGCCCCCCATTAAGCTGAAAATAGCCAACTGCTCTGAAAGGGGAAGAAATGGGAAAGCACTTAGGCAGAAGGGCAGGAGAATCATGTAAACATCATTCCAGTGGAAAGCAAACCTGAAGATGTTGATTTTCAGATGTCTTTGACTTAGATGCACAAACTGGTTGTGCAGGAGGACTAGCAGGAGTAAATTTAAAAAACAACAACAAAAAATAGTAGCTAATATAAGAATGAAAGCTTTGTATGAAGGAAAGTCAGTCTCAGTAAAAGGGAGTGTATTTTGTTAAAGAATCACTGTTCTTTCTGCTGAAAGGTAGAATGTATTTTTCCAAAGGGTCCAATAATTTGCTTTTGCAGTTATACACCAATGAACATTGGGGATAGCTATGGAATGGGGGCTGATAGCTATGGAAGGGGGGCTGATGTTGGCCAGCCCCAGTCTAAAGACTATTTCTTTTAGCAGCTAAGGAAAATAAGTTTTACAGCCCAGGAACAACTCAGCAGTTCCTTCCCTGAAGCATAAAACATTCACAGAAATCAGTGGGGTCCTGGCTGAGAAGGGAACAGAGTTCCTCGTTGAGCTCATAGCCCGATACAACGTGCTGGCTCGCAACATGCTGCAGATCTGTGCTTGGCCAGCTGAGGGCATGGAATGGACCTTGGAGTTCAGACACTGAACCACACAGAGGGGGTTGTGATGGTCTGTGCAGACTGACAGTGTTGCACTTGATCTGTATGTGCATTTCCATGCTGCTGCCCCATAGGTAACACCGTATCGTTGGATAGTGCTGGCTGGTGGAATTGCTGAGGTATAGCCTATAGACTCAAATATTTTACCATCCATATCTGCCTGTGGAAGGACATGCAGATTTCAGACACAGCCATGGCAGCTCACACATCAACTCCAAAGAGCCTGAAGAGCAGCTCTGCCCACAGCCCACACTTGGAGGTGATGGAGTCCAACCCACGTGCTGCTCTTGGCATTGAGCCTGCTTATGGGGAGCAGCGAGAGCTAAGTCCACATTTAATATCAGACAACTCTTGCAAGGCAGTCAATGTCGATTTGGAAAGGAGAAAGACAGCTAAAGAGAAGACAGATTGAGTGAGCCCTGAGGGTACTCACTGAGGCTTAGGAAGGGGAACTGCCCCAGCTTTTAGCCAGGTGGAAGGAGCGTCATGGCAGCAAAAGGCTCCATGCGAACGTCTGCACAGCGCACACTGTAGGATGCAAGGATGTGGCTGCGTTCCAAAAGGAGTTTGCTTTGTGGCTGTCGATACAGTCCCTTGATTCATGGCTGGTTCTGTTTCTCTCTCAACTTGTTGTTTGAAACACATGTGCAAACTGGCCAGAGTTTTGCTTTTCATACTGTTTGAGGACGATCAGAATACAAAGTGCTGTCTCATGAGTTTTGTCAACCCAATTCCCTTCCAGAAATTTGCTCACATCTGATTTTGTTTCCTCTGCCCACTCTCTGTAGACAACTGAGTTTCCAGTGTCATTTGCCTCCTACGCACGCTCATTAACCCATTTCCCTCCACTTCTCACCCTACAATGCCCATTTTATCCAATTAATGGTAGGAAATAAGTGGGATTTTTATGACAAGGGTGTGAAGTTCCGTCTGACACTTTGCATCTTTCCAAAGAACAATGCTTTCTTAATAATTATGTTCAGATGACCATTAAGTTGGTGCTGCCTTCAGCTTTAATGAATGTAATAAACAGGAATGAACCTCTGCTATCAGCAGCTGCTGCCATTGTCTGTGAGCCGCGCGTTGCTTCAGAGAAGTTTATTTTAGCTTTAAACCTTTTTCAAACAATGCACAAGAGAGTGAAAAAAACCAAAAAAAAGCTGGTGTGTTTTTGTCAGCTCTCGCCTTTCCCAGATGTTTTTGGCATGAGAAATGCTTCAGTATAATTAAAAAGAAGCCTTGTTTTCAGAAGTATTTGGGAAACAGAACCCCAGTCCTCTCCCAGGGGGCCTGACAATGCTCAGGATATTGTCAGTGCTGAGGTACAAAGTCTATACCTGGTTGTATGCCCCTGCAAATCCCAACTCCGGCAGTGGTAGACTGTCACTGTAACAGAGTGCAGGTTTGTCACTCCTATTCAGACAAGGAGAAAATCCTGACCTGACAATCTTCTTGTTTGGAGGAAAAAGCTTTTTAAAAACATCAGTCTATCCCAGTAATGCTTTGCACCTAGGACCCTGCAAGCAGGGTTTTCAGAGCATTTTATAATCGTTTCCAGCACAAAGAGCAGGTCTGTGTGAGACAAAGACCCCAAGAGTCACAGTATACGATCCATGCTCTGAGCTGTAACATTTAACTGGCAGAGCATTACAGATGGACAAATATTTATTCTCATCTCATCAGAATTGAGTTCTTACTCTGTGTGTTTTGACCTTTGAAATTTTTATTCAATATTCTAACAGACCCAGTGCTGCATGCACTACCTTGAGTGATCACATCCAAGTTAAATTGCTCTTCCCTAAATATTTTGTTTCAGATGTTGGTATCTGCAGGAGTCCTGAAAAGTTCAGAACACTGGAAACGTTTAGTTTAACATTATTATTGTGTACATAAGGCTTTTGCAGCATTGTGATTAAGGTTGTGTCAGCAAGTAACATTTAAAAGCCAAGTCTAGGGACTTATAACTTGCTGAAGAAATTCACTTGGGGCTAAAAGTTGGCTTTTCAAGCAGTTCTGTGGGAGTTAGCCAATATCTCTGAATTTCTTGGCTTCTCTTTGCTTTGAGTCACAATATGACTGAAACACGAGTTTCTTATTTTCTCTGTTTAAAAACTGATGTGTTATCTTCCCACCCATAATGTAAGGTAGCTCCGAGTGTTAACGTTTGACCTAAAAATAGTTATATGTTTCTTATTCAGGGACAGAAAATTGGTGAATTGCAGACAGATTAACTAAATAACCAAACGCACATTGTGCGTTCTTACTTACTTTTATTTCTCATGAAGATGTCTGATGCATCTCTTTGCTGTGACAATTTGTAATCTCATGTCCACAGGGCTGATCACGAGCATTGTAAGGTGTTTTGAGGATCTCATAATCCCCTGAAGGGACAGTATACATGCATAGTGTTACTTGTCTTGCACATGCATGACAGCTAAAAATCCAAATGGTTTCACCTCCAAAGGAAAATGTTAGGTGATGACTTGATTACTATTTGGTTGATTTACACAACTGGTGGTTAGGGTTTTTTTTCCCCTCACTTTTATGTCTAAAGGGATGAAAACACTGCAAAACCTCTTTCCTCTGAGGTTTTTCAAGGGTTAAAACTTGCAACAGACCTGGGAGACACATTTTCAGATTTTGATGGCCCATATAGTGGTGTTATATCCTGAGTGGGTAACTGTGTTTGCTCTAGCGCAACGTACGCTATTGTACATCCACTTAAATTACTACTGCGGCACCGTCATTTGGGAACCTCACACCTTCTTTTGCCTAGCACTAACATCAAAGCAGGTTCTGATTAGGAATATATGAAATTACTAATTTTCCCTTCATGGAGCTGTTTGAAATACCTTTGGATGAAGGGATGTTTCAGAGGAGGATTCAGTCCTCTTGTGGTTACCATGACATTTCAGGTTTACCCAAAAAACCCTTTAACACCCTCTGCCAGCATCTGTCATTCTTTTCCTGATGGCTGCTGGACTCACTTGCAGCCCTGCTGCATTGATGAGCCTGGCATGGAATGGTCTTCTCCTCAGGAAGCCATCAGTGATGTGCTCTGGAAATTGAGGGCACATCCCCTGATGGCTGTGCTTCAATCAGATCCTGTGAAAGCAGCTTTCAGGTTGTGTCGGTTCTCTGGCTGGCGGTGATTAATTTTGAGGATTCCTACTTAGCAATGTAGAAGTCTCAAGGGAGACTTGTCCTTTGGGAACGGGACTTTTGTGAGAACTGGCAGTGACGAGAAGGAGATGTGGAGGATGTGGCTGGAGGGGGGATGAGGAAAGCTGCACCTCCTGTAGTGAAGGGTGCCAGGGAAGCTGCTGCAGAAGGTGCTCACAGGAGCCTGCAGCAACAGCTAGTTTTAGCCAGTAGCAAAATTCTTTGGATAAAGCTTTAGCCATGGTTAAGTCCCAGAGAGAACTCTTGCTGCTAATTTTAGTTATATACTTAAATAAAAATATATCTTAATGATTAACAGCCTTTTAACTGTAGCACTGTCTATATTATCAAACCCTAACATACATGTCCTGAAATGATACTTGTCCTGTCTTCCTCAACTCCATTTGCTGAGCTGCTGGCAGATATAGCCCTCCAGTCCTATCTTCCCGAGTTGAAGAATGCCAGTTTCCATCTATTTGTTCACATTTTTGCCCTTTCTTTATACCTGCCTGTCTGTTCATTTGTCCTCTCCCTCCTGCAGCTCCCTCCATGTGTGTCCAGGATTAGAGATATGAATGAAGTTGTCTGTTTCTTCAGTTCTGGTGAGGATTTCACCCAACACCTCTTCGTACAGTTGAGGGAGTGGGATGATAAATAATGGCTTAAATTGTTAACTGTGGTAGCGTAACATGGCTTCACATTGCTCACTGTTCAGCAAAGATTCAGCTCACCATAACTGTTGTTGCTGTTTTGCAAACCTCAGAAGTGCTCACAATTTGACATGGAGAGGTTCCCATGGGAGGCTGGAGATACACGGGGGCTATGAGGCAGCACATGGTGCTTGTGGAAAGCAAGGAACTTCACACACATGAAGGCTGCCACCACAGCTTCTTCCTTTTCTGGCACCATACGAGATGAAGAACTGCCTGTCAGAGAGATAGGAAAGGCAAACAGTGGCTTGACGAGGTTGGCTCATGGCCATTTCATTCAGCCTGGCCACCATGGCTCTCATCCCAGTGCCAGGGGTCTACCTGCCATTGGCCCAAATCTTGGTACTGGGGGCTGAGAAGACCAGCTGAGGTAGCTGATGGAAACTCAACTTCATCAGGCCTTTGCTCTGGTGAAACATTTACTTGAGGCTATTTCCTGGGATTTTAAGAGAAGGCAGGCAGCAGTATTTGGTACCCACTAATTCAATGCAGTTCAAATGGTGTTGTGGTAATGTAGTGAAAATATGGCCCCTGCTGTGACATCTGCAGACAGACAAATGACACTACCCAGCCTCTGGTCAAAGCCTATGTTTTCAATTCAGCAAATAACAGCTAAAACACTGCAAGGACTTTATAAAAACAGAGAGGTACAAAATAGGAATTCCTATTATTCCCATAAGATGTTAAGCAGGGCTGACAAATGCATAGAGTTATTTTTCAGAAAGGTGCTTTACGGACAGTAAATATTCTTTGTGGTTTGGGTTTTTTTTTTTGAGAAAAAGGCTGTTAGTATTCTGTTGAGTAGTCCCACGTTTAAAAAGGGAGAAGAAGCTTCCTTGTAGAAATTAGCAGATTTGAAGATTTGGGAGTCATTTGCTTTGGGACCTCATATGAGGTCTTCTTCCTAAATGTACATGTTGCTTAATTTAAAAAGCCAGCATAAGCCTTGCATGTAATTCACCAGGATGTTAGGAAAATGTAATTGAGGCTCACAAGTTGATTTTTTTTTCCTCAAGAAGCAATGGTACCATCTCCAAAAGCACAGCTTAGAGGATCTCAGATTCCTACACTCCCAAAACGGAGTGTCAAAAAGAGTTGACATTCCATGAATGTTGCAACAATATCAGAGGAAGTGAAATGACCCTCCCCACTGCCCCAGTTTAAATGAGTCCCTCTCTGAGGATTCTGGACTTAAAAACGGCTGTAGATGCAAAAAGGTTTGCCTGAGAATGGTAATGCAACCAAATGGATGCCATGCTATGTAGTCAAACCATAAATCCTTCAGGCCTGAAGAGCTCCTGCTGCTCAACAGCTTGTTTTGGACCACAGCACAGAACCAGGGACAGCAACTGTTAGAGGTAGGCTCTCACCCTTCTGTGCTGCCAGGAGACTATGTGCTGCCAGGAGGCTCTGTGCTGTAGGTTTCCTTATGGGGCTGCTGCCACCGCAAGAAGACAGGCTTTTGGCTCACAGCGTAACTGCCTCTTAGTTTCATCTCTAAGGGTCTGTTGTCCTCAATGTGCTGGCAAGGTGGCAGCTGTCACAGAAACGCCCATCACATCGTCCTGGGGTAGGTTGACCACTTTTTCTGACATCATTATTAATAACCCCTCTCTCCCACGCAGATTATGGCATGGGGCAGAGCAGTCGTGCTGTCTCGCTGCAGCTACCATGGAGCACGTTCAAGCATTGTTTGGTGCTGAAAGCTGCCTCCAATTAACCCAGCTGCACCTCCTTATTAGGAGCGGAGAATCAGCTGCCATTCAACGTGATGCTAACCACAGCTCTCCCGCCTGCCACCAGCCAGAGAATCTGGTGTGTCCTAGCCAGAGAATTTGATGTGTCCTAGCCACAGGCAATTGGACTACTCCTTCAATGGGATTTAACCTCCTCCAGTCTAAATATGCCATAAGGTTTAGATTCCTAAAGGTGTAGGGAGCAACTAGGATTAAGGGGCCTTTAGCCAGATCCCGATGACACCGAGGAGATCTAGGTGCCAGCTGGCAAGGAGCTTTTGTAAAGACCAAGTCCCTTGAAGCCAATGGGTCCTGGATACCAGATTAGAAGAGCAAGGCATCTCTTCGGCTGCAATCACCTATTTACATTGCAGGTTCCCACATCTTTTTGAAGCCTGACCCTACATACCTGAGGAGTATCACTTATGATACTTATCTGACTTAGCAGAAATAGTTGGAGAGCAGCACTGACTAGCAAAGCTGGGCACTGTCACCTCTTCAGCCATTCAGGCTAAACCCAACCTAAACCTGCACCAGCACCACCAGCTCCCGGCCCTGTGTAAAGTGAGCTCCAGGGTAGCTGAACACCCTGTGCTGAGCAGGGGCTGGTTATGTGGCACACACACCCATGCTGCTCTGAAGCCACAGTCATCAACTCGGGACTGTGCAGGCAGCTGACTGACACAAATTGCCCCCAAGTTATTTAACAAATTATCTGAGTTTATGAGTTTATGAGCTGGAAGGCCCTTCTGCATACAGGACCTCAGCTTCTACAGCACTCAGCCTTTTGTAATGTTAACTTCAGGCTGCTTGGCTGGGACTCGCAAAAGGGGCCACAGCGAGCAGGGATGCTCCCCGTCACAGCGAGCACCTACTGCTCCCTCACTGGAAAACTCATCTGAGAGCAAGAGCAGAGTCCTGCTGCCAGGGGTTGCAGAGACATGGCTCTCAGCTGTGCAGTTCCACAGGCCAGATGCTCTAAAGGCAATAAACCTCAGCAGCAGCTTTTGAGCTATGGACTCCTCACCTAGAAGGGTCCTACCATGAGACTGTAAAACACTACTCTTGCCCATAGCCTGGCTTTATCTTCTGCAAGAACCACACTAAGGCCCTAGGAAGAGGCTGCCAGCCCTCCAGAGGTTCTTTGGAGTTCAGCATTCAGGCAAGGCTCAGCGTCCATCTCTACAGCAAGAAGCTGGAAAGCACATGAAACGGAATTACTCAGATTTTCCCATCTGTGCACATGTGCTTAGCTGGTGTTAAATTATCAGTGTAAAGGCCTAGTAGCTTCATAATGTACACACAGAAAGATTCCCACAGATTTTTCCTTTCTTTTTTTTTCTTTTTTATTGAAGCCAGCTGAGTAAATTCATAGGAAGTTGTAACAGGACAAGTGAAATGTATACCCACATTCCCTGGGAATCCAAATGCCTTTAACACATACTGTATTTCATGTGAAATTTATTTTAGAAGACACCAGAACAACATCACTTTTTCATGGCTGTGTTTTAAAGCTATCACTTTTGAATGAAATAAGGTGATGAGAAGAAAAAGAAAATGTGAAAATCCCAGAACTTGATACCCTCCTCTCACACTTCAGGAGAAGAGATTAACTTCTCTGCTTTTCTGGGTCACTTTCAAATTTATTACTAATTACAGAATAACTTTAAAATGCAGCCCCAATTTAAACTACCGTGAGCAAGAGGCAGCTGGAATGACTTAATTTACTTTTGGAGTTCAGTGCTGCCTTGCACTTATGCTCTATTTTAACTCAGAAATCATTGCAATCCTATTTCATTAAAATAAAAACTATTTCTGTCCATGGCTGGAAAGTGCTGTCTGGGCATGTCAAGAGCAGGGAGCATGTGGGGGGCTGGGGAAGCTATCTAGTAACCCATGAGGCAGTCAGGCTGCTGAAGAGCAATGTCCACACTGATCATGGCATTGGCAGATTTGACATTGGTCCCAGCAGCTGGGTTGATCTGTGTGGTCTGGTAGTCTGGTATGTTGATCTGCATAGCCTGGTCATGAGCAGTCACTCACCAGTCCTGGCATTTGCAAGGTGATGGTACCATGGCATCCTTCATCCCATTTATACCCTGGCTAAGCCTTTTGTGCTTAGCCGCATAAAAATCTGGGAGCCAGACCTCTAGCTTGTTCGAGTCGGGGGCTGATTTATGCTATCTGAGGGATCTGAAAGTCTCCACAGTCAGCTCCTCATTTGTAAAATAAACTGAGCTGAGCTTAAAGAGATTTTGTGAGATGGCTTTGGTGAGCCCTGCATCAGGCACAGTAACAGCCTGCAGCAGCAAGGACTGATGTTGCCTGTGCTGCCTGCAGCCAGGCAGGCGGCTACCGGGATGCAGATATGGGGCAGTGGTCACTGATGGGAGGAAGAACTGCAAAACATGGCATCTCCTTGGGGCTGGCACTGCCTGCTCATACAGTTTGTGATGGGAATAAATGCTTAGAAGGGCATGACCCTTCTTCTGTTGAAGTCAATGTGATATCCTGCTTAAGAGTATTTAAATATAAGAGCATGAGCCTGTGTTTTCCAGAAATGAATTTTCTGCATTCATTCTGAAATTAAATGCTTTGTTACTGCATGATAACTTTGGTGCCATTTAACTACTGCAGGCACTGCTTCTGCAAAATCCTGCCCCTGAGTCAGTGTGCTGACTCGATTCTCAGTTGAAAGAGGTTCCTTCTGAGGATGGTCTGCAGGGCTGGGCTCCAGGTGCTTGGTTGGGGGGCACATTTCCAATAGTGCACATACAGTGTAGGGATGTGTCCCACTTTGTGCAGACAGCTATACCTGCTCTTGCTGGGCTCCCTCACCCTTTTTCTGTTGAGCTGGAGCAGGAATAAACTTCAGCAGAGCTGAGTTCAGGCTTTAAGCCCCGGAGCTCCTCAACAAACATAACTCTAGTTGGCATGTTCAGAAAATACAGATTCGACCCATTCTCTCACACCTTGTCCTTCATCAATGGTACTGCTTAATGTGAAGTCTGATTCTGAAATCACCCCTGTCTTCTAAATGAGCTTGGTCCCAGCATGCTGGCCATCACATACACATCTAGCAAGGATTCCTTTTTCTTTCTAAACAGAAATCAAGACATTTAAAAGAAAGGAGAGACAAGGCAGTGATATAAAGGCTTCAACTTGTAAAAGAACTGTTGCTTTGCAGTAGTTGAGGTTTGGTCTTGGAAGCTACATTATCTTGTTTATGATTGCAATAAGAGTCCAAGTTACCAGGAAGATCTGTCCTGCACGTTTGTGCTTTTGTGTCGTTCATCTGTAAATTTCTTCAAGATCTGTGGGAATTGGTCCTCTAATTCGCACAGAGGCTCCCATACTTCACTCATTAAGCAGAGCACAGGGTTTTCCTGCACAGCCATGCTCGCGGCCATGCTTGGAAAAAGACTTTGTTGTTTATTTTATGATAAATTTTACTCACTTGAACAACTTATGGTGGTCATTGGCATCAGCCGCATTCCTTATGTAATGAAAGGACAAGCATATGAACCAGGAGCAAGCCCTTCAGTAGTCTGATTTTCCAGCAACACCACTCATCTCTTCTCTTTGGCTTTAACCCCTTTACCAAGTGTTTCTGCAATGTCCACGCCCTCTTCTTCCCACACTCTCCTAGTTAGTTTTTCTGCACTGTTTTCCTGTTCCAGGGGCCGAGCAGCACTGTCATCTTGGGTTAGGGAAGACTGACACGGGGTTGGGTCAGAAGAAAACTCAGGAATCCTGTTTTTCTGCTGGAAATTGCTGAGTCAGCAAATCCAAGCAGCCCATGGAGAGGTTTTAACTTCAGCACAGTTCTGCTGGAGCATGGTGGACTCCCTGCCTTCTCACTTTTCATTTCTCTTCTTTACCAGCATCTCCAGTCGAGCCAGCTCTCCCAGGCCATCCAAAGCCATGAATCCCAGCGAGCCCCACAGCCTGTCTCCAGTCCTTCTCCTGAAGCATTTAAAAAATATAGCCTATCCTTCCAAATCCCTGGTGAAACCCAATTTCTAAAGAGCTAAATCGTCCCTGAGGCTGCCCAGATCCTTTCTGCCTCACACAGGATGGGGCCTTCCCGCTCTGACCTGTAGGCTCAGCCCAGCTCCCAGAGGCTTTGTGCCCTGGAGGGCCATATGTTTGGCAGGGCTTTATTGGCTCTCACACAGCTCTTGTGACAGCCCTCATTGTGT
This sequence comes from Urocolius indicus, assembly GCA_013401255.1. NCBI lineage: Eukaryota > Metazoa > Chordata > Aves > Coliiformes > Coliidae > Urocolius > Urocolius indicus. The sequence continues at coordinate 121,825 of WBNH01000153.1, read as the reverse complement.
TGACAGTCTGACTGGACCTGTCCAAGCCTGGCTGGACCTCCCCAAACTGCAGGTACAGGCAGGGGATACTGCCTTTTTTCTTTCCCCCATGTCATCTCTTGTTGATTCCTCATACTCCCTCCCAAATGCCACTCCAAAAGTCTTTGCTCCTCTCATGGGAGCTGCAGCCTCTTCCTGTTGGGAAAAAAATGAAAATTGAGGGCCAGGAGGCATTTCCTCCTCCTGCCTTCTGCACAGAGGACCTCTGCTGATCCTCAGGAGAAGTTTCTTTCCCCTCCATCTCCTTGAACAAGGGGAGATGATCAGGTCTTTTCAGCAACTGGAAAGAACAGGCTAAATGACCTTAGACTTGAGGTTATTGCTTTTTGTTTGGTTGGTTGTTTTTGTTAAAGAGGTCATCCATCACCTCAGTGTCTGAGCAGGAATCTCTGGGAGAATCCATCTGGGGTGTCTGTTATCCCACCAAACAGGTACCTGGTCACACGCACCTTAGGCAGAAGTGTACCAGGTTTGTTTTTAGAGATTTGCTTTTCGTGCAGTACTTTCTTCCCTTTGTCAAATGCTGGGAACCGAGAAGGTCACAGGGATGATTATATAGGATATATGCAGGCAGCATTCAGGCTTCCCAGCAGAGCTCTGTCAGTGCAGTTCAGGCTTGACCATAACTCCCCTGAGCTAAATCTGTCATTTACACTTAGTTTTCTATCCATGAAAAATACTTACTGGGGCTTGAGTTAAAGTTGCCAGATAAAGCCTTTGTTACCTGATAGTCTGGTAGTTAAGGGAGATTTCTGGGATGCAAACAGAGGTATTCATCCTAATAAACTCATGACATTCAATAAAATAAATCCTCTCCTAATACTGCAGAGGAGCTGAAATCCTCAGGTGCTCCCTGTCTAGCTTAATAACATCATCACTGAGTTTTCTTGGCTTGTCTTCTTCTTGAAGTGAAACATGCCAAAACACTAATGACAAGGGATTTTTAAAGAGTCAGTGATTTGTTATGCTGAAAAATAGATGAGTGTGGAAGACAACAGTTTTGGAAAGCTCACAAAGATTGCCAACCTCCCTCCAAGTCTTCGCTGAGACCTTGAGAAACTGGACTGTCAAGGTTATCAGTGCATGGACAATAAACAGTTCAGGAATGCAAGGTTTTGTGAGGAAGATACTGCTCTAAAATATTTGCTGAGAAGACCTTGGAGGAGGTTAGGTTTGAAACTTTCCAGAGATAAGCAGCCATAGCAGTATTTATTATTTACATGTAGCTACCATCTCAGCTTTCTTTTTCAAGGGAAGAAACGCTGTGCAAGAATTTGAAATAAAAGATCCTATGTTGATGCCTCTGATTAGGGACTCAAAAAAAAAATGCTGCACATTGAAGTTTGCTGCCGAAATCTAGGCTAAACCAAAGTAGTCCAGTGAGTTTGTTTCTCTAAGAGTGTTAATAGTCTCTGGTGAATCTTGCTGGGCTGTTAAGCTGTTGCCATCTTTGCCATCCATTCCACTGCACTGGAGAGGTTGTCCTACCCAGGAGCTGAGTCTGCAGAAGGGAGCATCTTCTCCCACCTTCTGCCCCCAATGACTTGATGAGGACGAGTGTAGCCCACAATACCAGACTATGAGTGGATGGCCAAGGCTCTGACCCACATGTCCATCCGTGGGCTGGTAGAGGGAAGGGACAGGATGCCAGCGAGACTCTTTTGCAAGATTCACCACAGCCCATCTGCCAAAGCCTTCAGTGCCTGAGGTTCACTGTATGAGAAGGATTATGGATATTTCTAGCTTGAAACAATTTTATTTCAACTCTTGTAAACCTATACTTTGTATGTCAAAACCCCTTTAAGAACATACAGAGATTTGAGAGTGGTTTTTTTTCCTTTCTGTCTTTTGCCCTGTGACATGTTTGTTCTGAGATCACCTTCTAGGCATCTTTTATTAAAATATATGTGACAAGCACCAGATCCCCTTTCACGCAGCTGTGCAGTATGTTATTTTTCATGCTAATGCACTGTTACAATTCTACTGAGTGCAGTTATCTAGAGATCAAATTCGCCACATGTGCGCTGTGTTTTTTGGCTACCAGGTCAAGAGCAATGGGGAGAAGGAAGCGATGCTTGTGTGTTAACTGTTTGTGTTGCCTTCACGAAACATGGGCTTCATTTTTGCTTTGCCTCACCTGCCCTCTTGGTTTTTCATTTTTCTGTCAGTGCAGCTGACTGCTTCATCGAGATTTAAGACCAAATGGACTGTTATTACACGAGACAGAGTCACTGTCTGCCACCAGGAGATGATTTAATGTTATGTGATACACAACCTTACTCTATGCCCCCCTACTGTTTTCCACACAAAAATCATTCTCCAACTTGCTTTGCTGTCAACTTTCACCTAGGAGAAAATTTGAGTCACTGACTACAGCAATGACAGCAACCAGAAGTAATGATTAAAGACCTCCTTGTCATCGTTGTGCCAGTTAATCGTGGGTGAAACAGGCTTACGAAGACACATTCAAGTCTTATTTACCCTAAGCCCAGCAGCTGAATTCTGCCTTAGATGAGAAGCATGGAATACACATCAGAACTGCACACAGAAGTTGCTAAAATAGCCCCAAATCTCAAGCTGTGCTATTGAAAAAAAAAAGGAGGAAATACTGGCTTTGGTGAAATACTAGATATCGGTATGGCCAGAGTCCCACTTCCATGTTTGCTTCTAGAAATGCAGAAGGAGCTTTTGAGGTTGTAAAAAGGACTCAAGGCAGCAACATACAAGAAATGCAACCTATCCCTGTTATACCAAATCTCTCTTACAGACACTGTTTTCTTTCTTGCTGTCTGAGTTAAGGTCTTCCACCATGTCTAGTGTCCTTTCTCCATCACAGACTATTTAGCTCATGTAAGTATGAACCAGAGTTGCACTCCCTTGCAGTGGGAGGTTTGAAGTCTTACTGCCTGATTTCAGCCTTTGAAGAGGAATCATTTCTCCCCAGCATCTGCCCTCGCCATTGCCTTATTGAGGGAAAAGGGCATCTGCAAACTGTCTCCACCTTCTGGAAAGAGATTTGTCTTTTACAGTTCCCACCACTTTGTTGCTCCTTCAGAGATCAGGAGAGACCTTGCCTCTTTCCCTTACCTCATTTTCTCATGGTTGCAGTTTGATATACCAAGGCAGTGGAAACTACTTCCCACTTTCCTATGACTTCTGGGTTGCTGAGTGTATGAGTGGTTGCTGAGAAGATGCCGTTTTACACTTGATAAAAAAATCATGTCTCATTCACAAGTTAATTATTTGAGAATGTCACAATAATAAACTTTGACTTCTTAACCTTTTCCAGAAATGATGCCAAAACCAAATCCTGAGGCTGCTTTCTAGCTACTGATTAGTAGCTATAAATCTGACCTTTTCTGTCTATATAGAAAACAGAGGCACTTGTGAAGCTCTCTGTGCTGCTAGAGTCAGCTTGATTACAGTTCCACCTTTCTTTCTAACTAACGTTAGCCCTTGGGTGTCTTGGATTGTATCCTCTTTTTCTTTGGAAAACATGGACCTGAGCTGGACTTAGAAAATCTTCGATACCTAACTACTACTCACAGATTAGTTAAGGCTCCATCTTGGCCTTTGCTCACTTCTTACCAGTTGCGAACTGTCATATCTGGCCACCTTTGAGTAGCGTCTTGTGTGAACTGCCCCTTGGTCACATACCCTTTGTCCTGCTGTCCTCTTCCAGGAGAGAAGTGTCAGTGGTTGAGAGCTTGGGAGGGAGTTTAATTACACATTTTTTAAATGTGCATGCCAACATGTACATTAAACGTCTTTCCAAGATTAGGTTGAAGAATGGCTTCCTGTCTGTGGAGCAGACGGTAGTGAGGTCTGTGATACTCAATAATTGCTGGATGCATTTGTGCCACCCCATGGACTGCACCTGGAGCACATGCTGTCTCTGCTCAGAGGTGCTTGTGTAAGGAGCTGCATCTTGCAGAGGAATAAAGTTGTCAGAAGGAGTCAGTTTCACCCTAAGACCTACACTCCACGCAAAGCTGCTCTGTGGTGCAGAGCTGGCAGCAGCAACTGCACTGAAGAGCTTTGTTTATCACATTGTTTTGATCTATTCATTACTCAGCCTCAAAATTATGTGTTCTGCACAAGTGATGGGGTTTGGTTCTGTCAGTCAAAATTTGTTATAATGAGTGATGTTGTTTTCATCCCAGTTTAGCTAATGCCAGTGAGGATGTTCCAAAAATTGTTCTGTTTGTCATATATGTTTTACAGTTTAAAAGCAATGTCTTTATGCTATTATCCCCCTGCCACTGTTGCAGAAATAGTGTCCTTTTTTTTAAGGTGTTCAGAGTCATCTGCTCGGCACTGAGCTGATGACAGCTTCACAGTGGTCTCTGGAGGTTGCCTGGAAATTAAACCCTCCATGCTTACCTCTCAGTGTGCCTTGTCAAAGCCTCTTCTGAGAGGTGGTGCGGTGGTACAGCTCAGCTTGGTGGGCCTGTGCCGAGGAGGACAAAAGATCAGGGATCTCTTGCCCAACATCAGCTATTTCTGTAGGCTGAGGTTTGCAAAAATCAAGGTGCTGACAGACGAAACCCTGATGAAGTTCACTGCAAAAATTAAAGCATCTCCCACTTGCAGCTTTCTGCTGACTCCTATTCCAGGATTACTGGCCCCAGCTTGGCACAGGAAGGATGGAGCCTCTGGCTCAACCTCTGCACTGTTCAGTGGCTAGGTAAGACCAGCCTTCATCTGTCCTTCAGTCTGAACATCTCTTCTGTGGTCCCATCAGCCAGCTTTGTGGTGGAGACAGGAGTTTGTAGCTGAGGTAGAAGGAAAGCTGGTGTCAACATCTTGAAACTGCTGCTACTGTGTGCTGAGTAGCTGTGACTCAAAGCCTCTGGGCTCCGAAATTGCACAGAAATGCACCTCAGGGAGCAGTGTGACCTCGTGGAGTGCTGAGCAGCAACCCCTGCCATGGAAGCTTGCGAAGTTAGTGTTTATCTGCACCAAGGCAAAAGTGAAGGAGACTGGTCTCAAAGTGCTACAGATGGAAAGTTACTCACCAGTTTTCAGAATGTAATTACTTCTCAGTTAATCAAGTCCCTTGAAAAGGCTCTGGACATGTTTTACAGCCATGACTAGTGAAGTCACTTTTGCCTTACCAATATCAGTTTTGGTCTGTAGTACATTTAGATTGTGAGTAAACCCTCAGATGCTCTGTAAGCTGACAGCAATTTATGGCATACCCTTTGGAATTCAAACCCAAACCACTTTCACACTATAGGTATGCAGGATTAATCACCATTTTATTCTTTGTATAAGCAAATGTCTTTCAAGTCAGTTCCACACTGCAGAGGAAGTCAGTGGAGCTTTCCCTGTAGTGCAAGTAATGAATCTTGGCTGGGATGAGCATTTTAGAGTCACGGTTCCGCAAAAATCCAGATCCCTGAAGGGAGTACAGTAGCATGGAAGCCTGCAAATAATGGATTACAATAATCCCACCAGGAAGTGATAATGGCATGTATAAATATTTACCTTAGTTGATTGCAAATTATATCCTTCTAAAAGATGTTTATCATTGTCGTTAGCCGTTAGCATCTTCTAAATACTTTACCAGCTGTGGTGTCATTCGCAGTGAGGAATCCATCTCTACAAGCATGGCCCAAGCATCTGAATGGGATCAGACTGAGTTTTCCTACTGAGTAAAAACAAACCAAAGGCCTGTGGTGTCAGTATTTTCCTGAACAACATAGGGTGTGCAAACTGTGGAGTGGAGTTGTGGCCATATAGAAGTCTGCATCTAACCAGAAGCTGAAATAAGATCTGTTTCATATGCAGAGGGAAAGGTTTTGTTGCCCCATACACTTACTACCCTGTTTTTTTAGCAGCCTTGGCTCTGCAGAGTCTGGCTGAAGGTGGGAATGACTCCCGGTGAATGGTAAAAACCTGTACCACCAAAAAGCACTTGCAGTTTCCCAGAGTCCTGTCAAGCCAGCGTAACTCACAGCCTTTTACATCTTGCAAATTCCAAGAAGGATTAAGTCTTCATTGTCAGTCTGGTGAAGCAAGTTGAAACTCAGTTGAAGTTTTAAAGAAAAAAAGAAAGATCCAACAGTCTTCAGCAGAGGCAGCAGACTAAGAGAGAATGAGATTTAGAATAGAAGCACAGCCAGAAATCAATGGAGCTTTTATGGCATCCCTCCTCATTTATCTATAAATCCCATTCTTTCAGCTATTTAGGCCTTATCTCCACACAGAAGCTGAATTAAGTTTATTTTGTAAACCAATTTAGGAAAGCTAAGGCAAAGTCCTGTATAGATACTCGTATTTCAGTTTAAGAGTGGCTGCAGAGGTTAAGTTGGCACCTGAAACAAAACCTCAGTTAAAGTGGTACTGCTTGGGCTTATCTGCATGGAAGACAGAGTGAAATAAATAAAATGTGAATTTAGAGTGTTTAAGGTAAAACCTATTAAACCCCTGGGTAGATGCTTTTATCCATACATAAAGGAACCTTTAGTTTGCTTGATTCATTCCTAAAGCAAATTACAGTTACTTTATTTCTGAATGAAACCTCCCATATAAGGATTTAATGTGCTTTAACTAATCTGCTTTAAATTCACATCTGTAATTTGGCTTAGTTTCCTGTGTATACAAACCCTTTGTACATAGTCCAGGTCTTGATTTGCTGGAGGAGGAAGAGGAAGGCAGAAAAATTTCCTCAATGAACCATGTGATAATTAGTTAAAAATTTCACAATAAAATTAAATAGAAGGCTCAGGTAGCTCCACAGCTTTAGTCAGTTTGGTTCTCACAACCCTATCAGTTTATAACATTTGCAGATCATAGAATCACAGAATCATTTTGGTCGGAAAAGACCTTTAAGATCATCAAGTCCAATCACTAATCAAACACTGCCAAGCCCACCACTAAACCACGTCCCTCAGCACCTCAGCAACACAGCTTTTCAGTATCTCCAGATATGGGGACTCCACCACCTCCCTGGGCAGCCTGTGCCAGTGTCTAACAAACCTCTCAGTGGAAAAGTTCTTCCTAATTTCCAATCTAATCCTCCCCTGACACATCTTGAAACCCTTTCCTCTTGTCCTATCACTCGTTCCTTTGGAGAAGAGACCAACTTCTACCTTGCTACAGCCCCCTTGCAGGGAGTTGTAGAGAGTGATCATGTCTCCTCTCAGCCTCCTCTTCTTCAGGTTAAACACCCACAGCTCCCTCAGCCGCTCCTCATCAGACTTATTCTCTAGACCTTTCACCAGATTGATCCCTTTGCCTTTGTTTTGTATGGCTATTTTCATGTTATTCTCTGCTGGGGGTAGGTTCCAAGTATGGAAAAAGCCTTGGAAGTACCAAAAGCAGCATTTCTTGTCTTCTCCCAGATTCAAGCTATCCTACCTGAGTGCAGCTTTGCTGTCAAGGTAGCAACTTGTAACCTGTTTCATACTCCTCAGAGCCGTTTTTTTCTGCCCCTTCCGCAGGAGTGGGAGCTGTGTAAAGTCCCTGCCCAGAGCTGTTAATGGCTGCAGGCAGCTCCTCTGCTCAGCGAACTTTCAATTTCACCAAGTTCTCAATGACAGGATGTGGTTTGCTGTGTGAATGTAAAGGAGAGAGGAGGACCTGGCCCAGTAGGTTTTCAACTCACTCCTTCCTTCACTTCAAGACTTCCAGGGTCTTCGTCTGTATAGTTGATCTGGCTTTTTTTCTTTTTGCTGCTGTCATTTGGTAGTGCTGTCGTGATGACTGAACACTCATCAGAACATTTCCTACTGCCTAGAAATTACCCTACTAATTTAGGGGAACATTCATTTACTGAAATGTCCTCTCCATGGTAGTGATTACTGGAGGTATTACAGGAAAGGTGCAAACAAACAAACCAAATAACCTTCAGGGCAGACAGTTATGAGTGAGCCTGCCAAAAGGTACTTTGCGTTGAATGCTTTAACATGTACCTACATTATTCACGTTGTAGAGTCACATCAGACCAGAGCCACTGAAACAAATGCTATAGGAGATGTCACATTCAGCTCTGATTCTGTTTTTCTTCAACATTCAGAGGAATGAGGATTAAAAAATAAGAAATAAGAACTGGTCTGAGAGAGGATTCAAGTCAGCATTTGATATTCTTGTTCTCACCAACAGGCATCAGACTTGTTTGAAGACCACAGAGGAAAACTGGTGCTGATATTCCTGACTTCTTTTCCCCTTCATGGGCTGCAATTATATGCCTGTGTTTGTCTTCAAATTATAGGCACAAAAAATGAGCACAATATCAAAATTTTTTAAGTTTATAAAAATAGCTAGTTTTTGTTTTCCCTCCCCTCTCTCCTTCTCTCTATCTCAGGCTTTCATACTATATTGTCTTCATGATCCTCTGAGCACCTTAAAGCAATGGCACCCTTAAAGCCCATGGCAAAGCTGACCATCTTTCTCCTCAAGCAGTCAGTTAATTCAGATACAATTTTTTGCAGCTAGTGCTGCACTCTTATGTGAAAGAGCAACAGCACAAAGGGTTGATCTTCAGAGGTTCTGGAGAGCCAATCCCATAGGCTTGGTCAATCCCACACCACATCTTGTATCTGACATAGAAAGGCCTGACCTTTACGTAACATGGGCACCTGCATCTTCCATACTGACTACTGCTCCATGACCTTCTGGGTTTCTGATCCATATCTACTGAGCACGTTGATCTTAGGGGCAGAGTCTGTGGTGTTGACTTCCTGGTCTCTGTGAAAGCTTGAAACATGTCTCTGTTTTGTTTGGTTTATTTCTCATTCCTGACTCCCATTTGGACATGCTGTACCCACATGGCATCTCTGACTGCTTATTGCAGTAGCAAATGCACTCACTCTAAAAGTCTTCAAATAGATAGACTTTAAAGACAGTCATAATTTGACTTCCAGTGTAGTGTAAATGGGTGCTACAGAAGTGTGTCTAATCTCCATAGTGATCTGTACAAGCCTGCGGAGGAAGTGGATCTGGGTTCTTTCAAAGAATCCAACACAGTTGACATGTAACATTGCAAGATACTTGCCTAAGAAGTGCTGCTGTTAGTGTGCATGGCAAAGTATATGTGCCCATTAGGAGAATCCAGAATCTCCAAACCTTTGAAATGGAGGTTTTGTTTCAGGAAAGAGCAGTAATAAAAGATGTGTATGACCTACAACAAAGCCCACAGCAGGAGCGTGACAATTTATGTCACCATCTGTCCTGGTCTGTACCGCAGAGGTCATCTAGAACATCTCATTCCTGCTGCCCACTCATGGCCCACAAGACTTTGGGCAGATGCCATGTTTCACCTCTGGAAAAGTGAGGAGAGCCCTTGTTCTCTGCTCTCTGACTCACTGGTGAGGAGAGGTAGACTGAGACACAGGATCTGCAAGTCAGATTTCACCTTCAGATTGAGTTCCAGTTCCTGTGGTCTGCCCTTACCTAAGGGAGGAGGGAATTCCGACTGAGATCTGGGGAAGGATCAAAATGCAGGAGTTTGCCTGAAGGGACCACGGGACAGCCCTGACATGGGTGATTAACACCTGCACATTCCCATAGCTAGCAATCAAAGACTGCATGGCCTAGAGCTCAGAATGTCTATTTTTTTTTTGTAAGTTTGAACTAGTAAGTTCAAATAGAATTGGGGGGGGGGGGGTGTTTTTCCTCAGGTTTTTTTTTCTCTATAGATCACTTTTCTGCTTGTCTCAGTCACATGAGTTGTGTCCTTTTCAGCCTCTAATTAAATTCAAATGATACAAAGATACTGGGTAGGATTTGCAAGTGAGAATAAACCCATATTGCCAAGGATCAGGTCCATCACACTTTCAAACCATCAGATGCTTTCTTACCAGGAAATAAAACTGAAAAGGCCTTGATTTACCATTCCCCTAGCTTTAAGGCAGAACAGTCAAGAAATTAGAGTAACATGGATATAAGCCAGTTTTCTTCCACATTGTCCTGCCTAAATTTAATGATATCTTGGGCATTGTGATTTGAGCCAAAAAATGCACTCTTTTCGTATCTTTAGTTGATGCAAGTTTTCAACATCCTACTTTTTATATTGCAATATTTTAATTATTGTTTACTTTATTTAATTGCTGTTTGCCTTGCTAATTCTATATATACATCTTTCCTCTCTACTTCAAGGCTTTTGGGATTTTTCCAGTCAGTCCAATATCAAAGAACATTTACATTCTTGTGTTTAAAATTCTCGTGTTTATAAACTAAAACCTGTGTGGCCCCAAGGCCAAGCCTTTGGCTGTGTGTTGTGTTGAGCTAATTTTTGAATGTATATGCTAACTTTTTAGGAAAAAGGTCTTTTGCAGAAGGGAAAATCTTATTAAAATTTGAATGTTTGCATTTTCTGATTTGAATGAAAAGATAAAAAGAAAAAAAAACTGAAGCTGATACATAAAATTTCTTCATCCTTTATTTTTTCCCTTGCTTTTTTCCTTTTTGTTCTTCTTTTTTCCCCATGTTGTCTTTATGAAAGATGTGTGAGAATAAACCTGTGAAGACAAAAAGACTTTCCATTTCAGGTTGAAAAAAACCTAACTTTGTTATTCTACTGAACATGAGAATAGTTGGGATATAAGTTTGGAATTATATATATATATGTGTGTGTATATATATTCATAAGGAATGTCATGGAGGTGAGAAATCCTCAGGCTCCTGAGGCACTTCATTACTAATTGCAGTCTTTGTGTGATGTTTTGCACGGTGTCTTTTGATTGAAGAACTCCAGGCACTTGCCATAGAGGGGATCTTTAAGACTATATCTGATGGGGAAGCACTGCACTGGTTAAGGTCCATGAGGTAAGACAGAGAGAGATGGCATCACTGAGGAACTCACATGAGTATAAATGCAAGTGGTTGTGCTATTGTAAGGATCATGTGATGAGACTGAAGGGCTCTGTGGGTGCCAAGAACCCTCGGTCTACACTTCTATGTGTTATGGGGTGTTTTGCTCTGGAGTCTTGTGCAATTGCTTGAGCTAAACCGTGGGTGTCCATGCTGGGAAGGCAGAGTAAGGTCCCCCACCCAGTCCCCCTGCTGCCTTCTGGGGAGGAGCTCCCCCTCCAAGTACCCACACTGACACTGCCCAGCAGCCTCACTGCTTGCAGATGCTGTAGCTGTGCTTAATATTGCAGCAGGGAATGGTGGACAGCTTTCAGGAGCAGAGTTTGGAGTCGGTTTTGGCAATAGTCTAGTGCTGAGCAGAGCTTTGAAAGATGGGACTAGAAATCTCTTGATAATAAACTTTCTCACGAGATTTTTGGCAACCTTTGCGTCTTGTCCCAGCTGGAAATGCTATGAGAACATCTTTTCTTGGGGTATTTTGTCACTCCCAATTTCAGACAGCAAGTGGGAAAACATTTATTCTAACATCAGAGAGGCTACAAAAATGATCCAGTAAACTGAATCCTGGAACAAAAGGGAAATTTAGGGGCTTTTGTTCTGTTTAGACTCTTTCACCCAATACTCTACAGAAAGTCTTCTGAGAGTTACAAAAATAAGAGATGAAGAAAGCTGTCCAGACATCTAACTAATCTCGTTGCTGGTTTGGAGTTACTCCTTCTAGTACACCGTCTTGTATTTTGTCAGTCTACTTTTAAACAACTCAAGCAATAAGCCTTCCACTTCTTCCCAGAGACACAACAATAACAGCCAGTAGACCTCAGAGTGAGGATTTTTTTTTTTTTTGCCAAAATCCAAACATTTTTTATTCCTTAGCACTTGGCCTCACAAACAAGTTTCCCCATCTCAGCTCAGCTCTAGTGCTATCGGTGTGCCCCCTCCTAGCACACAGCAAATGCGCCTTAGCTCTAACCTACTTCAGGGCCATTTAGGGCAAATGAGCTTTTGGGCTAAAAGTGTCCAGGTAAAGAATTACTGTGACTCTGCTGACATACTCTAACTTGCCAAGTGATGTATGCCTTAACGTGTGTCCAAATTTTTAAATCCATCTCTGACATTCACTGATTTAAAGCACCCCTGTAAATAACAACTCCGCTCCCAAGGCATTTGTATTAGCTGGGCACTCTAATTCAGTGTTCGGGCAGGCTATACCTACTTAACTCTTAATTCTTTCTCATACATTGCTCCTGCCCTCGGAATTTCCAGGAGTCTTGCTGCTGCTGTGGCTCTGGGGACTGCAGCACACTACTCCGTGTGCTCACATCACAGCCGTTTACGAGCACATCATAAACAGGAGCCTGGCTTTAGATCTGAGCATAGATTTGCGTGGCCCCAACAGGCCACTTCCCATACGTGTAATACTCATTCTGCTTAGGGCCACTGTTAATTTCCTGATTAATATATTGTGTGTTGTTCACCCAAAGTTTCCCCTAATCCTTTTAACGGTTGCCCTTTTCAGAAAGATATGCATCTGGAGCTCTGCTGTTGTGTCTCAATTATCTACAGATCACATATGATCAATGAAAAGCTCCTCTTTTCTCCCTGCCAGTTCTGCAAGCCTAACCTGGGATCTCACAATGAAATGGGGATCTCTCTTTTTGAGGACACACCATTCCCAGGAATCCTGTTTCAGCCTGAACTCTATTATCAATACAATTAAGGTGAATTTGAGCTGGCGTGTAAAGTTTTCAAAAGCACTTACATGACCTTAGAGGCTGACGCTTGTTTTCAAAAGTGACTTGTTGCACTCAAAAGCCTAAGTGAGCTGATTCTCTATTAAATCCGTGCTCCCTTATTTTAATTTTAAATGCTTTTGAAAATGGTAGATGGGATTCCTTGGGCATTTCTGACAAGATTGCTAATGTTATTCAGGCGCAAATGTATCGGACTTCATCTAGCGTAGGAGAGCTTGGAAAGTTACGAGTTTAATTTACAAACTAAAAATTGAGTTTAGGGGTGGAATGCTCAGAAAAATTATGATGGAAACTAAGACAATTTCATCCTGAAAGTAGTGAGAATAAACATGAAACCCTTAAGTGCTGTCTTAAATACAGTCTCAGCTGAAGTGACTGAGACACACTGTGGCGGCTGCTGTAATTCCCCACTCAGGGACACTCGCATAGCTGAAGGAAGTGTTGGGACACAGTAACACATAACACGCTCCATTATGTTATAGGATATTTTATATGACGCTCTGGCATTTTTACTGGGTACTCGCCTTTGCTGTACTGGGTTTCTTTTCTTTGTGGTTCGTAAAGTGTTTTTATAAATACTTATAGTAAATACAAAAACTTTAAAATATGCAAAAAAATACAGCATAGACCTGAAACAGCAATGTACAGCATATAGCTGTACTGATTTAATACTGATTGCTTTGAGTTTTGCCTGGGAATACTAGTAAGTGTACTGAAACTGAGGTCAGGAGACTTTTCTTTCAAAAGTTTTTACTATGTCAACTAAATGGACTCTGATCCTCAGTCAAATGAAATTGTAAATAATCTTCTGTTTCTCAGTTGTTCTTCAATGCTTAGGTTCTCTCATCAGAGAACGTTGCCCACAAATATCTACTGAAATGCTGCTGGATCAAAGGTACATTAACAAAGAGGTACACTAGGCAACAACCTTTGGCCCAAGTGGGTAAATTAATCTCCCACAAAACACCAGTAATGCCGTTGGAGTCAGAATAGAGTTCATCAGTGCTATGTATAATTGCCTCGGAGATGCACATCTGAACTCAAAGCACACTTTATCCTGCACTATTAGAGCAAAGAAACAAGTCCGTTAGTGACCTAGTCTTATCCTGGAGAAAGATATGAAGAACTACTCCACTTTAAACAGATGTCTTTTTTTCGTTTAGTTTCACTGTTTTAATTATACTCTCACGTCTGTATCAGTTCACACCTACTGAGATAAAGTAGCAGAGGTCCAGAAGACTAAGCACTGCCATACTTTTGTAGGCAAACAATCAGTTCATTGGAATTATGGTTCAAGATGAGAAATGTATTTTCAGATTTCTCTGCACGCTTAAACTTGCTTCTGATCTTACAGGGCACTTATTTTGCAGTGATTACACAGCTCCTAAAGCCATGACAACTGCAGGAGCAGGAGCAGCGTGGCTGGAGAGAGAGGGTCACAGCAGTTGGAGTCTGTTGGTTGTGATGGGATTGCATCAGGCGTAAGCCAGGCAGGAGCTTGTCCCCAGATCTTTTGGGGTTGTGTGTTTTTAACCCATGTGGTTAGATGGCATTGAGATCAGCCCCTTGGTTGTGATGCAGAGCTCATTTGATTTTTCAGCGATGTAGATACTTCACAGTGGTTCTCGGTGTGTTTTTGTAATTAGGCATATTTAACTGTGCCTTGTTTTACTGCTGTAGGAAGAATCTCATTTGTCAGCAGTTTTAAGCTTTGCCAAATAAAGCCTTATTGGCAAACTGCTTTGAGCACTCTGATAATAACCCAACTTTAGAAAACACACACCCTGCTGTGTTGTATTCAAGCCATGGTGCTGTTGAAATTAAAAGGGGAGACAATGCCTGCTTTCAAAAACTGGAGGTTCTTTGTATTGTAATAAAAGCCTAAATTAATGTTTTTAAAGGTTATTGCTATTTTTTACCAGCTAGCTGGCACTCTGTATAAATCTTATTTAGGCAAGGTCCTACATTATTTCACTGTTTTTAACACGTCAGCCAGTATCATACTGCCATGGATAATCAGTTCCTGAAATTCATTAGTCCAACCCATTAAGTTCCTTTTGTTTAGCTTTAATAGCAGGGTATTTCTGTGTATTCAGGAGTCTAATATATGATGTACATTCTGACAACATCGGCAGGGACCACAAATATTTCTTACATAACCTAAAGGACATATGTTTGGCTTATGGCAAAAATAACCTCATCATTCCTGTGTTTCAGGTTGAGGTGTCCATGTGAGGTCCTTTTATAAGAGCAAAGTAATAGGAACTATGTATAATTTAATCTCGTTGGCTTTTAATACATTTCCTTCAGCTTTTAAAAAGTGCTCTAGGAAATGGAAAAACACACAGCCATGAAATTCTATGACACTGAGGCAGTCAGGTTATAAAATATTCTTTGCATCTTAATTGCATTTTATATAGCCATACAACCTTGTGTAATTCTTAACTCTATAAATCCTAGCTTTGCATCCCGCTCTGTCAGCTCAGCGAGAGCAGCAGAGGAATGTTTCCCACTGTTCATTGTTCAGTTTGGTTGTGTGGGCAGAGCACAAACGTCAGGACGGTGCAGGGAACTTGCACTGAACTTTGCAAACTGCTTTTTGCAGACAAAGGATTCTCCTCCTCCCCCTGGATGAACCTGATCCCACACGACAAGATCTGTATCTCAGCTCTCTCCAAAACCAGACATTGATTGACAGCCAGGCGACTGACAGAGCTGTTTTATGCAGTGTGCTTTACTGAAAGGTTTGTAGGACAGTTTAGGGGAGAAGTGAAGGTAGTTTTATTAGTGTATAACTGTTAGAAGGAAGCAGGGTGTGACAGAAGCTGAATACCTATCAGGTGAGAAATCAAGCCAAAGCCAGAATAATCTTTCAGGCACTACCAACCATGTGAAACATTGACATAATGCAAACATGCCCCCGGTGACGCAGTACCCAGCAAGACAGCAGATGCACTTGCCAGTGCTTTCTGCCCTCTGATCACCCTCTTCTGGCAAGAGCCGTGTCCCCAGCTGGTACCACACTCGCAGCCCTGCTCTGGCTTCCCTGCCATAAAACAGAGGCTGAGGAGAGGAGACTCAAATGTAGAGAATGGAGACTGTGGTTTAGAAGTGAGGAAAAACAGTGGGAGGATCATAACATGATGACGGATGTGATCTGTTCAGCTCCGTAGGTTATTTCTAATAATAGAAGGTTTTTAGAATGGATAGACAGAGACGTAACGGAATCCAGTGGCTGAAAAGTGAAGCTGAATGGATTTCGATTAGCAATAATGCTCTGTCTACACTGCAGATTGCAGCACAGCGTTGAGATACATGAACATCAAATGAGATAATTGAGAGAGCAAAACCCATCCAACAGCAGTGGCAGGGAGGTCCCAGATGGATTAAGCTCAGTAGAATAAAAGCCTGCTCAGAGTTCTCTGCTGCTGCAGCCCAGCCATTCCCAGCTGTCCAGTGAGCATTTAACCTCACTGAATATCCCAGTGCTTGACCTGCCATCTGCAGTGGAAGAGCAGTCAATGTCAGAGTCCTCAAGAAGAACCATAGCTAACATTAAAACACCTCAGCGAGGGATATTGAAGTCAGTGAGTGCCATACTGTGTCTACATTGATGTAGATGAATTTTGCATTAAGGTCCCCTTCTGGCAGCGTAAAGTGGATGCTGTGGAGGACCTATTGAGAAGTACTCAGGGAGGTCAATCAATCCACATAGCTGAAAGTTTCTGCTAAACCAGGTGATACTCAGACTTTCCGTGTCATGGTGGATTTTGGTATTTTACCATTTGGCTTTGTTTTACTTCAGAAGACTTTTTTGGTTCTTTGTAGTTCTGAAATTCTGTAATGCTTTTTTTCTTTGGAAATACTTTCCACAAAATGTATTGATTTTGACAAATCATCACTTCTGCAATGGAGAATCCTTTCCAACTGAAGATTTCCAACTCCCCATCGCACACTTTGAGTCAAACTTCACGGGTTAATCTCCATGAAGTTCCACAGGACCATCATCTGCAGGAAGAACTTTTATAGCTTCTATCAAAGAACACTGACTTGGGCCCAAAGGGATTAATTGGTACCTTTATTTCATTAGGGTATTTAAAGCAAAGGTCTCATTGAACTTTCATTGGAGTAATGTTAGACAAAGTCTGTAAGCTGCAGCTGTTAGGAAGAAGTGAGAGGTCCAGAAAATTACCAGATAACAAAAAATTGTTTGAAAAGTCTGAGAGAGGGAGAATGGAGGAAAAATAGAAGCACAGACTGGAGATTTGGGACCTTGCAATTATCCATTTTTGTATTTGTCGGATATGTGGGCGCTGATGTGCCATTTGCTCCGTGTAAAATCTGTAGAGCTAAGGAGGCTTTCAGAATCTGAGGAGACCTCACAAGTCTGGAGTGTCAAAATAAGACTAGGTTGTTCTTGTGGTTCATCACAGAGGCTGTTTGACTCTCTCCAACCTAATTAGCTGCTGTGACAAGGATGATTTATGCTCTTTTAGTTCACCCTGTTGAAACTGCTCCATACACATCGTGCAGCACTAATGGATTAGTCTTGGCACTCCCAAAGTGACTATGTGCACTTTGGGGTGAGACCAGGACAACATGGCAGCACAGAGAAGTGAGTAGCATAAACCTGAACTCCACATGCCTTGTGTCACTTGCAGCCTTTATGTTTCTGAAGCTGATTTTAGTATTTATTTTATGCTAGACATCTGGAAATTAGAAAGCACTTACATTGGTTTAGCCTGAGAAAGGGCGAATGATGGGTACTGCCTGGTAGGTTTTTGGTTAGTTTTGGCCCACTTTCTGTACTGTTTGGGCCTGTGTAAAGCAGCGTTTGGACTGAGGGGATCAGATGTACAAACAAGCTTTCTAGGGTCACTGTTGCTGTGAGATGACAGGTCCAAAGTGCAGCTGCTTTGCATTTGAGGGAATGCAGAGTTGGGACTGAAGCCATAGGACTGTGTTGCAAGCAGTCAAGGTGTCTGAGTTCCCATTGCAGTTCTGTAGCCCCATCCCTCTCCATCCTCATGTCCTTGTCCTCCTCCTTATCCTTCCCTGTGCTGATCTGGGCTATGCTCAGTCCATCTCAAGAGTGTCAACAAAGCCTTTAGCCCAGCTGTCCAGGGCCATGACACCAAATGCATCCACATGCATAACTGGCTGCTAGTCTCTCCCCTGCAACACTCTGTTCCCAGGGGGCTTCCAGAAATGTGACCAGGGATAATCTGCATTTGAGAGCATTCAGGGAAAAGAAAGGTTCAAAATAATGTCCTATTTCAGCATCATCTGCCAGCACTGTGTGAAGTAAGCAAAGTGAAGTAGCTTATCATCAAACAAAGTATTTGCTAGCAAATATTCTAATTTTAAGCCCTAAGAATTAAAGTTGAATTGATTTGTCTGCCTTTCTGAGACAGAAATGCCAGTAGTGTCATACTTTGTTGCCACTAAATGGACTTAATGCTTAGCTACTACAGCTAAGGAAGGAAGGCTCTGCTTCTTTCCCTTCCCCTGCCTGTGCCCCCTGCCACTCCCCTTTTGCTGGCACTGACAATTTTCTGCCCCCACCAGCAAACCTGTTCAGAAACCTAAATCAGCAGAAACTAACCCTACGGGAATGAGCAGAGAGCCGTCAGCTGGCTCAGATCTCCAGCCCAGCTCATCTGAGGCCAGAAAAATTGCAGTGCACAAGGAAGAGTGGGAGGAGAGGAACGGGACTATTTTTGTGGTGGCTATTGTTGAAATCAGAATAGTTTCCCTACAGAGATGCAACTTAAGACTTGAAAATGTCAATATGGGTACACTGCTCTTACTAAGCCTCCTAGGCTGTCTGTCAGTTCCCACTGTAACAGCTTAGACATCCCACGAGCTCTTCTGCAAGCCCCTCGCCTGCAAGCCCTGGCAGCTGCCGGCACATTAGCAGATTAGGTCTGCAAGAATTCTTGGCTGGGGGAATATTCTTATTTCTACTTGGGTTGTTTTGGGTTTTTTTTGTATACTTACACAGCATTGCAAATGCCGATTGTGTTTTTCCCTGGAGACTGTAAAACCTAGCAAAGTACACAAATACATCAAGCTCTTTCAGTTTGCAGTTCCTGGCCAAAATAGGGGTTTTTTTTCTGTGAGGTTAAAATTGGTGCTTGAAATTTGGCAACTGCTGAAGACCCGTGTAGGATCACTGCAAAGGGAATAAAGTAGACAACAAGAAAAAGGAAGGGAAATCTGACCTACATCAGCCAACACCTCTTCCACAGTCTGTATGTTCATAGAGCTCAGACTTTCTCTTAGGTTACCACAACTGCGGTAATTGTGCTCTTTTGCTCACCAGTGGTAACTGTCCATGTGCACACTCTCAGTTCCTCACAGATCCATGGAAATGGGAATTACCATAACCTGCCGTGGTTAGTTTACAATTACTTGAATTATATCCCATTTGCTAGGGTCTACAAACACATGTGCACACACATGAATACACACACATACACATGTGGAGCTGCCATAACTGAGCTGACACGTGCCAACACGTCATGCCACGGGAGCTGAATTATGAGTCTGAACTCATATGGATATAGTCTACTGGAGGAGAAACAGCTTGTCTCTGCTGGGTCTAACAAAATTCAAGAAACTGCTCCTGAATTGAATTTTGGTATCTCAGTCTGTTTCTCTTATGAAATAGAAGGGTAAGGACTGACTTTGCATGAGGTTATACAGATGAGTAGAAGGCAGAAGGCCCTGCAGACACACAGACAGGACTAGAATGAGCTATAATAACTGGTAGCTGAATTCAGACAAATGAGTCTACAGGTCAACTGTGATATATATATATATACACACATATATATTGATCTTTATGAATATACCAGTGAACTTGTGTCAACAGATGGTCAGATTCTTAGTTGAATTACAACGATCTGTGATTCCATTAATTTCAGCTGCTCCCTGATGCATTTACGTTTCTCTCATAGTTGTTAATATCTTGGTTCTTCAGGAACAGACTTGCTTACTCTGTTTACTGCATTTGAAAAACAATCCTTGTCACTGATGTTAGCTCTGCTTCACCTAGAGTGAAGCAAAGGGATTTGCAGGCTAGTATGCAGTGTGTTCCCAGAAATGTGTGAGTGTGGTGAATATGTGTGCATAAGGCTCATACAGCTCACCAGAAAACCTTTCTTCTATCAGCCTATCATGCATGATCAATACTTGCCTCTCTTCTAGGTTTCTACATTATGCAGAGTGGTAGTAAAAGATGGTTTTAGTATGTTTGAATAAATAAGCACATGAAGAAAAAGTTGGTTATCAGGAGGAGTCAACATAGATTCACCAAGGGGAAATCTTGTTTGACCAACCTGAGAGCCTTCTATGAGTTCATAACCGCCTGGCTGGATGAGCGGCGAGCAGCGGATGTCATCTGCCTTAAATTCAGTGAGGCCTTTGACACTATCTCCCATAACATCCTCATCAGAAAGCTCAGGCAGTGTGGCTTGGATGAGTGGACGGTGAGGTGGATTGAGAGCTGGCTGAATGACACAGCTCAGAGGGTGATGATCAATGGCACAGAATTGAGTTGGAGGCCTGTGGCCAGTGGAGTTCCTCAGGGATCTGTTCTGGGGCCAGTCTTGTTCAACACCTTCATCAACGACCTGGATGAGGGGACAGAGTGTACCCTCAGCAAGTTGGCTGATGACACCAAACTGGGAGGACTGGCCGCAGAAGGCTTTTTTTTTTTGTAGTACCCAGTGACAGGACAAGGGGTAATGGGCAGAACTGGAACACAGGGAGTTCCACTTGAACACAGGAGAAGCTACTTTCTTGTGAGGGTGAGGGAGGAGCCCTGGCACAGGCTGCCCAAGGAGGTTGTAGAGTCTCCTTCTCTGAAGGTTACCAAACCCGCCTGGTCATATTCTTGTGTGACCTAATTGAGAAGAACCTGCTTTAGCAGGGGATTGGACTCTGATGATCTCTAGAGGTCTCTTCTGTAACCCCACCATTCTGTGATTCTGTGAAATAGAGCTTATTTCTGTCTTCAGGGTTTGTGATTTATCTGAGAAGGTTTGTTCATGGGACTTGAGATAGTCCAGCAGGAGAAGTGAAAATGCCTTTGTCCAAAGTTCCTTCATGTTTGCTCATCCAGTGGCTGCACAGCCAGACCCATCATCTAGACAAGCCGCATGCATGGACCTTCAGTTTCCATGTGGATGGTGACGTGGCAGTTAAGGCCAAGTGTGTGTTGTGGGACCAGTGCCCTCTGTGGGGCTGCTTCAGTCCTGGTCCCCTGTGTACCACACTGTGGTGTTGCAGAGGGCTCTGCCCATTGTGGGGAAGACAACCAAAGGACGGCTCTGATAATTCTCTCTGCTGCTTTTTTCCTTAATGGAGAAAGCAGAGCATCCATGAGTCAGTTCCTCAGTGTTGCCAACCTCAGTCACTCATAAATCATTAACTGGGCATGCAAAATCTTGTCATTTGGGGCTGTCAGGGCTGTTGTGTTTTTTAACTCTGTATCTTTTGCCTCCTAAGTTGTAGGCACTTTGGTTGCCTTTCTTTCCTACTTTCCAGATTAAAACAGACAGTAGTTCCATGTTCAGCAGCAGTCTCAGCTGGGCTGTATCTTCACATGTAGGGAACCAAAGGCTGAAATTTGGGGTGTCTTCAGTCACATTTTGATTTCTTGACTATTTTTCTGTCACTAAGCTTGGCTTAATCAATGTTTGTGTTTATAACCAACCTATAGACATTGTAAAAATACATTCTGAGCAGGTTTTATATGTTTTTTTGTATGTTACAGTCAGCCAGAATTTCAAACACACCAAATGCCCTGCTCGCTATGCTCTCTAATAGCATTAGAATTGCCATTTTGCTACTATGAATCATTAGACTTCAGCAATTTAACGCCCATTAGGTCATCCACTTCAGCTCCTGATCCATGTCAGATTGTTCTCTACAAATATTTTCCTCGTACGAGGTCTTGCATTCAGTTTACTACGTCGTAGATTTGCCACTGCTTCCCTTGGAAAAGAGTGGATCAGGAATACTAGGAAACATCAAATCACATTGAATATGTCATTCCAGACTGTAAACAAACAAAGCTAAAAATATTTTAAGGACCATCTACAGTGGAAAACTTCCAAAAAAAACTACCAAAATGCTATTCCAAGGGAACCTTTGCATATCCTTGTATAGTTGTAGGTTTTTGTCTTTGTTAGGGATTTTGATTTAAGGAGAGAAATAATATGCTAGAAGCTCAGAATAGTGGTTTCTCTTGGAGGGACAGAAAATGAAGAAAGCTTGAAGTTCTGCTGCTTGTTTACATGTTATCCTCTCTTATTGGCAAATAATTACAAGCAGAATCAAATGATAGATATCTGCTGTGCTGAATTCCAGTGCTCTGGCTTAGTTACACTAAGCATGGAGGTTTTGAGTCTGAATTTTAAAACTGTCAGGCGCCAAATGGCATGCTTCATATTAGCCTGCAGTTCTGTACTTAATTTGCATTCAGTTATGCAAATTAAACATTTGACTTGAGTAATAACACACAAATCAGCATGTCTGATCATCTGCACACATGCTTATTCACTTCTTTTGCTCAGATAAAATATATACTCAAAATAAGCAAATAGCATAGTCCATAACCTTTGTAGTAACCAGCTTCAGTACCTCTGAGGCTGATAATCACCGAATCACAGAATCTTAAGGGTTGGAAGGGTCCAACCCCTCTGCCAGAGCAGGACCACCTAGAGTAGGTCACAGAGGAACTCCTCCAAGTGGATTTTGAATGTTTCCAGAGAAGGAGACTCCACAACCCGTCTGGGCAGCCTGTGCCAATGCTCCATCATCCTCACAGTGAAGAAATTCTTCCTTATATTTCTTTGGAACCTCTTATGTTCCAGCTTGTACCCACTGCCCCTTGTCCTATCACTAGACATTACTGAGAACAGGCTGGCTCCATCCTCCTGACACCCTCTGTTTGCATATTTGTAAACATTGATGAGGTCACCCCTCAGTCTTCTCCAAGCTGAAGAGCCCCAGCTCCTTCAGCCTTTCATCATAAGGGAGATGCTCCACTCCATCATCTGGGTGGCCCTGTGCTGAACTCTTTCCAGTAGCTCCCTGTCCTTCTTGAACTGAGGGGCCAGGAGTGGGACACAATACTCCAGATGTGGTCTCACGCGGGCAGAGCAGAGGGAGAGGAGAACGTCTCTACGACCTACTAACCACAGCTCTTCTAACACACCCCAGGATGCCATTGATCTTCTTGGCCACGATGCGTCATGGTCACTGGACATGGACTCTGCTGAGTCATGGTCGAACTATAATGTTGTTTCTTAGTAGAGCATCTGCAAGCAGTTAAACATATAGGCATCCTAGGCATCCATTAATAAAATTTCCCTTGTGTATTTTTCCACACCTTTAAAATCTGCTAGTGACAGACATAAAGTTGCCTGAATGCATGGAAAGTTGAATGCATAGAAGTTTGCTAAAGCTGGCCTTCAGTTGAATTGTTGAGGTTTGCATGTTAAAAGCAACTAGGAAAAAATAACCCCGAGGATTAGTTAAGCATGGTTGTAAAGCATAACCTGGTTTGGACAGATTAAGCAAAAAGTGCATCTACACATCTGCTAGTTAGAAATGTGCAAATTAAGCATTTAAGCAGTAAAATAAGCAAAAAAATATATTTCTGTACCTAAATATTCATTCTGTCAGTAGCATTCCTCGGTTCCAGGAGGTTACAATAATATGGATCACTATCTGATGACAGGAGATCAACTTTTGGAAGAAATGTGAAATTATTTAGCAAGTGAAGCAGAAAGTAGGGACTCGAAATATTTCAAATACATTCAGCTCTTCAGGGAAAAGTGGCTGTTGGCACAGGCACAGAAAACTGCCTTGATACACTAATGCTCAACAAATATCTTGTCTATGAAAAATGTATTTGATAAGCAAGGTCTTTTGAAATCAAGAGGGTTTTATTGTTTCTTTGTGTGCAAAATTAGAATGTAACCAGTTCCTGTAAATCAGATAAGTAACAGTATAGGAATTAATCCTAAAAAAAAGGCCCAAAGAAAATAGCATTATTCTCCTGAGATGGCCGTAGGGCATACTGCAGCTCTCCACTCAGGTGATGCAGTACCAAAGCTGCTGCATGGTCAGCACTGAAGGACTTGAAGCCTGTTTGCCATATGTAGGCCACTTCTTGTATTGCATTCAAAACTGTTCAAGTGTATGAGGAAGGCTCGAGCGCTTTAACTGAAAGGAGCTCTCTACTGCACTACAGAAGGTTGAAGTTGCTCTTAGGATAGCAGTAATGAGATCTCTGCTTCGCTGTATACACTAAGATGCTTTGGGACATATTCATAAGATACCTTATGTACCTTTGCTCTCAGGAGCATCAGCTGTTCCTTTCAGGCACCATCATGAGTTGTTTCTTCAGATAACCCATCTACATCCCTCTTGGTCAGGTACATTAAGTTGACAGTGGTTGAGGTGGCTTGATTCTGGCCAAAACAATCAAGAGAAGAGCTGCAGAAGTCTATGCAAGGCATCTTTTCTCACAAATAGACTCTTGCCCAAAAAGGCCTAAGAAATAATGCTGTCCCCTCAGCATCCATCCATGCAATGCCACGCACCCACACAGAGAGCATGAGCCTGCAGGGAATATTTAGAGTGTCTTGAATGATGAAACCCCCTTAGTGCCTGAAGCAAACCTGCAAGGCAGTTTTCATTGGCAGAGGTCACACAGGCCCTGAGCATTGCTTGAGTCCAGAGGAGGCTGCAAAGCTGCCTGGCACATCCTGTGACCTTAGACTAAACAGCTCCTTTACAAACAATGACGGAGAGAGATAAGTTTTGCTTTGTTTTGTCCCTTGCATTAATTCCGATTAAAAATAGAGCCCTCAACAGTGGCAGAGAGCAAAACAACTGCGGCATTGTTAGCTTTATCAGAAGAAACAGGGAGCGCAAAAGGATGAAAACATGAGGCAAGTGGAGTAACCAGGACTAGAAAAAAACGATGTCAGGTCCAAGGACTGGGTCAGGCTGGAGCACCTGACTCCTCCTGGGTCAATCTGCTTTGCTCATTTTTAGTGAACAACAAAAATATGGTTTACTCCATGCTTTGTGTTTAAATGAAAGTTTTAACCTGTCAGTGTTTAGTGGCTAGAGATGACAAACCTGTTGTTAGATCATCCATTCCCGGCTTCCAGTTCAAGATTACACAACTACAACTAAATCACTTGGTGTTCTCAAAACTTAAGCACTGGAAGTAAAATCTCAGCCCCACTGGGATTTCCAATAACAACATATCCATCAGATTCAACGCATTTCACCCAAGGGAAATAACATTCCAGCTTATTCTGAAAGTCATGGATGAGTTGATCTCTAAAAGGTGAAGGCTGCAGCACTGTGAATTGAGCCTCAGGGCTGTGTAGGAGATGCCTCTGACAGACCAGTGCTTACATTTGCTAGCAATTTGTTTCAACACCATGATGGATAAATTTGGACTTACTGATGAAAGAGTTTGGAAGCTTCCTTTTATACAGCAGGGAACAGAATCACATGTATCTGCAGAAACACATCCCTTCATTAGCATTCATTAGTGTTTGTTCTATTACACCAATACCCAATGATCTCTACCACATGAAAGCTCCATTTTCATGGCTGTTATATGAACATATATATAACAAATGACATTTGCAGGCCAGAAAACATAAGATCTTAATTTATGTTTTTTAATTCCTTCCCATAATATTTTCTAAATGCTCACCTCAAAACTGTGAGCAGTTACAGAGCTGTGAAAAGCATGATTCTTCATGTCATTTCACACACACGTAAATATGTTATGATTTAAATCTCAGAGCAAGCACAAACAAGGAATCAGGACTGGCTAAGGCCAGAAGTTCTGGATGTGGTCACTCAGTGGTCATTAGTAGGAGAGCCTAATAACCAGATAAGCACACATTAGCCTTCCCCAGGATGCTATCCCAGCTTCCACTCATCTTTGGCTAAGCATCAATAAATGATGTGTTTGCATTGAATAGCTTGAAAAGATTTTTCGCCAATGGATTTATCCAGTTGCTTTCTGAACCCATTTAAACTTTCAGCAGGTATGGCATCTTCCTAAGAACAGCTCCATAGCTGTGCCTCACGCAAGAACCTCCTTCTCTGCTTTTACCTTGTCATGTGTTCATTTTACATCATGTCCTCCAACTCTTGCATTGGAAGATTCATCAATCTGTGTTCATCTTCTTCATGCAGCATGTTTTACACATTTGCATCACATCCTCCTCCCCCCTCCCCCGAGTTTTTGCTTTCCTGGGCTGAAAAGTCTTAGTCTGTTTACCTGGTTCCTCTATGGAAGCTGTTGTTTTGTTTTTTTGGTTTTTTTTTCCTTTGACTGTCCTTTTTGCCCTTCTCTTTTCTTTCTGTTGTGTTCTTTTGGAGATAGGGGGTGGATTTAAACAGTGCCAACATGATGTGTCTCTGCTTTGCTCTTTATGCCTTTGCTGGCATTTGGCTCCCTGTCTGAGCCCTGAGGTAGTGTTTATAGCACTCTATCTTCTGACCTTGGGATCTTGTTCCCAAGGAGTAAGACTGAGTTTAGGGCTCATCACTCTTTAGGTACAGCAAGGACTGTTTCCTACGTGCTGGAATTTATATATATCTATATTGAATTTCATCTGCTCTTTTATCACCCTTCACTGTGAAAACTGGTGATTTGCTCTTTCTTTTCTGTTCTGCCCTTTAACCACGTGAAGAGCTTCCCACTTACCCCACAAAAGTTCCATTTCTTGAAGCATCTCTAACAAGTGATCATGCTGAGCACCTTTGGGTACGAGCTTTCCAGTTAAGCCATGCTAACTGAATTCCTCTTGGGCATAGGTTTGCGATCTCCTTCAAAAAACCTTACTAGAGTTGTGAAGTGCAATTTTGCTTTGCAAAACTGAGCTGCGCTTCTCTAGTATATCCTTATTTATCCAAGAGCCACCTAAAGCTATTCTTTAGAATTCTTTCATTTATACCTTTTGCCTGGTATAAGCATTTTCCCTAGTACATTTTTTAAAAATTGGTGCCATATTTACCACTTTCTAGTTTTCTGATGCCAAGATCTTTTTTCATCCAAAAGCTGCACACCATAGTTAGCAGTTCAGCTGACTTGAGACAGAAGTAGAAAAAAAAGATATAGATTTGTTTGTTTGTTTCCTGGAAAAAGGGTTTAGTTTTGCAAGATGGCCTGGCATTTTAGTTTGTTGCTAATGTCAACCCATAACATTTAATGCTTATCTGCTAGTTTATCTTTTCACTATTTGACAAATATTGTGCTAAAGGACACTTGGCCAGTCAGAGAGCAGAGAAGCTGCTCTGTGCTAAGAGCACAGGGAAACCTGAAATGCACTGAAAAACACTAACTAGTAACAATAAACCTGAGACAAGCTTATATAAAAATGAGCATAAAATCAAAAACTTGGAAAGCGGCAAAATAAAACACTTAGTTGTGTTTTGAGTCATTCTCAACATTTTTCCATCTCGAAGAGGTCGCTCATCTCAGTGAAAACACAGCTTTGCCGTAAATGTTTCTCCCACTGTTGGAACAGAGCATGTAAGAAAGCAGCGTGTTCAGCAGTATCTGTTATTCATCGGGGATGTTGTATATTTAAACTGACGTAGGACTGTACTACAGAGGCTGAAAACGTTAAATAACGTGCAAGTTTGTGTTTCCTTGTGAACATAATTGCTTTCCACAGCAGATGCAATTTGCCAAGATTTTCTTAACAAAGGCAGTGACCTTAGTTTACTACATCGTATGAATGCATTCAGGCTTTGGCACTGGCGTATGCTGCATTCCCTTTCTTTCCTCTGCAGTTTTGCCTATTGTTTAGCTCACTCTATTTACTTGAGACCCAAAAGAACCGGCACAAACTACCTGCTCCACCACACATATTGATCGGGCTGATATTGAATTACAGTTCCTTATTTTAAGCAGTTTTGTCGGTGTGCAGTCCTGCGGAGCGGTGTTTATGAAATAAGGCTGTTACAAGGTCAGAGGACTAGCAGCCCCATGGGACAGTAAATAGCATTGCAGACTATATGCTGTTAATTATTTAACATGTCTTCAGATGAGTGGTTTGAACTGAACTGTCTCCTCCTTCACAGCTAAATAGTGAAGATGACTCAAAAGCTTTTATGGCCTAAATCATCCAGGGTAATTTACCTCTGAAACCTGAGATGGTAAAGGAGAGAAAAACAAGCTGTGTTTCTTACAGATTTGAGTCATTGTCCCTTTACATTCCCTTTTCTTAGCAGTCACAACACACCCAGCTCAATCTCCTGTGTCCTGTAACATCCTCACCAGGCCAAAAACATTAGATACCAGATGGATCAGTTTGTAACTCTGCTTCATCGTGACTACTACTAGGCTGTCAAATCTGACTGGAATTGACTCTGTTGGCAGAGAGAGGAGGGAAATGCAAAGACCCTGAACAATCAAAACTCCAGTGGCATGGTGCTCTTCCATCTTTGTTCTCTTTGAAATTCAAATGTCTCCTCTACAAACTATCCAGTCAGAAACATGCTGTTTTGATATAACTATCATACTTAAAAGTAGATCAGAACATGAGTGCATCCTGCAAAGGTTCATTAATGACAAACTGCTTCACATATGAGCTGCCCCTTAAAACTTGAAGGCAGTAAAGACCTGCCTCCACAATACAGAGAAACAGCCTCTCTGCACCTGCCATCTTTTCTTCTTTAGTTCTCTGGGATCTTGCTGCAGATCTCTTCCCTCTATGTTTTCTCTTATCCAGGATTCCTCAGTCTAAATCATACACTGCCACACTTCTTTTCCTCATTCTCTCAGAAGAGAAACTGTCTTCTTTTCCCATGTCCCTTAGATTATTCCTTGTCCAGCCTTCCCATAATCTTCTGTTTTCTCTGTTTTTTCTACTCCTGTCATGTTTCCTTCTCATCCTTATCTACCTGCTTCATCTTTTAGTCTCTCTTCCTTTCTTCTTTGCGATCTTCCACTTGAATTGCACCATGCCTACGTGAACTCATGCCTTCTAAAATGCATGTCAACCATGTTGGTCAGAAAGAGAACTGGAGGCAAGCAGAACTGCTTGACTGGGCACCTTATAATTGAGCTTCAGATCTTCCAGGGGTGTTTAGACAGCTGCTCAGCTTTGACACTTAATCTCCATTGATTCTGAGTAGGATTTAGAGGCATAAATCCCTAAATCCCAGGTAAGCAACATTATCCATCCCACATCGCAACCCCTTAGCAAAACCCACCAGTGTGGTTTCACAAAACTTAAGCTATTAAGTGCAGAAATGGCCAATTCATGTGGCCACTTTTTGCTGTACGTGACATTACCTGCTTCCTAATGAAGTTGCAGTTGTGCTGATTGGCAGGGATATACTTACTCCTGAAACCATGATAAAAAGATGCTGGGGAAAGAGGCTGAGGGGGAAAAGGACAGAGCAATATGGAAAGCTAGGCACTGTGGTGATACAGGACTGCCAGTTTGTGAATTGCCCAACTTCACCAGATTCTCAGGAGAATTAAGTCTCTACACACTTTCTTCTCCCTTCTGCTCTCTCCCATGCTTGCTAAAGCAAGGAGAACTGAAGGAAACTGTGAGTAGGAGGAAGGCAGATTTTCCAGTCCGCTTTGTAGGAATGACCCACTTAACAGATGATACAATCAGATTATTTACTCTTTTTTTGCCGCTTCCAGTAAGGGACATTCAAAAGCAAAATGCCCATTCAATGAGATGTCCAGTGTCCAAATTGGCTGCCACAAAGGAGCTAATCTTGTCCTCAGCAATCCTATTTGTTCAGGTGCAAAGCTAGTGCCTGTGGTAGCTACCAATCTAAATACAGATACAGAGGCCTAAAAAAAGAAAAGGGGAAAAAAAAAAAGAGAGAAAAAGGAGGCTATATCAGACCAGTCATAGTGAGCCCAAGCAAGTTTCAAGTAAATTAATTGTGGAACAACAAAATGTACAATTTTGGCCTCCTAAAATGGAACATACTTCTTATTAAATGGGCATGCTGTGCAGCTCTCTGACATTTCCAAGTGAAACAATAGGACCACTAGAATGGAAAGTCTGCAGGAACGGCAGACAAGGAAAGGAAGTTTAGGTTGAACAAAGGTTTTGTTCATTTTTACAGCCCCCAGAGGAAGAGCAGTGCTGTACAGAAGCTGTTAATGATGGGCTGGATTGGGCGGATGCAACCAGTGCCAAGATCTAAATGTGTTTTTACTCCAAACTCCTCCCCCAGCTGTCCAGATACCCTGCAGAATTTCCAGCTGGTGTGAACCCCTTGGACCAGCAAAAAAGTATGGGTTGGGGGGCAATCCTGACCGTGGTTCGCACGCCACCTTCTCTCTTGGTAAAGGCAATTCGCTTGCATGAAGTAGCAAATCATTCAGCTGTGTGTGACGAACTTGCAAGTTGACCTAAACTCTTGGGCTGTAGGAAGGAACTGTGCTGTGCTGAGGGCTTGCTCAGGTAACTATGGCAACTCTGCTTCTGCGTTAGGCTTTGAACGAACTGTTCTTAAGTGAAAACAGCTTCAGCCTACCGTCACTGTTTAATAAATAATCCACCAGCAGAGGAGAATTCAGGTCTGGAGAAGCTGTGCTTCCTTTCAACTGAGAGCTGGAAAATGCAAAAGTAAGATTCAGCAAAGCTATTTGCAGAATGTCCATGACACAACTTTCTTCCTCCCGCATGTAAACAAGCCCCTGACACAACCTCCCATGGGGCTCAGCGGTGGGACACAGGGCTCAGGGACCCACTCCCCGTCGATAGCTTCCCAGAAGAGAAATGCAGAATTGGAGTTCATGAACTGATTTTGCTCATTGTCTCTCTGTTGTACTTGAAGCCATTTCCAAGCTGCATGTCGTCATTGTAGATCTACAAGAGCACAATGAGATGTTTCTTTGTATTAGGCAGTGAGGGAAAGAAAAGGAGAGAAACCTATTTGTCATTTAGGACCGTCAGGATGGGATTCAACCTCCGTAGTTCTGCGATATGTCAAAGTGCAATGGGGTCAGAAAATAACACCGCACAGTTCCTGAGTGGAAATTATGTTTACAGGCTTTTCTTTTACAAGTTTGGATTCTGCCAGGGACATTACATGAGAACTTACAATTTGTTCTTTATAACTGAGAGCTGTTTTTGAACCTGGGCCAGGTTCTTCTCTTAGGCCCTGATACAGCAAGGACCAGCCTCAGGGCCCGACATCAGTTTTCTGTTGACTTCAGTCAGAGTTGGTTTAATTGGGCATCTCACAGGAATAAATGTGGACCACTGTAGCTGACAGCAGCCTCATTTCTCCTGCTTCTCTGTGCAGTAGGGTGAAGGAGGGGAGGAATGGCCACAGCAGCATGGCTTCATCCTCCTACTTGAGCTTGTCCACCCATTTTGAAGGCTGAGGCATCTCTGTTTCTGCAACATCTTGTACGTGGCTGTATGACATCTCTTTTGCAACGCAGAGTGGGCAGCATGATATGTTCAGAAGTGTTGTCAAATACAAAAAAAGCTCCTAGGGTCAACTGAGCATCTTCCACAGAGAGGGAACGGGTCTTACAGATACCTAACAAGATCCAAGGTACCTTTCAGATCTAAGCATTTCAAAACCTGCCTCAACCCGGGCTCCTGACCAGCAAGGGAGGGCTCTCACCTCACCTGTTATCTCCTTTCCCTCTGTCCATGAGCATGCTCTCTGCAAGGCAAGTGGAGGCATTGAGGGCCACAGTGTGCCCTTTCTTTCCTCCCTGTCCTCTCACTGTGGGAATCCCATCCAACTTTGCCTGCCAATATCCACTGGTTTCTGCCAGCACAAACAGTGGCAGAGGGCCACAGGGGCTACAGTTCTACTTATGAGGAGAGGAACAATAAGAGATCAGTTTGGTCCAGAAAACATATAGAAGTGGCCAAAATGGAGAAATGACCAAAGCAAAGACCTACAGAAATGGTACGTACCTGTATGGCCCCTCTGAAACACTTCAGAACCATGGTAGGTTCACCTCTGCCTCCCTCAGCTCCACAGCCTGGGTGAAGGACAGCAGTTCAGACCTTCTGAACATGGTCTCACAGGGATGTGGCGTACAGCTTCATCAAGGACAGCCACCTGCTTCAGCACTGTCCATTGAGCGTGTAGACACTGAAGTCACTGGGTGCTCCAGGCAGGAATGAGACCTTGTCACCACCCCAAGGCAAGCTGGGACAATGCCAGGAGCAAGGCCAAGATGAGTGGGATGAGAAAATGGACAGAAATGTGCTCCCTCCTCAAAACCCCAAATTTGGAAGGTGTCTTCCACCCTGTCACATCTCAGGGTCTGCTGGATCCTGAGCTGAAGATTAAGGCTTGCAGGCTCATAGGCACTATCTGGTTATTGTCTGTGAAGCTGGGTCATGAAGTCATTGAAAATAACTCCTCTTGCAGCTAATCAATTCACTCAGTAGAGTTGAATGACTGCAACCCGATTTGGCTTTTTGTCATTCTGACTGCTGCAATAACAAGGCTGCAGTTTTGTGATCTGTGGAGAGCAAATTCTCCTCCAAACAAAGGCCAAAGCAGAGCCAGGGCCTCATGCAAGTCTCCAGGAGAGCAGGTTACAGTGGTCGTGTCTGGGTCCTCTCTGAGCTGAGGCAGCCCCAAAACCACCACATCTTGGGGTGGAGTGGAGGGATTAGTCACTGGTGATGGCTGAGCACCATCCCCCAGGAGACATGCCTGGAGTGATGATGTGAAGGTTTATCAGTGCAATCTATCAACATTTGGGCAAAGTATACCTTTGTGTGTGAGATAGAGTTTCCACTCCTGATTGAAAAAAAGGAGGGGAAGGAAAAGGAGAGAGATTCAGAGCCTAAGAATCCTAACACTTAGATGTCTTAATTAAAGGTAAACTTTCGCTTTGGGGTGGCTGTGGTTAGACCAGCAGGCAGAGACCTGACAGCACAGGCTAAACAGAGAGAAAAAAGGCTCTTTCTTTTTCCTTTTTTTTTTTATTCCCCCAAGCATTCACTTTGGCCTCAGTCTGAAATGGCTTTGAAACTGCAGACACCTTCATGTAAATGTTCTTAATAAAGAAAAAAAAAAGTCCTCTGCAGGACATTTGTAATCCTTCTGATTTAGATGTTTTAATAATGTGAGAGTTTATCTTGGAAGATGGTGGCTGACCTGGAATTAAAAGTATGGCTCTGCCAATGTAAGACTTAATAGTCCAGACAGAGGACTTAAATATCATAGTATAATATGTGTCTGTATATACACACATACATATATAGCTATATGTATGCGTGTGCTATAAAAACACATCTCTAAATAATCGTAAACTCCCTATAAAAATTATTTTAGCCCAAATTAAGGTACAGACAAGATCTGATTGGCTCAGACACTAGAGTGGTGCCCCATGATATATTCATTTCCTATCTGCTGTGGTTAATTGGGTATTTCAATTTAATTACCACAGTCAATAGCACTTTCAGTTGAGTGTCTTAAGTGTTCATTTAATTTACTGTAGATTTAATAAGGCAGCGGTTGTATGTTAAAGCTGTTAGCCATCTGGATGGGCTGCAAACCCATCTCTTCTCTTGGGTAGCTGGGGCCTGATCCAAGACACACTGATGTCTACAACAGCCTTTCTGTTGACTTCAGGAGCTCTAGACCTGGGCTCCTCGGGGAGCAGGGAGGTAGGCAAATGCCTCTGGCAGTGGGCTTCCTGGCTGATGTGTGTGAAGGAGGGTTTTTTTTAAGGTGCCATGTCTTTTCTGTCAGGAAAAGCAACCCATGACTCGGGGCTTGGTAATTGCAAACTAAGAGACTGATCCTTTTGGGTTAGGATTTTAAGTGAAATTTCAAGAGGCTTCTCACAGCCTGCGTGAAGAGGTCACGAGCTGGGTCACACCTAGGAAAAATTAAAATAAACACACAGATTTGACAAGCCTCCTGCAACTCAGTGATCTATTTTACCCCTGTCACAAGGTCTGGCAGAGCTGCTCTTCCTCCCTCCACCTCCTATGAGTCACTAGCTCATGCCAGGGGTCAGGAAATATGCAAGTCTGCAGATTTTCAGATGACTAATTTACAGGGCAGCAAAAAGAGGCAAACAGCAGATATCGGCATTGCCTGTCTTGATTCCAGTGCCTCTCTTAAATGTGAGCATGATTTGTTTAGGCAATGGATGATATAACATAAGACTGTGATTGCAGGGTCTGGACTTCATGGCCTGGGGCCTGGCCCATCCTGTCTACCTGCACATTCCTACTTGCTAATCAGGCTTTGGTAAAATGGTGAAGTGCCACGGTATTGCACGTTTTTATAGATATAGCATATAAGCCGTATCAGCATCTAAAGATACTGGCAGGTACTTGGGTTTTCCAGGAACATCTGGGTCAGGAGTGGCCAGACATGACGTGTACCAATATCCTCACCACACAGCCCACATGCCTTGGATGGATGAAAATAATTGGGGAAAAAATAGGGGTTTATAGGAAGAGAATGAGTAGTCAGGTTCCACAGCTGCTATGGGATAAGCAGGAGGGTGTTTTAGGGGGTCCTAGAGGAGCCCATCAGTGCAAGCCATGGTGACTCCCTTGCCTCTTTTTCCAGTCAACAATTGGGTTTATCCAGCAACCCCCCCTGTCACTTACTGCCAGTTATACAATGTAGCTGAAACTCAGGGCTGTAGCTAGCCCCTGGTAAGCTTCATGCTGCACAGAAGCCACAGGTTCTATGGGGCCCCCATGCCCCCCAGGCTTGAAGCCAGGCTGTGTTTAAACCAGCAGCAGAAGCATCATCAGCAACAGGACTCCAGCGCATGAAATCAAGTGGGGAGAAATTCTTCAGCTGCAGAAAGTAGGCAAAAGGCAACTGGAGATGAATAGGCTGCCTGACAGCTGGCAGACACACAGGCTGTCTGCCATAGATGGTAATATAGGCACTGCAACTATTATGGCATCTGAAGTCAAAAAAGCAGTAAAAAGCTTTAACCTCTGCTATCCGGGAAAACAAGCAGTGGCTTCAGATGCAGGCGGTGGAGGGAAGCCTCTGCCGTGGCTGTGACAGGCAAACAGCCTAGAGAGCTCTGATGAGCTGTGTTTGGGATTAAGGGCTGCGAGCGCCTGGGTTAGTGCTTTATTTGTACTACTTATGCAGCCAGTTCTAAAAATCATATTACTGCTGTTATGATAATGATATTGCTGTCACTGCTGTTATTTTCTTAACGCATCAAGGGAGCCTGGACAGCCGCTCTTTCTTTCTTACGTGAGTGCAAGCGGCGTTTAGATTTTTGTGGAGATCAGACACCAGACACATTCCTACATTCTTGTCCAATGTTCAATATTTTTCCATGAGTCAAGGAGAACAAGAATGGGCATATTGTGTAAATGCAAAACTCTGCCTTTTTTAAACTGACACGATGAATTTCAGCCCTGCCTCTTTGTCTCTCTCCTCAGAGCAGGGGCTTTTCAGCCTGCCAGAGTTTGTTACTTACTATCCTTGAAAACACAGGGAGGGAAAAGTCGGCCCTTGTTAATTCATTGTCCCAGTTACCTAGCAGTGCCGTGTCCTTAAGTATTGCTGAGGTTTCTTTGCTCTTCTGAGCTGGTGAAGAGCTGTTGCTTTCCTGCCAGCCCCATTGTATTCCCTTCATAAAAGCCTGCAACACTAGAGGCACTTAAAAAAGAAGCGTGGAATCTGTTGCAATAGACAACCGACAAAACTTCTTGCTGCAATCCACACTTCCAGTAAATGCTGGTTCATAATCCAGATTTCAGGCTTCAGGGCTGATTCTTAATAAAATACTGATACAGGTCAGTGTAGCTGCATCTGTTTACAGCAACAGAAAATGTGTTTTCACTGTTGCATCGGCCTTCAGTACAGATTCACAGACAAGATGTGTGCAGACATAGGGGTCCCTGGAATTTGAATTCCACTTGGGAAAAGTGGCAAAACACTTTCCCACCTCAGTTTGTTAAAGTGTGTGTGAAAGGTGCCTGACTGACGATCTAAAGGCTTAACTCATCTCTTCCTGACAGAGCAACAACTGCCCTGGAGATTGCTCAGCTTTGGTCCATGGCCCAAGCAAGACTTCATGGCCTGCCTAAGTACAGACCACCACAGGCAGAAGTCTGTGTGCAAATAGAGTAAGATTTTTTTTTTCTAGACAGGGATCTCTTTGAATTTGTGCAGATATTTGAATCAATTATAAAATGTGTATTTCCATGCCAGAAATGAGAATAAATGTGTATGAAAGCAGGTCTTGTCCAAGTAACACGAAGTTTCACTGAAGTGCTTTGATAACCCATAGTTTTCTGAGAGTGGAAAGTTGTTGAATGTCTTCGGAGCACGCTTGACTCAGAGCTTCCTAGCTAAGGCTTATAAAAAAAAAAGGGAACATAAAACAGGCAAAAGGAACTAATTAGCACCAAGAATGATGTGGTAATTTTTTGTCCACTAGGAACTAGTCCACTACCTCCAGAGTTTCATACATAGCAGTTTACTGTGCAGCTCTTCAACTGTAATGATTCCTAGCCACCATTAATTGGTGCTGAAAGGGTGAAAGGGTTCACATTCGTTATTGAAAAGGAAAATAATTTTTTTTCCAGTCCAGTATTTTCTAAAGCATATTGGGATCCATATTTTGACACCTAAATAGATGTCTGCTTTTAAGAGGTGCTGAATGTGCGTTGGCGTCTTTCGGAATTTATCTGGAAAACAGGGCTCATTATTAATGTGTTTGACAGTGTCTAAATGCATGAAGAGTATTTGTCAGTAAAACAGATAAAGTATTTGTCATTGAACCTTATAATCAAGGAGAGAGAAACAAAAGACCAGCAGTGTCCATTTAAAGACTCAAATATCTCAGTGGACTTTAGATCGAGCTTAAGGAAAAACATTGTGTTGCAACTTGGATTCACGTGATGAGGAATCATCTTGCTTGGTCAGCCCTTTGTTTATGTCATTTAAACTACTTTCCCTGAAGAAACCTGTGTAGAAACGGAGATTGATATGTATGGCTTTCATCTCCTCCTCCTTCTCTCTCATCCTATGTGTCCTTGGACACAAGACAAATGTGTACATTTCCTCCATTCACTCTACATTCAAAGTTTTACAGTTATACACCAAATGTCTCTTAGAAGTGGACAACAAAAAGATGAGAGGCAAGGAACACAAGGTGCTAACTACAGGAAAGGAAAAAAAAAGAGGAAATGGAGTGGGACCTGGAGAGTTTGTGGAATCTTCATCCTTGGATGTGTTCAACAGTTGGCTGGACAGTGATCTGAGCAATCTGATGAAGTTGGCTCTACTTTTAGCAAGGCCTGAGCCACGTGATGTCTATAGGTCCGCTGACAACTACGTCATTTTATGATCCTAAGGACCTGCTAAGGAACTCTCCACTAAGACCCTTGCCACAATACTTTTATTTTCTTTCTGTAAATGACATGGTAAATGAAAAAGTAGCAAATGGACTCTTACTGTGTTAATGGTCTGCAGAGATGGAATTTAAGAGAATCAGCTATGGAGCTATACAACTGTAGAGGATTTCTACTGTACAGCTCTTGTTGGGGACTTACTCTAGGTGTCTGGCCTCCTTATCCAGGTCAGCAGAGTAGCTGAACAGTTCTGCTGCTGGCCACACCTGGTGCATTGTTGACATGTAGGCTAAAAAAGTGAGGTAGGACTGATGCAACAAAGCTCAGTTTGTAATTGAGGGACCCTTTGAGTCCTTGTCTGAGCCATTTTCACTGTGTAGCAAAAGGAATGTGGTTTCTTGTGAAAATTGTGGTACCTGTGTCGAGTCTTGCAGGAGTGTGTCCGCTTGTAACAGTGTGTTGTATCAGGAAGGAGATTCCATTTGGTCATTGCTAGAAAGGGAGTTTTTCTCATTTTTAATTTACAAATCCAGTGATCACAATTGGGTCTAGAAACAGGCTCAAGGCTACTGGAGGAAAATGTAACTTTGAGAATGGCTGTTATCTGTGCAGGCATAGAAATGAGAGCTTTATTTTTAAGTGCTGTTTGAATTCACTCAAGTGACCGGTGTGCATAGGAAGTATGGCAAATAAGAAGCATCAGTTGTAATGAATCCACTTCTATCCCATTCACTGAAAATGGTCACAGTGGTAAAAAACACTTGAAAGTTTTGTGGTGACCCTTCACAGTTTACCACCACAGGAGATGTAATGTAT
Organism: Urocolius indicus; assembly: GCA_013401255.1. NCBI lineage: Eukaryota > Metazoa > Chordata > Aves > Coliiformes > Coliidae > Urocolius > Urocolius indicus. The sequence goes on along the minus strand of WBNH01000153.1, from coordinate 84,024 downwards.
AGCTGACAGGGATGGACTCCTGTCCAGAAGCACCAGAAGCATCTTCATCAGCTGCTTAGCTGATTGGACTCAGACTCATTGACTCTGTCTCACTGGACTCAGTGATGAGTCTAGGACCAGTGATCCCCTTGGAAGAAAGCTGTAGTCAGGATAAAGGCTTTCAGTACAAAGTCTCCTATGAGACTGGATGGCTGCAGAGAAATGAGGGCCCATAGCAAAGGATTGTACTGACGGTCTTAGTCGCTGGCATTTGTACTCCAAGCCACAAACCACCGTGTCTGCTCAGCAGCAGGCCTTTACCTCAGAGGGGCAGGACAAAGGAGCTGAAAGGCTGCAGTGTGTAAACTGCATCACCTCATCACTGGGGAGGTTTGCCACTGCTGCCTTGGTGCTGCCTCCGTGAGCCTCATCTCGGACCATCTGGGAGTTACTGAGGGCACTGCCATTGAGCTTGTCTCCCACCATTTTATTTCCCTTCTCTACATCAGATCTTTTCTTTACATACTTTTCCTACCTATTCAGTGACCAGTATAATGCTGTTAAATGTTACATTTTAAATTATGTGATGATGGACAGGCTGGAGCAATGGGCTGAGGCCAATTTTATGAGGTTTAACAAGGCCAAGTGCCAGGTCCTGCACTTGGGCCACAATAGCCCCATGTAACGATACAGGCTTGGGGAAGAGTGACTGGAAGGCTGCCCAGAGGAAAAGGACCTGAGGTTGTTGGTCTACAGCCAGCTGAATGTGAGCCAGCAGTGTGCCCAGGTGGCCAGTGGCATCCTGGCCTGTATCAGAAATAGTGTGGCCAGCAGAACCTGGGCAATGATTGTCACCCTGTACTCAGCGCTGTTGAGGCTGCACTACAAATACTGTGTTCAATTTTGGTCCCCTCATTACAAGAGGCATGTTGACATGCTGGAGCATGTGCAGAGAGGTGAGCAATAAAGTTAATGAAGGGTATGGAGCACAAGTCTAATGAGGAGCTGCTGAGGGAACTGGGGGTATTTAGTTTGGAGAAGAGGAGGCTGAAGAGAGACGTGCTCACTCTCTACAACGCCCTGAAAGGAGGCTGTATTGAGGTAGGGAATCAGTCTCTTCTCGCAGGAAATGAATGACAGGACAAGAGGAAATGGGTTCAAGTTGCAACAGGAGAGGTTTAGATTGAAGGTTAGTAAGAACTTCTTCACTGAGAGGTTTGTTAAACACTGGCACAGGCTGCCCAGGGAGGTGGTGGAGTCCCCATCCCTGGAGGTATTAAAAAGCCATGTAGCTGCAATGCTGAGGGACGTGGTTTAGTGATGGGCTTGGCAGTGTTTGGTTAGTAATTGGACTTGATGTTAAAGGTCTTTTTCAACCAAAAAGATTTAATGATTCTACAGCATCTGGTGCACATGGACCCTATTGTAATGTCATCTCCCTTTGGCAAAGCAAATCTTTTTGTAAAAGCCAAGCTTTTGCTAGATGCTCAGTAATAGCAAGTATTCTCTTTGCGAGTTAGAGAGAAAGACAGAAAATGTTCTTCAGAGGCATCTCCATACATTTGACTTGTCAACTTGCTCAAGCATCTTTCATTCATGCTCTTCACTCCGCTTGTCATTTCTCACATTCCTTTTAAGTGTGATCTTTCAAGCTTTTCAGTACCTGAATGGTTAGGGTTTTTTCAGTTTGTAGGTGCCTTTTTCTTATCCTAGACTGTTCCTGGTCCTCTCTATCCATACTAACTTTTCCCAGCTTTTGAAGCATTCAGTCCTGGGTGGTTGCCTGTTTCCAAACCTTTCCATTCACCCTGTCCAGCAGTTTTCTTGGGTTTTAATTCTTTCAACTTTTGATAGTCAAAGAAAGACAAAATAATGAAAAATCACCTGAATGGCATTATGTGTTAGCCTAAGACAAGACAGCCCACTAATGGTCTTCCATTGTCTCAGGCTAATTTTTACCATTCATTCTTGTTCTGTCATTCTGTCTGTGTTTTCAGGCTAAAGCTGAAACTTAGGAGTAAAAATAGTAGTAAACATTTAGATACTGGTCAAATTGCTCCCCCTTTTACATTTTGCTTCCAGATTTCTAAAGTGTTGGAAACGTGGAAGCTGTGAAACACAGGCCTGACACATATACTTTCTAAACCCTTGCAGCATCTCATCAATAGCAATGACAAATATATCAAGGGAAGAAACACAATCACCTTGATACGGCTGCAAAACCCACCACTCTTCTCCCTTACCTGTTTCTCCTTTGCCCACTGACAACCAATCCTCATGAACTGTAGAATGGTTTGAACCTTGATGTTTAATATTTCACATCCCCTTATAAATATTTTATCATTGCCTTTCAGAAGTCAGCATCATCTTGTTTCCAAACAAATGTTCAGTCGCTCTTTAGATCTTGCTGAGCTCTGCATCTGTCATGTACTTCTCAGACTCTGTCCACAATGGAAGAAGTTTATAATTTCTTTGGGATGGAGTTTACTGCTGTTGATGTTTGCTAAAACCCCTCTTGCTCTGCAATTAATCCTTTAGGGTCTTATTCTACATACTTTTATAATTTTATCTTTTATTTCTAACTTTCTATTCCTCATTCTCTTCATAGAAGTATCTTCAAAGCTCTTAAATCGTTGTTGCTTATTGTCTCCAAAAACTTCTAAATTTCTGCATATTCTGTTCATATAGGTCAAACTTGTAGTGGGGTGCACTTGGCCTGTCCTGACACCGCATCCTGTAAGCTAAAGGTTTTGAAAATGGCTATTAAGTACCACTCTTATTTTATGCCTTTCTGAATGGAGTGAATGTGCATGATGGGAAGAGGCAGTGGGAAGATGCTGATACAGGTCAAACCCACCCATCAAGCAAGTAAAGCAACCTTATTAGAGATGTTCTCTTACTGAATACCTGGATTTCATCCTAAACATCATTTCTCCACTGAAGTTTTTGGCTGGGAATCTGGAATCCTGCCTCCTAACAAAAATCCGTTTTGCCTGTTGCTTTTAAGAGTTGATGCAGTGGTGGAAGGCTGTTCCCATTGAAGGAGACCCTCCTTGTCCTGGTTGCTAGTCTGATGCTGGAAGAGTGTCTAGGTAATATGCTGAAAGGATCTTTTTTTTTTTCAATAGACGAGTGATAATTTTATCTCCTGTGAGCTGTAACATACCCTGCAGAAGACTTCAAGGCAAAATAGTTGGTGTGAGTGTTCTCTGTGATGCACTGATTTGCAGGAAGAGAGAAACAGTCTAAGTATTTCTCTATTTTCCACTTATTTTCCAAGGCTGGATAGAAGGCTGTTGTCTTCCTCCATAGATTGAACTTATGGTACAGAGGGTTGAACAGGAGATAGGTGCTTAGGTAATAAAAGCCCATGTGTGGTCATGGATATGTGTTCTAATGAAGCTACAAAGCCTTCACACAGCCATTTTGGAAGTGATGCTGGGCAGAAACCCAAAACCAGACTGCTCTCAGCAGTCTTTTCTTAGGTGAAATCTGCTGTGCTATTGGTTTCTGAAAGGCAAATCAAATAGCAGGAGCCACGTTTTTAAGGATTAGGAGCTTCCTGTGCAAGACAGTATGTGTTTTTAATACTTTAAGCTGACTTATGAAACTGGTAAACAATGTGGAGGGTGATGCTGAATGACCTCTTTTACATGCCTGATCATCCTGTCAACATTTATAATGCATTTGATATTTCCTTTTCATCAAGATAGGATCAGTTAAGCAGTTGCATTTCCCAAAGCTCAGGTTGCATTATGCTTTGTTCCACATTTCATGGTAATAAACGTTGACATAAATTTCTGTAGATTTCACATAAAGTGATTGTTAATTTATTCATGTTTGAAAAGGATCTTAAAAAAAAAAAAAGAACAAAAAAAGAACAGAAAAGTCTTCTCCAGAAGACAAATACGCAGCTTGCAGGATAAGAAATCCAGATCTTTCATGCCTGTTTGTTTTGCACACAGTAATGACTGCTACATTCTGATTAGCAATCTTGACCTAGTTAAAGTGCTATTGTTTCTCTGTGTTCCTATTCTTCTAAAAGACTGTGGCTAGACATGATATTTTATAATCCATCAGATGTAAAATCTGCATAAAAAATATAATTATTGTGCTTCAGCAACTTGGACCAGAGCCCTGACGTTATATTTCTAGGCAGTACACTGTGAATAATGTGAATGCATTTTTAGGTTGGTATGTTCAGTTGGCAAGACATATAATTTTTCTGTAAGTGAAGGTAAACTGAGATTTCTAACATACTGATTAGAATTCCAGCCTTATTCCCAGCTAATGAGATTTAAGTGGATACTTGTCAGTCAAGGAACATCCTTATTTGTTATTATAAATTCAGTTTTCATGGCACTTATTACTGCAAACAAGTAGAAAACCTTCTTACATCTCAGTCAGCATTATTATTGACAGTGGTGCTCATGCCTAAGGGTCAACCAGAGCTAGGATGCCAGTACAAGGGACCCTGTATAGACACCAAGTCTCTTACCAAAGAGCTTTTGATCAGGTGAGTGGTAGGAACGTTTGGGATGTGTAGAGCAAAAATCTCCTGCCAGCAAACCTTGCTTCTTGTGGTCAGAGTAGTCTCAGGAGCTGGTTAGCTGAATGGGAGGGAAGTGAGGCAGTGTGGAGATGTGCTGGCTCAAGCAGCTGTAGTCACCAACAGCGTGGGGCTTAAGGCACCTGCACCTCCTCCTCACTGCTCAGAGAGAGCAGTTGGTCCCTTTCCTGTGGACACTGAATGGGTGTCAGGAGACACTTGGAGCTGAGCCTGTGCAAAGCAAGCTGGAGTGGGCAACAGCATCTCCTACTCTTGCATGGCTCTTGGCCACTGTGGTAAGACACCCTTGAATCCACTATGATGTAGTGCAGTGTGGTGAGGACACATCACCTCTCTGCACTGCTCCCAATTGTGCAGTGTGCCCAGAGCCTCTGCTCTGTCACTCAGTCCTGCATGAAAAATTAATATTGTTTCCCAGATCAGCAACCATCCAGCAGATTGGACTTTCTGAACTTGGAATGCCAAAATCTCTCTGAAGACAGCTATCATGCTTGCATTCTCAGCTATGTCACAGAATCACAGAATCTCAAGGGCCGGAAGGGACCTTGATAGATCATCTAGTCCAACCCCCCTGACAGAGCAGGGCCACCTAGAGTAGGTCACACAGGAACTTGTCCAGGTGGGTTTTGAATGTCGCCAGAGAAGGAGACTCCACAATGCATCTGGGCAGCCCATTCCAGTGCTCTGTCACCTTTGCCTGCATTTCTTTGAAACCTCTTATGTTCCAGCTTATACCTGTTGCCCCTTGTCCTATCATTGGACATCACTGAGAAGAGCCTGACTCCATCCTCCTGACACCCACCCTTCATGTATTTGTACTCATTAATGAAGTTGCAAATGAAGACAAAAGATTAAAAATAAATACCGTCTTGCTGTGCAGAGCCGGTACAGAGCAGAGGGGTTGGGGAGAGGTGCTCAGAAGATAATTGTGCTCAGACGACAATTGTGATCTTCAGAAGGCATGTCAGGAGGAACTTGATGCCTTGGGTGTGGGAAAGGATGGGAACAGCCAAAGCCACCAGATTTCAGGAGATATGTAGAAAAAGCTGTAACTAGAGCCTTTTTGTCTGTTCCTAAAAGGTGCGTCTTTAGTCAGAAGGGGTGCATGTGTGATATGGTGTTAGGACCTGTGATGGCCCTGGAGGTGGCACCTCAGGGCTGTGGCTCCTCCTTGTCCTTGTATCAGCCCCAGGGCATCTTGGTGGCTCCATGGCTGGCTGTGGTGTGAGTCATCATGACCTTCATGTCTGGCAGAAGGCGTAAGAAAACAAGGAAAGGGGCACCCGGTCCTTCTGCATGCTGGGGAGATGCCCGCAACACGGAGGCTCTCTGCTCTGGTGAACCACAGTGCCTGCCTGGAGAGGCACTTCCCAGCTTGCTCCACCGTGAACGCCACGGGAGGTGGCACTGCAGAAGGCTGGCAGCAAACACTGAGAACCACTGTTTCACAAATAGGAGCTGCTGTCATTCAGGATCAGGCCGCAAGTCCCAGAGTTGCCTCACTGTGTCCGAGCTTGAATGCAAAGGTGCTTTCACAGCATAAATAAGAAGTAGCATTCTCTGTTTTTCTCCTTTGGAATGATGTGTTTTTTCACTCCATTTTCATTGTTTAAATATTTTCTGTATTTTTCATGCAATTCCTTTACCCTGTCCCTTCCCCAGATACATGAAAGATTTTGTTTACAGTGCAGCCATAGATACAGCCAATACATATTGTGGGAAAGTCTAGGAAGTCCAAAAGGGACCTTTTAAAGTGGATTTGTCTGCTGTCTCTATGTTAAAAGTGTAAAACCCAAAGCTGCTCTTTTTCCCTCGGAAGTATTACTCCATGTGAACTGCTAACTCCGCCACGCTACCTGCATCACACACACAGTGCGATAGTCACTTGGGCTTTAACTCAGCAGCATGTTACAACTTTTGTCCCCGTTGTTCCGCCACACAAGTTAAGAAGCTGCAAACCTTAGTAGGAAAAAGTGAGAGATGGGAGAACAAAGGTGGTAGGAGGCCTTCCTTTTACGCCTTCAGCTAATAAGGATTAGTGGAGACTTAAAACTATCACACTCTGGTATTTTCTCTGTAGTTTGCTTGGAGCACTTTGGTGTTTTGGTCCAGTCTTAAGTGGAGAGCCATAAACATTTTGAGATGACAGCCAGATGTGTTACTAACATCTTTGTACAAGGCCAGGGATGGGTTGCACTGGGAAAGGGATTTTTTTTCTTCATATCTGCAGGCACTATGGAGCTACTCGGGCAAGTCAGGGACAGACTGTGTATTACTCGTCCTGAGAGCTGTGAGACTAAAGGAAGTTCAACTACAGATGCACAAAAATTAGAACTTTTTGATGAGAGTGAAACCAGATAATCCTTATAATTTCCTGCTGTCACAGACAAGTTGTTTTCTTGACCACATTGGACAGTTCCAGTGGAAAGGAATACAAGGTTAATGCACATGGATAAAGTCAGAAATTGATCAAAGATGTGATAAAAACATGGTTAAATGTGGATATTTTGGAGAAAACTATCTCTAAAATTTCTCATGGGCAAATTGTGCTTCTGAACCTAAGTTTTTGTTTCAATTTTCTGAAGAAGCTTTTGAGACAGAAAAAAGTTATATATATTTTCAGAAAAAAAAAAATCTCCTGGTTTTACATTTGGTAAAAAATTTCAATCAAAAGAAACTTGAAGCAAAAGCTCTTTTTTTTTTTTAAAGGTAAATTATTTTATTCCAAAATTGATTATTAGCTCAGAGGAACTCCTGCTGATTTGATCTGGTGTCAGGGAGCATTAGAGAAGAAGGTAGCCTCTTAAATCCCTGTTAAGACTCAGAACAAGTTTTAAATAGAAATTAATTGTCTCTCTGCATAGGAGGTGGTGTCACACTGGGTCATTTAGACCGAGTCCTCTCTAGAGTTTTGCCCTTCTCTGTTAACCTCCATGAGCGGTTTGGCCAGTAACAGCACTGCGTTGTCTTGCAAATGTGATCTCCAGAGGCTTAGCCCATGCAGTCTTAACTTCAGAAAGTCAATGTATCCACCAGTCCCTCACAGTAAGCAAACACGTGCTGACTCACCAGAGCCGGCTCAGCAAAAGCTGGCACAACACCGCAGGCTGCCAGGAAACGCATGGGCCCTTTGATGGTTCATACAGTGCTGCCCACCTACCTGTGGGATGCAGCAGTGCACAGAGGGCTTCCTCCTCTTCCACTTACTGTCATGTCACACATTTCCCATCACACAGCCTCTCAGTATTACACAGCTCAGGCAGTTTGAGAAGTGTAATCATGAGCCTGTTTGAAGTGCCTGTGTGAAAGTGCCTGTGTGTTATAAGAACTTTGCCTTTTGGGTCTACTGACCCAAATAAATCCTGGCTTCCAAATTAAAAGAGATGGAGCTCGAAATCTGGCAAGCTCTGGGTTTTTTACCCTCTAAAGAGCCGATGCTTTGTTTGGGGGGAAAAAAGGCTCAAGTAGCAACTTTCAATCTGTAGTTGAAAAACGTTGATTGCTAGAAAACTGCAAATATTTGAGTGATTGAACCCTCATCTGCTCCCTTCTGAAAACAAAACAGGCATGATGGTGGAGCAGCAGTGCCCTGTGGAAGACAGTGTTCAGATGAAAAAGCAAGACAGACACTGTTCATCTCACTGAACAAATATAGTCCAGTCCCCCACAAACTGCCCCAACACATAATTGGTAACAGCTCAGTCTAAGGAGAGAGAAGGGGCTTCATCCCTGTGAGCTTCCACATCCTTCCCATGTCCTTGCCCTCCACATCCCTAACTCATGGGGATTGTGAAAGTAGAACTTTTCCAGCAGCCTCAATGAATTCCTCTGAGACTCTCCTGCATCTTTGCAGCCTCACTTGCACTTGTTATTGCTTTTAAGGTGGAGATGTCTATTGTCCAGGGTGTTGTCAGCATTTGCAAGGTTTTGGGGGGATGTGACAAACCAGCACTTGTTACGTCTTCTTCAGAAATACATAGTACCCTTTTTGGTGGCCTCTTTAGCAGAGCAGATGTCATGAAACCAAAAGTCATCTAGTCCATCTTGAGGGAGGGTGTGCTTGGTTAAGGGATGCCTGGAGTTTGTGGTGCTCTCCTGGGCTCTGGAGCTGTCTTGTGTGTGTCAAACCACAGCTCACCCCTATCTGCTGGCAGCTAGTTCAAATGCAGATGAAAAGCAGCTACTACACACAGTGTGGTGTAACACCTGTGTTTTTAATTGTGGCAGAAAGCCCGGTGCAGGTGCTCTGGGAATGTGAAGACATTTTAAACAGTTTCTCCTGCTTCAAAAGGTCAAGCAAAAGCAAATTTAACTCAGAAAGGTGTATTAACCAGAGAAAGTATGTGCATGTGCAGAGGATTCATTATATGTTCAGCTTTTCTGTCAGCAACATATCTGAAAGCAAAACATGCTACCAAGTCATGTATTCTAATCATCTGGGGACTTCCCCATTTCCCAGGAAGGTGAATTTTGGGGCACAAGAATGATTTCTACACTGACAGCAAAGATGATGGTAAAAGGAAGTGCAGCTCACCTTTTTTTTTTTTTTTTTTGTAAAGGAAAGTACAGTGACTCATGTGTCAGAAGGAACATGGTAACCAAAGACACTCCATGCCCAAAACTCTCCCCGCTGGGGAGACATCTGATGGCAATAGTTACTGCTGAAGGCACAGGCTCTGCAGACTTGTACACATAGGCACCAACATGTCTGTCCTTATTAAACAGAAACACAAGTCTGTGATTCAAAAGCCGTTCTGGAAACTTAACTTGAGATATGAGATGAGGTTTTTGGTGTCAGAGAAAGAAATTACAAGCTTTATTTTTAAGGGCTAAACTCAGTGACCTGCTGATACAATGGAAAGATAAGTCGGTATGGAGGAAATATGTGTATGTCAGTTAAGCTCTTCCCAAACAACTCATTGGTATTCACACCAGAATAAAAGTGGAGTTATCTGGGAAGAGCTCTTACCCATAGATAAGCCTGAAGTTGAGGGCAAAGGGGGACAAAGCAGAGTATGACATGCACGTGGACTTCTGTAAATCACCCTTCCTCGCTTAACTGTAAAGTTAGAGTTCTTAGTGTTCCCTCTGCCCCTCGCAGCCTCCCAAGGCATCACTGTTTGTATGAATGCCATTTTCTCCCTGGAACACAGAGGTATTTGTCAGATGATGTTTTCCTGTTGCCTCCAAGGCCAGTGTATCTCTGCCCAGGTGCAGAAAGGCAGCAGATGAGCTGTGTTTCCTGAGATTGCTCACAGCTGCAGCAGTGAGCACATAGGCACTGTGGGCACCACAGACTGCGTGCCCGCATGGTCACTGCCTGCAGAGCACACGAATGCACGGAGCTAAAGGTATGGTAGCCGCACTGGTTCAAAGGTGATGTATTTTTTTATGAACCATTTTCACAGCAACTGTACTTGAGGGTAACTGCACCTTACATGAGGGCATATGCACCAAGTCCAAACTTTTCAGCTGGTGGGACTACGTCTTTGTTTTGTGTGCATAGGATGGGAATTCGTGTGTATAGCCAAGGCAGATGAATGTAGATCAGGTGGACAGACCCATTGTACCCTTTTTCCTTCGGTAGGCCCATAGGGCTTGTGAGCAGATGAAAGTATCACTGTAAATATTGAAGGCAAAGGAAAAAGAGTGACCGTTCTCAGAGCAATGCCGTGTGGACTGTGCGTTTTATAGCAGGTGTTTCAGGGCATAAACAATTAGGAGTTATCTGGAGTTAATGTACATCTCTGGAAAAAAACATCATAGGCCAGACCGTTGGCTGACATAAACTGACGTGGCTCTAGTGGCTTCATTTTCAGTTTTGAACAAGTTAACACCTAACATCTTTAACTCTGGCCAATATAAACTTTATGTGAGACCAGGATGCCTGGATCTTGTGTGTGCCATTAAAATATCTCCTAGGACCTTTGTACTCTGCAGCAGTCAAAAATAGTCCTTTGGATCATATACCAAACTCAGGAGAGTGAAATCCTGAAGCAGTGGATAGACACAATGGCAGATTTCAGGACTGCTTTAGTCTCTGCTGTCTAACAGTACTTCAAACCTGTCTAGCATGGGAAACAAATCTGGGGGAGATATGCCCTAGGCTTTGCCATGTACAGCTCTGGCCACCTCTATTCGCTCACACCCATGGGGGAAAGGGGGTCTGTGATCAACACAAGGCACTAGTGCTTGAAAAAATGCTGGTGACTGCAAGAAGAAGGGTGGTGGTGGCAAGGAGATTTCTTGCTTACAACATATTTTTCTGCAGTTCTGCGTAGTTTCATTGACTGAGAAAGCCCAGAGTAGCTTTCTGTACTAAACAATGCTTACTTACCTGTTGCCTTTCAAGATCCTTCTAACCATTAGATTACATATTGTTTCTTTGGTATCATCTAATGATTTTTTTTGTCTATGCTTCTTTCAGCTCCAAGGCTCCTTGAAGAGAAAGTTGGTGGTGAATCTGTCACCTGTCAACAACAAAAGGCCCAATGGTGTTTCAGAGAGCTCTTTCCTTGACATTAAGAGGATAAGAGTGGGTGATAATATCTCGGTGGGACAAGGTGGACAACATGTTAACAATTGCCAAAGCCAGTCAATGTCAGGAACTCTGTCTGTGGGGCAAGGATCGCAAAGAAAGGCCAGCAACCTAGCAAACAATACACATGCTAGTGGGAATGGCATGTTTAATATGGCTTTGAAAGAGGTAAAGAAAGAACCAGGAGAAACGATGTCCTGCAGCAAACACTTAGATGGCCAGATGGCCCATGAGAACATGTTCCCTAACAGATATGGGGAAGACTCATGGGAACAAATGATGGATCTGGAGCTTCAGGAGCTATTTAATGAACTGACTAACATATCAGTGCCACCAATGAGTGATCTTGAGCTAGAGAATATGATAAATGCCACAATAAAACAAGACGAGCCATTCAACATTGACCTTGGGCAGCAGAGCCAGAGGGGCCCTGTGAGATCGCTGCAGATGGATAAGATGGTGATTAAAAGTGAATATGCACCAGGCATGAATCAGGCTCCTGTGGGCTCCCCACAAATGAGGCCTTCTTCTACAGGTCCAGCCTTCACTATGGCCAGCACTGCCATGTCCACCTCTTCACCCATCCCTTCAGTACCTCAGAGTCAAACACAAGTATCGCAGGTTTCTTCTGTGTCCAGCCGGCCATTGCCCAACTGGCAGGAGGTCTCTCACGCACAGCAGCTCAAACAGATTGCAGCCAACCGACAGCAGCATGCCTTGATTCAGCAGCAACAGCAGCAGCAAGGCCAGACAGCCAACTGGTCCACTCTGTCTCCATCAGGACCTTCCCCAGGACCCTTTGTGCAAGAGAAAATCCCCAGTCCTTCTTTTCGCCAGCAGCAGTTCAGCCCACAAAGCTCAGCAATGCTTGGGGTACCAGTGAATGGAAACCAGTCAAAAGGGATGAACAGCTATGTTTATAAACCAACCACTCCCCAGAGCAATCCCATGGACATAATCATGCAACAGAAGCCTCAGGACCTCAACAGAAACTTTATCAACAGTGCTCAGCCACCACTAGAGCAGCATCACAGCAACACAAAGCCTTTGTTTCATTTTAACTCAGAGCAAACAAACCAGCAGATGCCTTCAGTTTTGAGTTCTCAAAACAAGCCTGCCCTTCTGCACTACACACAGCAGGCACAGGGTTCAGCTCCTGTGCAACAGCCACAGCAACAGCAGCAACAACAGCCGCAGACACAACCTGCTCAGCCTCTCCCGAACCAGTCTCTTCAAAGGCCACCTAATGTACCCCTAGCAATGCAGCAAAAAATGATGCTTCAGAAACTGCAGCAAAGCCAGCAAATCTCAGGTCTGCAGTATCCAGTCTCTCAGCAGCATAGACAGGTAAGGCAAATTCCTCCTTATTTGTAACAGAATGATTCTGGTCTGAGTAGTAAAAAGGCTTTCCCAGCCTGGCCTCATTCCTCCAGGAGACTGGTGTACTGGTGGCAGATAAGGACCATCTCAGCACGTACTTTCACAGAGCTAATGATGGTATGTTTAGCACCTATTCAGGTATGTCACAGATGCACATTTATAAGAATTGCAAGCCAGGCGTGCTTATCACACTTTTTTCTTAACGGAATGGAGTGAATATGTCACTGCTTTGTATTACGTAGACACTTGTCAGAAAGGTGAGCTGGTAGAGCAGATGTAAGCTTATTTTGGACCCCTATCTAAGTTTTCCAGCTTACAGAAAAATTTAGACTCTTTTGAACAACAAAATGTTAGTGAATTCCTACGTTATCTTAGAGAATGTGTTTTACAATGTTATTTTTTTAGACCATCGCTTTCCTCAGGGAGGCTGGGTTAGGAAATTCTGGTTTTAGATATCTTTTGATTGACATGAAAAAAATCCTGTTTGCACATTTGTTATCTGTTTGGCAAAGAAAACCTAAGACTTATCTGTGAGCTTTATAAACACCCAAGCACACTTCTGGGAATATCCCGTGGATAAAATATATGCTTAGATATGAAGGTGAAGGTTGCCACAGATACGTCTACAATTATATACCACGTGGCCAGCTCGCACTGTGTTATCATGAGACAGTTGTTATCATAATCAATTGTTATAGGTCAGTTATGCTTTGCCAAGACACTCTGCACCAATATCCCAAGTTTCATACTTGTTAATCAAAGTATGTAACCTCACTGTACCCCAGAAACTGGAAACCAGGTGCAAAACAAGTAAAATCTCTTTGACCTTGAGACATTTAAGCCACTCTGAGGAGTTTTGGAGGAACTTGGGCTCAACACATTTGAAGATATGGAATGGCAGTATAGGTGTGGGGTTCATTTGTGGATGTGAAAAACAGCTATAAGGACCCACTGAAAAGCAAAAGCTTTCCTTGGGCCACTGGATGCTCTCTTCTTAGGCATATTTCCCCACTCTCTTAATGGACTGGCAGGCAGATGAATTTTAACAGTTCCTTCATTCAGCCATGATGAAGCTTCCAGCAATCTGTCAGCACAGGGGAGACAGGCAGAACTTTTGCAAGCATTACTATTTTTCTGAAAAAAATGTGTAAGGTCACATTCTGGAAAGGAATAAAAGCGCTGAGAGCAGCTCTGCTTGAGGCAGCGTGAAGTCCTTGCCCTGTGTCCTTTTGGGCTGCTGCTCAGGGAGGTAAGCCAACAAGATGGTACTTGGCAACTTGGCTGTAGTGGTGCTTGCAAGATTTATCAGGAGCATAGAGAGATCTCTTACCTGTGCAGCCACAAGATCTTTTGGCTTAGGAAACTTGCCCTGAATAAACTTTGCTGAGTGCCAAACTTCATATTACACCAAGGAAGGAGTTTTGCCTATCATCACAGGCTTCTGTGAGTAGCTTTCCAAAGTTTCTTGTCAGCTGGCCACTTTCCACAGTTACATGTGCAGGATGTGGCTACCTGACCCACAGCACAACTGAGAAGCTTAGAAGCTTTGTAGACACAGATTATGGGGCTTTGGCAGCAACAATGCCCTTTTTTTCTATGCTTTAGATTTAACTGGATTTTTTTAGAAGTCGTTAGCAGTTGTTCCAAAGCTCTGCTGAAATTCAGAAAACCAGGTAGGTCTTTCTCAGTAGCTGCTGGAAAGACACTTAGAAATACAATTGGTCCATAAATTGCAGAGTTTTGGAAAGGTTTGCACACAACTGTTCATCTGGCAGTATTTATGAGTTCTGTGGACTCCTTCAGCGCCTGCTTGCACAGCTGCAAGAGCCCACCTACCCCTTGCTCAGGGCCTGCTTGCCCTGGAATTCCAGCCTCAGTATTAAATCAGAGTGGGAGGAGACACCACAAGTATTATCTTCCCATAAAGACAACAAAGGTCAAAGCAACCTTATGGGTCAACTCCTGCTGATCTTAGCGATGGGGACATCACCTCATTTAGGCTGCACGGTCATCTTTCCTGGAGGATCATCTCCACCTCTGAGGATTCCCACACATCATTAACAGTAATGGATGATTAATTACCAGCATTTACTAATTAACTTCACGATTAATATCTATTTTACTCAAGTTCTATTTCTTCATGAGAAATCAAAATTTGATTCTGCTTGGTGTGATTAGCTCCTCGTCATTATAACTTTGGACTGTGAGGGCCATTTCAGAACCGGCTGGAATGCTTTGTAGCTGGAAATGTGAGGCACATTCATAAGGGGCTGCTGTGACATTGCCATGGGATAATCCTGACTGGGACACTAGAAATTCACATTTTCAGCTGAACCAGCACACCCCCTGGGATTTTACTCCCCAAGATTTAAGATCCCCCAAGTCTGCTTTATCAGACCAAGCTGGCTATCAGGAAAAGCAAGGCTCCTAATTTCTCTGCTTGTCACATTCACTTTGTGTCAAATCGGAGCAAACTTGTAGCAGGATCTGCTAATGAGATGCCTTCTGCCTCTAGGGAACAGTCATAAAAACGATGGAAATCGTCTTAGTTTCCTGGAAGGTCGATATGAATGAAGGGTTTGTTTGCTCCTCTGTTTTATACTCCATTGTTTTAGGAAAGATTCACTTTTCCATTGTCTGCCAGAATGCAACATGTGCATAGCCATTAAAAAAGCTCACGGAAATTCAACACTCTCTTTCTTTAGGTGATAATTAGAAGATCCAAATTCTGCACAGATTTGATCAGGTTTGCAATACTTCTACAGAACCCAGGCAGATGAGGAGAAAAATCTGTAACTGGGCTTGGGTGGAAGTTTGAAGTCTAACTTTCCCCTTGTAAAGAAATATAGTCCAGACAGTGAAAGATGCTTCTGAAGCAAGACTTAAGGTTTTTGAAGAAAATACTTCAATATTTTAAACTATTCTAAAAAATTCCAGATGTATTTTCAAAGTTTTTGATCATCCATAAGACCTGTTCAATAAGATCCATTAGTATTCTGTGAAGAAGTAAAAAAACAATTAAAAAAGAAAGAGAAAGTATTTATCTACTGAGTAAAATATTATTCAACTCGTTCTGGTTTTGAGCTAAGGCCAAATTAAACTCAAAGGTTTTTCTCCAAATTCTTTTATTCAGCTTCATTCACTCAAGGGAGGGGAGAAAAAAAAGTCAGAGCTCATGAGAACAGGAACCCTAATGGAGCAAGGCCAGTCTATCTGCTACATGGGGGCATGTGCCCTATTGGCTTTGAAGGCAAGGATATCCCAAAGGGCCATGAGAGTTTCAGTCCTCATTTTACACAAACAGCCAGTGGTCCTTATATTTAATGCTTTGCAAGCATCGGTGTTGTCCCTGTAGCTACAACCCACAACAGTGCTTCCTCAAGCAGAGCTCAGGGCTGTGGTAGTCCTTGTTCCTTTTTAACCACTTTGACAACAGGACCATCTTCTCCTTTTATCTTTTTTTTTAATCTTTCCCCGAGAACTCAGCAATGTGGTGTTTGAGCCTTTTTTGGCCCTTACTTGCCCTAATTGGGGCATGCCTTAGATAATTTTCTTCACCTGATCTTAATGGGCTCCTTTTAAATCCAACTAGTCTCCCTTCCTCCTGAATACTGAGCAGTGTCTTTTTCCTGTAAGTGCTCCAAGTATGAGTGTTCCATCTGTGTCTCTTGCAACATGCTGTGCTACCCAAAGGCTTTGTGGTTTGCAGCATATAGCCACTGGTCTTTCAGGTGCACTGTGGCCCAAGGACACAGCATGGCTTTATTTGTCTGGAGAAAGGCCACGGTACAGCACTGCACCAAGGGATATGCCACCAGGGAGAGTTTTGTGCTCAGAGGAACTCCAGTTGCTTAGGTGACCCCCTCACCTTGCAGCCCTCCTACATTGTACCAGTCCTTCAAATGCCTGGAAAAGCAGTGCTTAACTGTTGCATGTGCATCACTCTCAAATATCTCCAAGAGATGATGTTTCAACTAACCTGGCAGCTCTGCAGAGGTGCTGAGACAGATTCTCCTCTCATTTTCTCCAGTGTAAACCCAAGGTAACTTTGTTTATTTTCAGGAAGTATAACTGGACTTACAGCAGCATAATAAGCAGCAGGATAAAGCCTTTTTTTTATGTTAAAGCATGGGTACCATACAGATTTAATAAGAAGAATGTGTTAAACTGTCAGATTGTTAGAGTGCTATGTGAGGAAGAAGCACCAGGAGCAAAAGATCTAATGGCTTCTTTGAACATGCAGCTATAAAAACTCTTGTTCTCATTGTCTGCTGAGTGATAACTTACACCTCTAATTTAGCCCCCAGAAATATCTCAAAGAAAATGTGGCTTCTTTGGATAATTCATATCAAAACAATATTTTCCTAGACCTTCATATTTAGTACTAAAGAAAAAGAGAAGAGCATGTTTTGGTGAGGCAACCTCTCTCTTTTTAAGTGTGAAAGAATTATTTTTCAAATATTTGTGAAATGAAGAGAGAAAACCTTCAGTGGTTTGTGGTAGTTGGTACAAACTAAGACTTAAATTTTACTTAGATCATAAATAACGATTCCAGGCTTTTTGGAATCTGCAATAATAGAAAGTGTTCCATAGTGTAAGAAAATAACAATGTGACCTTTCTTTCAACACTTACTATAAAAATAATATTTGGATGACAGCTTTTCTTGATAACTCCTTTTTGGTCACATTCTTTTGAGAAAGGGCTTCTGAATTAAATATTCTGGATAAAATTTTGAGTGTGTCCCAATAACCATCATTGATTGCAAGGTCATAGCTGATTTACAGACATGAAACCAGGCAGAAAATAGCATAAGTTCGTGTGTTGTCATGGTGGGCAGTTGTCTTGGTGGTGACTTTTTCCTTCTCAGTTTGCTGAATGACAAATACAGACAATCACAGTGTGGATGATCGGTCCCTGTGGACACTGTAGTTCAAAGGCTCAGAGACATTGCCAGTTTCATAAGGTTTCTTGCACTCCTTTCATGAAGCATTTATGCTGGTAGAATAGTGGAGTATTAGCCCCTTAGGTCAAATACTTCTGGGTTTGGGGATTTCAGAAGTAGCTAAGACAGAACCTGTTGTCTCATTTGAACTGCTTCTTGAAGGTTCTTCCATAAAGATGCCAATAAAACCCATTATTACATTTGTCTGGGCAAGTTCTTTGCTAATGTCAGCATGCTTGAAGTCTTATTTATTATTTATTAGCATTGTGAAAGTGCCTGGGAGATCCAGTGATAGGGCAAAATGTCATTCTATGGAGAACTGTATGGACTCGATTAAAAAATGGCACCTGTCTCAAATGCATGCTTGGGGTTGATCTGGCTTCTCTAAGAATCAAAGGAGGATTTTGAAAGATATCAGTCTGTACCAACCTGTGTGTCTACAGCTGTTGATTTGAGGACTGTAGTGATGGAGGAGGCACTTCATGAGCTGGTCAATTGTCTTGGCTGTGAAGGGGGGAGAAAAAAAAAGTTCTGTTATAGACAGGAGGCACAGTTAAGGGTGCTTCAGTCCTCTGATTTTACTCCACTGCCACATGGAAGACATGGGCTATGGCAGGGAAGCAGAGGGACAGCCAAAGTTACCTGGTGTGTACATTAGAGAAGATGGTGGTGCCTGCAAGGAAGAAAGGGCAGGTGAGAAGATCCATAGTGCTGGTGGCTGATATTCCAGTTTACAGGCCTGGGGTGATGTCATCAAAGACATAAGTTTGCACTTATTAAATCTACTGGAAAGAAGGTATAACAGGACAAGACTGAGATAAGAAACTGTGAAGATGCGATGCTAACCAGGAGGCAAGGGAACAGATCTGTTTTAGATCTAGTTCTGTGCTACTAAGCAAGTTAGCCATGACCTGTGATCTCATCAATAAAGCTGGGAATAAGGGCTTCTTACCTGGTTAAAGTGAGGATTTCTGCTATTTGCTGCATGTACATCTGAGGCCACAGTCAACCCCTGAGTCAACTTCCTGCAGGTATTTTGGAAAGGCAGCCTGGAAAAACAATATAATTCCATGACTATTTGGAGCTGGCATGATGAAAAACCCTTTCCTGTAAGTTTTTGCTTGTTTGTAGGCAATTTGTGAATACCTCAAGAGGTCAAGCAACAAAGTAATTTTAACAAGCCCCAGCTCCCATTTCTCTCCCTAGAATCTTCCTATTATTTTAATTCTCCAAACTCAAATCCCAGTAATTTGTCTCTATGGGTTCAAAATCAAGAAATATTTTAATAGCAAATACTTATTCCTCCACTCAATCACTTTTACTGCTGGTGTTTTTATGGTGGAGACCTGCCCCAGGCTGCAGATGATTGTCATTAAGTTATCAAAAGACCTAGTAATGTTCCTTTTAATGTGAGTTTTCGTGGGTGAATTTACCATTTGCATGTGATGGTGATCCAGAAAATCAGCCAGATGCTCCAACAGAACTATTCCAGAACCATCTGCCTGCTTCATTTTCTGCATGCCTGTTTCTGATAATGTGCACGTACAGTGTAAGAGACAGCTTTTGCCCTGGAGAATTTAGAATTTAAATAAGCAAGCCAGCTAAACCTCGAGAAGAAGGAAATGTTACTATATATTTTATATATTATTATATATCTTGGGGAAGAGAGAATGAAGATGTTCACAGCCATTACTATCAATCCACTGGATCTGAGGAGTAAGGACATATTTACCATTGCAGAGGAATCCTGTCAGAGTCTGGAGTTGAACCAGACCTAGTGTCAGTCTCACTGGCTTTTTGTCCCAGGATAGTGCCTGAACTTACCAACTCACATCTGCTCATCTTAACCTGACTGTCCCTTGATCTTTGGTCTGAGAGACTTTATAGACCCAACATCCACAGCTCTGTGCAGCCCCTCAAAGACCTCTGGAACAGGTGCAACAGTGCCTGATGCCCTTTCCCTTTTGTACCTATAGATTGATGGTAAACAGCCTATTGAGGTGCATCCAGTAGCTTGCCAACTCTCCAAGGGGCCCTTGAGACATCTGTGCAGCAGTGAACGTGCCCTGGCTGTGCCTCAGATTCTGCTTGCTGCCTTGTGCATGAGGAAGGAGGGGGGTTTTGAGGGCAATCTCACACCAGGTTAAACAGACAAATGATGTTGAGTCTGTGTCATGTCTTCAGAAATAATCCTCGCTTCTCTGTCCCCTCTGAGGTTCTGTTTTGTCAAGCCTCAGATGGAATTTGGAAAGGGTGCTGAATGCCTGAAGCAGCTGATCTGTCTGAAAAGCCAAATGCCTTTCATAGTCTTTTAATAGTAATACTTAGCAGTAGAAACGTGAGAGTTGAATGATTCTTCAGTTTCATAGGAAGAGGTGAGGAATTGCTGAATCAGTAAACATCACAGAAATGGGGTAAAAGGAGGGGCATTTATCCCTCCCTGTCATACCAGTTATCCATATTTAATGTTAGCCCCCTAAGCTTCCTGTGTAACCGGTGAGGAAGGTACAGCTCAGAGTACCTAAGCCAAACATGTATGTGGGGCATAACCTCACTGGAGAAGACTCTCAAGAGTCCATGAGCCCAGGTGTGTTGCTCTGCCTGCAAGACATGTGCAGACTCAAACTAAGCTCTTTGCATGAATTGCATGCCAATATGTCAAAGGAAATGAAGGCCAAGGGGCTTTGGCCACTCTTAGATGAGGTTTCACAGGATGGCAGAGATAATCTAAGGACTAGGAGCTTCAGAAAGGGGCAAGGAGTCTTCCCCAATCGCAGTCATGTGTCCACTCCTTCCTGTGGCACCAGCTCTGGCACTTGTCTGAGCTCTCACAAAACTGATGGAAAACTGTCTTTTTTCTCTCTGCGTTGATTTTCTCCTTTTTTAATGACTTTCTCCAGCTTATGGAGCCAAAGCCAACTTTGGCACAAGGCAAGTGCAGCAGCATGTAGCTGGAGGCAAGAAGTCAAGATGAGATCACCTTTGCCAGCAGCAGCAAGTTGTTAAACTCAGGTGGATGGTGCTGGGGAACCTCAGCTATGGGGGTAGCTGGAAGTGGAAGTGGAAGATGGAAAACTGACGGCAAGAGAGAGTCTAGGTGTGGAATGACAGAAACTGAGGGCTGGAGAGAGACAGGGAGCAGAAATTTTAGTGCAAGGGAAATGCTGGGTGGGAGTGGGTCCAGAGCAGCACAAATGTGATGAGGTAGACAGAGACTAGGAGAGGAGATGATGGAGTAAAATGCAGAAAAGTGAGTGTCTGAGGGTAAGAAGAAGCCAAGTAGGCTGTAATAGAATACAGGCTGGGTTTGGATGAGGTGAAATGAGGAAGAAGAGCTGGGAGTTCAGGAGGAGGAAGTTGAGAGTGAGTCTGGATGCAAGCAGAGGAGGACAGAAGATCCAAGGGTGGTAAACAGTGTGGGAGAAAATGGGCAGAACAGGGAGTGACTGATATACTGGATACAGGCACCTACAGTTTTTGCAAAGGGAAGAGTGGAAGAATAACAACACTTGACAAATTACTGTTTCTATGTCATGTGTCACAAATAAATGAAGGGGCATAAGGGGCTTGTTGTCCAGTAGTTCCCAAAGCATCTGAAGGAAGTGTTGAGGACAGGATAGGAAATGCAGCTTTCCAGACCTGCCTCACTCTGATCCCTTCAAATTGCCATCTGAGAGAGGACACGCTACATATCTCAGACCATACTATGCATCTTACCAATCTGTAGGAAGACAGAACAAGCAGCATATTTGTCCCACTGGAAAAAAAATGAATACGTCCCATTCTCTGGTTTTCTTCCTTCAGGAAATCCTACAGTTCTTCCACCACCCTCATCAGCGAGCGTAACCATTGAATAACCGTTGTGTATAGGGTGAAATAGAGTAGATTTTTTCAGTTGGAAAGGACCTGCAATGAATGATCACCTAATCCAATTGCCTGACCATTTCAGAGCTGACCAAAAGTTAAAGCATGCTATTGGATCATTGTTCAAATGCCTCTTAAACACTAACAGGCTTGGGGTACTGACAACCTCCCTAGGAAAGCTGTTGGAGGGTTTGAAATCCGTTGCAGGGTTTGAATTTTCTTGCTACCTTTCAGAAGATGCATATGAGGAAGAATTATAGAGATCAAATGGTTCTCTCAGACCTTCATAAGAAGCTGAGTAGTCCACCTTGGTTGAAAAGTTCCCCATGACTGACTGACACTAAAATACTTGCAATGGCCAAGGTGTGAAGATAGATGGTATTTTGGTGGAGTCAGTTTGTTCTGTAATGTGTAAGAGGGAAAGACCCTGAGGACTTTCTGTGAAGATGACATAGATATACTCTCACAGTCTTCTCTTTTTCCAGTCCTTTCTATAATTTGCAGTGGTTGCAAGCCGGGCTGTAGTCTGGCTCCAAGTGAATAATGAATGACTAAAGGATTTAGTGCTTTGGTTCTGGTTAGAAAAGCATCCAACTTTATCCATTGCAGAACTAGATTTCTCCGAATGACTGTAAACTGCAATCCTAGCTAAAGCAGGCTTTGCCGGGGTGACTCCAGTCTTGTCTGGTTTCAGCTAGAAGGGAAAAAAAAAGGAAAAGAATAGCCTTTTTTTCCCTACTTGAACTGGTAAAATACATGGGAAGACATAGGGATTAGCAGAAGTATTGAGAGCTTCACAGCTTAAGTGCAAAACAGAGTGGGAGGAGGGAGGGTGGGAGCGAGTTCTGGCTATCCATCCTTAATCCAAAGCTGCCTTCTCCTTCCCAGGCTATACTTCACTGTCATAGACTTGCAAATTCACTCCAGGAATGAAAACAGACTAACTTTAAGTTTGTTCCCAAAGCTGCAAATTTGTCCCTGCTGGGTGTTAATTTAACTGCTTCCAGGGCACCAGGATGTCTACTAGTGTTCCTTTGCTTGCTTTCTTCTTTTTTTTTTCCACACATCTGGTGTTGTGAAAACTTCCAAGGCACCACACAGAAGAGTGATGAACTGACCACTTTTAACCCTTTCTGCAGCATGCCAAGCATGAACCTGCCTGTCTCTCTCCAGCATTCTCCCCCTATGGCAGAGTCCATACACCTTGTTAAACACAGAATCCACCAAGTCTAAAGTGGGACTTGGGAGCATTTCACAGGCTGAAAATTGAGCCTTTCTTCAGTTCCATCAACTACTGTTTTTCCTGTTAACAAACCTGGCTAAACAGTAATAAGACTTCAAAAATTTCCATCAGGAAGAGACAGGTTTGGGGCAGGGAGAAGTTTTGTTCCAAAATATTTCTGTTTTCCTCTTGTTGATATCTGGTGTTGCCATTTCCCAGCAGGGAGGCCGTTCAGTGCAGTAGTTTCACTCACGTTGACAAGTGATGGCCTTTTCCTGTTGGTTTCTGATTGTTGGATTTGTTCTGTAGTGGCTGCATTAACTGTTTATCTGCTGCATTGACTGAACCTGAGCAAATTTCCAGGCACAGCTGTTGTGCTTTACTTGCCTTTCTCCCCTTTGCTTTCTGTTGAACAAGTTGTTTGGATGACCATCTCACTTGTTTCACTAACATACTCCTACCAATGGCATACAAGCTGGTGGTTTTTTGTCTTTAGCTAGAGTTTCCTAAATGTACTTAAAACCCAAATTCCTCTTCTGATTTGGCCTGTTGTGCAATGCCAGCTTTATGGCACAAGGACAGTGCAAAGCCCTCCTTTGCTGCTCTCCGCTCAGCCCTGTTTAATTTTAATCCTGCAACCCTTCTTCTGCACTTCCATTCCAGTGACTCTCTCTTCTCAGCTTTGATTCCTCTTCAGCATCCAACTCTGAGGAGAAGAAACTCCATGGAGAAACCTCTGCTGAACACAGGGAGAAAGCAGCAGCATCTATCACACCAATGCAGCAGACCCCAAAAGTGACACGGTCCTTGACTTTGGCGTCTTCTGCTCTTCATGTAGGGTTTTCACTGCTGAGACATGGCCATTCATCTCCCCTTTACACCAGAGCTTTTTAGAGCTGCAGAATAGGACTTGTGTCTGTAGTCAAATTATTTATGCAGTTCTAGAGAATGTCAGACCAAAAACCATTTCACATCCATCCCTGTTTTTCTTCTGACAAGTCTTCCAACCAATGAACCTGGTTTGAAAATGGCCACAAGTAAATTTATGCTGGAAATCAACAGCACATTCCCAGCAACTGGAGAAATTGTTTGCCTTCCCTGAGGAGATTGCTGGAGGCCAAAAAACCTAACGGCTTCCAAGATAAAATTTAGAATAAATGTTTGATGATATGTAATAGCAAGGCACTCAGTTTAAACATGGGACCCCTTTCAGCTCCTCTGCTTTCATAGCAAAATGCAATATAGTCCTCTGGCTGTCATCGCCTCTGGCCCTTTCTTTGAAGAAACCAATTGGGGAGCTGTGTAGGCCACTACTAAGCAAAGCAGAGTCGATGGAATAGCTAGGGACACCAGGTACAGACATTTAACTGTAGCATTCATTTAAATGTATGGTCTACTGTTGCTATGATCTCTGAGGATGTTTTCCTTCCCTTCTTCCCAAAGAATCCAACACAAATCGAAAGCTAGTCAGCTGGTACAGTAATTGTGTATAAATTTGCACATGAATCCTTAATTAAAGTCCAGCTGTGGAAAAAAATTAAAAAGGCTAAAAGACCTTTGGACATTTGCTTGAAGATTGCTGTGCTTGATGCAAGAGAATATAGAACTGCTTGGGCTGTTTGCTCGAACAGACACAATGATAATGAATCATTTTAATCACCTTCATTATAGTCTTTCTCTCATAGTAGAAAGACTACTATGCAAAACCAAGCCTGACAAAAAACAGCAGGCATAACCCAGAGGCAATTGTGGGGCTACTAATTAGATAACTTTGTCTTTATATTTGCATTTGAGCCTATGGATCTGGACAGCAGAATATGTTGCTTGCAGGGCAAGAAACCAGTGAGTGGCTGCTGCCCCGTGTCCTCTTAAACAATGGTTTTGAGGTGCCTTAGTGTCTTGCATCCCCCAGGATAAATGTTAGGCATAGTCTTTATTGTGATTTTTCTCAGATTTTTCTTACATCTCAGGTCTGTTTCTGGCAACAAAACAATGCAGGAGTTGGAATTATGCTATAAATATGAGTAAAACAAGATGCAGAATGCCCAGATTTTGTGTTATTTTAGCTATGCAAATGCTACGAACAAAAACTAAACCAAATTCAGTTCATGCACAAATATCAGTAGCAACACTGAGAGAGCAGTGATAGCAGAAGTAATGAAATTATGTAACATATGTCAGTTGTTTTCTATGTACTAATTCATCCATAAAGCTTTTTCGAAGTGAGTAACTATTAATTGTTCTGTAAATGTTACAAACTGAGACTGTGAGACCAACACTTTCTTTTTTTCTAGCTCAGCTGTGAAGTTAAAGAATTAGAAACACGTGTGTGCATCTAAATAGGTGCCCTGGTACAAAGTGACTGAGTCAAGGAGATCAGTACTTGTGAAAACAGGCCATGTATTTAGATGCGTAAGTATGGCTGTAGTTTTAGTCTCCAAAATAGTCTTGTTCAGAATTAGCATATATTTGCAGTTTTTATAGTTTTTTCAAATTAAAAGTCAAGGAAAAAAAAATCAGATAGACAAAGATTCCTACTAATGCCAATGAGTATTTTCAGGAAACTGCCTTTTAAAGATTTAGAGGTTTCAGCAACCAAAGCAGTCAGAATTTAATGTCATTAGTATTTAAACATATATAGTTTAAACCAATTTACAAACCCAGAGGTTTACATTCCATGCTGAAGGAGGCTGTGTGTGATCAAAATGAGCTCGTGTTCTCTAGAGAAGCATCTTAAGACTTCACAGAATGGCAAATAGATGCAAGGTATGATCTACACTTTCAGATGTAGATCACAAGATAAATTGATTTCACACCAAGGCTTCTGAGTTTGCATCTCAACTACTTTATATATGTCCATTTACACAAAAGGCAAATACATTTTCACGTGGGGTGATGCAGAGTGCTCTCAATGACTGAGAAAAGCAGGAGTTTGTTCCTCATTCAAACTCAAGTCTTCTGTCTTGTCTGTCAATACAGAATGTTACCTGGGTCCTGTGAGAAACACAAGTCCTTTAGTGAATGGTAAGGAAATAACACCTGCACTCACATTAGTGACATGGGGAAGACAAACAGGGAAGAGTTAATCACTGTGTCTCCTAGCAGGAAAGTTTTAGGCATCTCCTGAAATCATCAGGAAGCAAAATGAGCAAGAGGAAGGCATCTTTATACCTAACACCAGGGACCACTTTCTGTAAGCATATGTGCTAAAACATGGATTCAAAACTTCAGTTGGGCAAATTCAGAAGAAGTATTTTCCAAGGGTAGCCAGATAGTATGATGTAGATACAAAGTTGCACTCAAAATCCCTGAATGACAGAAGGTGAAGAATATATGGGAGACAATCCCAGCACATAGTGTCTCTGTCCCTATAGTTAATCTCTGAAAATCTCCTGGTCACTCTGAAGGTAACCACTGTAACACACAGTTCTGTTTGAAGATGCAGAAATATTTCTGCTTGATCATAGCAGACAAGGTTATTAGTACAAAGAATGCCAGAAGTGGTGCCTGGTTTGGAGGAATTCATTGTGGTCTTCACCAATGAAGTTCAGGATCACTTGACCTTCCAATCCATCATTGTAGGAGTATTTTCTCCAATTGACTGGTCTCCAGTTGATCTGGTTTGGCCCAACAATCCCAGGGCATGTGGAAGTGGATCTACTGTTTGCTTTTGAGTGGTGAGAGCAGGCCCAGCGATATGATCGTGAGCTATGCCACTTGGCAAGGATTGTGTTAAAGATGGCAGCTCTAGGAGAGCTTAGTGCACCCCTCAACACATCCTACTAGCATGAATGCTCCTGTTGCTACCGTCAAGGCAAGTTTAATCATAATTTTAGAGGGTGGCAAAATGTCCCAAGGAACACAAACAATGGAAGGGAAATGGTGATTTTTCAGACACTTAAAACCAATCCAAACTGGAATGGTATTTCAAGGAGAAGTCAGAAGCAATAGTATCAAGGTACTACCCTTGCTCACTTCCAAAAGTTTCTTGCAAAAAAAGAAAAAAAAGAAGGAAATTAGCTTTCTAAACTAATTATTGTAGCATCCCTTTCAAGGAGAGTATGTAAAGCTCCCATAACCTAATGCCTGGTCTTTATCTTGTGTTCAAAAGACTTCTGCCAATGTCTAGGGTGATCTGCAGAAATAATGACAATGAAACTTGTTTACTCCTCCCCACTAGTACAAGTTCCTAAGAAAAAAATGTCCCTGATTCTTATTCAGGCTGAGATCTCCTTTATATCATTGTAACCACAGAAAGGAGCCTTTATTTGAAGAAAAATTTAATTAAAAATTCAGGCCTCTTTGGTGTAACAAGGACTTAGTGTTAATAAGAATCAGTCTTTAGGTGTTCCAAATGCTCTTTAAAAAAGAGACAACAATGTGCAAAGTAAACTCCCAAGTTATTAATTCAAGAGCAGTATGAGCAGCAGCAGCAGTAAAGAAACCCGATATATCCATCAATCAACACCATGGAACCCTGTTTGTTTGCACTAGTTAGAGAGTGATGAATAGGTCCTCTGTGTAAAACACTCAGCTACAGTGTGAGAGGGCAATAAATTATGTTTGTTAATTTTATATGCCATACATAGAAAAATCACTAAAAATTGTTAATACACTGTAGTGGTGACAGAAAGGTCTGGTGCTGTAGGAACCTTCACGTAGTGCTTTTTCATCTCCACAAGTGAAGGTCTCTCTTGGCATTTCCTGCATTCCAAGGACTATGATATAAAAGGCCTGTAGGAAGAATTTTACCTACTAATCACTCAGGTTCCCAGCTGCCTCACTTGACTATGCTTATTTAAAAATGATGTTTTTTGCTCACTCCTATAACCTCTGTTACCTCAGCAGCCAATGGATAGACAGAGACCTCCAGGGTCTGAATGACTCTGTCTCCTAGGAGGTGCCCAAGAGAGGTGGATTGATGTGTGGTGGTGGTGGATGCAGAGAGGGATGATGCCACGGCTGACCCTGCTCCAGAAAGCTGGAGGCAGCTGAGGTGGATGCCCCCATCAGGGTGGTGTACAGGCAGTCATGAGCTCAGCTGTGGGGCCAGGCTGTGAATACAGTCCTGGCCTTTGAGCAACCAGCAATTAGCACCGAGTATAGTCTCAAACAGTCTTGTTCTGGCACCCATAGAGAAGACATTTAGACCTGGCCAGCCGGCATAGACTACATAACCACCTCAGCTGCTTTCGAACTGCAGCTCAGACCACAGTCAGTGGGCACAGTCTTTTAAGCCGTAGTTAGACCCTTGCAATTTGGTTAATTTTTATCGGTGTGAGGTCTTTCCACTTTTGGCTGTGTGCTTTGACCAGGACAAAACTTTGTGCGCATACTCCCAGCCCTCTGTCCTAGGGCTATGCTGTTGTATGACTCCATTCATGCTTTCACACCCACTGCTGTTGCAGTCAAGGCTAAGCACATGTGTGTGCAGCCTCTGTTGTGCTCACGTCAGCTGAAGTCACTTTTCAGAGATCTTTCCTCTCTAGATAAGCAGGTTGATGTGTGTATTTTGGAAGAGAATAGTCTACAATGACATTGAACAGTGTATGTGTGAATATTTTTTTTTATTCTCTTCCCTCAGAGGAGAGGGCAAGCTTGAGAAACTGCTTCACTTTCCAGAAGCTTGCTTTACGACAGTATTTATTTCTCAAGTTGTGGCAGCAAGGAAGTGAGTTTAATGCATGAGAATGTTGCCATGTTATTTAATGGTAGTGTAAAAGCTGCGCTTACTTTCATGGGAATGAGGTTCTTTGCCAAAAATGAGATGCCTCAGCTTCCCTGTGGGACTGCATCCTAGTTTGGAAGGAGCAGAGCAAGCCGATGTGAGCAGTCAGGGCAGACAGCAGGGGTAGTGGTATGTTTGTGGGAGCCTTTTTGTCAGCATGGATAGGCAGCTCAGCACTGCAAGTGCTGCATGGGGTTCTGAGACTGGCAGACTTGTCTCCTTCTGGGCCCCTCAGTTCAAGAAGGACAGGAAGATGATGGAAAGGGTTCAGCTCAGGGCCACAAAGATGATGGAGTGGAGCATCTCCCTTATGCTGAAAGGCTGAGGGAGTTGGGGCTCTTCAGCTTGGAGGAGACTGAGGTATGACCTCATTCATGTTTACAAATATGTAAAGGGTGGGTGTCAGGAGGATGGAGCCAGGCTGTTCTCAGCAATGGCCAATGATAGAACAAAGGGCAATGGGTATAAACTGGAACACAAGAGGTTCCAAAGAAATACAAGGAAGAATTTCTTCACTGTGAGGGTGAAGGAACACTGGCACAGGCTGCCCAAATGGGTTGTGGAGTCTCCTTCTCTGGAGACATTTGAAGCCCATCCGGACAAGTTCCTGTGTGGCCTACTCTAGGTGGCCCTGCTCTGGCAGGAGTGTTGGACTGGATGATCTTTCGAGGTCCCTTCCAACCCTTAAGATTCAGTGAACTCTGTGAACTTTTCCTCTCCCTGCCCTTGTACCCCAGCAAGTAACACCTCAAGCTGTTTGTTGCCTGCTCCTGCCAGTGCTTGGGCAGTGCTCTTATTTACACCTGGGTGTAAACCCTAAGTAATTGCACTGAAACCCACTGACACTTGGCAGGGTGTTACAACAGGGCAGAGTTCAACCTGCACACACACAACGGCACAACACACCAAAGAGGCCAGTCTGTACAGATAAATCATAGATGATGAAGTCCAACCAGTCACCTCACACTGCCAAGCCCACCACTAAACCATGTCCCTCAGCACCTACATGGCTTTTGAATATCTCTAGGGATGGTGACTCCACCTCCTCCCTGGGCAGCCCATTCCAGTGCCTAGTAACCTTCTTGGTGAAAAAGTTCTTCCAATCTAACCCTCTCCTCATGCAACTTGAGACCATTTCCTTGTG
Organism: Urocolius indicus; assembly: GCA_013401255.1. Taxonomy (NCBI): domain Eukaryota; kingdom Metazoa; phylum Chordata; class Aves; order Coliiformes; family Coliidae; genus Urocolius; species Urocolius indicus. Next base: position 54,656 of record WBNH01000153.1, on the reverse strand, counting down.
CCCTATCATCCATCACTCGAGAGATCGACCTCTACCTTGTTACAACCACATTTGAGATAACTGTAGAGAGTGATCATATCTCACCTCAGCCTCCTCTACTCTAGGCTTTAGCTCCCTCAGCCACTCTGCATCAGATTTGTTCTCCAGACTCTTCACCAGATTTGTTACCCGTCTCTGTATAATTAGAAAATACTGTATATTGGGAAGGCTTCGCTGATGGCAGCACTGAGCTTCATCCCCCAAGCTGTACAGTAAAACTAAGACTACCTTTGTTTAACTTGTTAAACACAAGTTATTTAAATCCCCTGTCAGCAAAAAGTACTTTTTCCCAGCTATTTTTATTTATCGGAATCCAGGAGAACTCATTAACACTGGTGTTTTGAACTGTAGTTTAATAGAAGGCAGACAAATACAGTTCATTAAAATATGCATGTTTGATGTTTGAGGTAATGTTTGCACAAATCCTCGGGGAGAGGATACTATCGAGCTAAAATGATGTTTTTCACAGCCAAATGGCATAATCTCATTAGCAAAGTTTTGTGATCAAGATGAAAGGTACACTTAGTAATTGCAAGGGATAAAGAAACATTTTTTTCCATGTAACTGCCCTTATTACTCACAGATAACAGATCTAATGCAGACTCTTACATTTCCTTCTTTTCTCTTTCTGTCTTGTTCTCTTTACCACCCCCTTTGTTTATTATTCACAAGCGTTTTTTAATGGACTGTTTGTAAGGAATGAGGGAAATTTCAATTTGCTTGTTTCATGGCAAAAGAACATCCTGAAGAGATGCATTTGCTGACATTTAGCCCAGAGATGCCGATAATGCTCAGGGTGAACAAAATTTTTAAACCTTAAGTTCTTCTATGTGACTTTCCTCCAGATTCTGGCTTTCTCACAGGCTATTCAGCATGCTGCTCTTCAACCTCTTCCAGCTGGTGAACCCACATTACTTAAAGAAAATCTGCAGACCCAGTGTAGCAAATAGAAATCCTGCTTTTCATAGTTACCTTTTGACCCGCAGAAGTAATCTATGGACTCCCAGGAATCTGATATTATGCTGAAAACTATGGATATAAGCAATCTGAGGGAGAAAGGGTACATCTGCCAGGAAAGCATAGCTCTTCTAAACATTCCTCTGACCACATTGTCTTTGGAGAGGGAGGAAAATAAAACAACCTTACCTCTCTTGCAGGGTATGGGAAAAATCCTTTCTTGCCTTTAGTTCAGTAACTGCTGTAATAGCAGCTGGGGTGGCCTTTGGCCTGTATTGTTACAAATAACTGAAATGAAACCGCAACACAGCCAAAGCACTGGACCTTCGTGTGATCCTGGTGACCATTCATTTTACCTGTTCTGATGGACATTTCATTGTGTTCAGAAAGCAAGATCGATTGCACTGTGATTTTTTTTTTCTACTACTTTATGGCTAGCATGTCATCTCTGTAACTGAGGCCTCTAAACCAGGAACTGACACCGTTCCCATGTCCTAAATGATTACATGACCCTTTAGGACTGAGTGATATGTTAGTATTTTCTAACGATACTATACTGTATCTCTTGTGTTCAGACATGATCAGGATGAGGGCTGTTTCTGCACCCATAAGTGTGGATGGCAGAATGCCAGCTGGAGCTGCACCAGGTCCCTTTTGCAGACCATGTGCTGAGGGAAAATTAAAGAGCTTAGGTTCATGAAAGACACAAGAAATGAAGATGCTGGACCAGGATGACATCTAAAATGATATTTTGAATGTTCTGTCTCTTTTTCAATATGATTCTTGCTTCATCATGCAGATTTATAGTTTTCATACAATTAGAAAGTAATTTTCACTATGAAGGTGAGTTTTATTAGCTTGTACAGTAGACAGCACTAAATCTGTGTGAAATATTCACACACTCAACAACTCTCCTCCTAGTGGGAAATGTCACTTTTTACTGGAGAAAAGACATATTTCTCCCATCATAAGCAGAGAGAGAGGATAAGAATTTGTCCTTGTTCATCTTCTTACTAGCTGTATCTCAGGAACTTTACAAAGGTAAGCCAAACTTGTTATTTTCCCATCAAATTCAGGTACATCAATTCCAGCTGCAGCAGTAGATATTTACCACCATCCCCTCTCCTCCTTGCTGGTCACAGGACTGGTTGAAGCCCTGGATGGATACATCCATGCTGACAGATGTGTTATGATCAGCTTAGTTCATGTCACTCCACAGAAGTAAAGCTGCCAGCAGAAAGGCTCCTGTCAGTATATAGTGCATCTGCACTGGGGCTATGCCAGCATCTCTGCTGGGGTGGAAATATCCTAGTGTGGCCAAGACAGAATCTCCTTCTGCTATCCTATTGGAGCTCTGGAATATTATCTGGTTGTATCACCCCTGTGTAAAGCCTCTTTTACACAGCAGAGGATTTGAATGTCTCTTACCATATAGCCAAGACAGCTGAAGTGTGGCTAGTCTTCTAAAGCCATCAGCGTGCATGGCTGCAGCCAGAGCTACAGGAGTGCTTAGCAGCTTCTGGGGCTGTGCAATGGATCTGCCAAATGCCTGCCTAGGACCCATTCTGCCTCAAGACTACAGGACTTCTCACTGGAGCGATGCAGGCAGCTGAGTCATTGCACTTCAGGCATCTTACCAGTGTCAGAGTAAGGCCCAAACTGTGCCTTCGTGCATCTCACAAGCTTCTGTGTCATGCCTCCCTGAAGGCAGACCTCCATTTCAGGGAGTGTGTTGGCCTCTGACAAAGTCTCAGAAGTGTCCATGCCTGGCAAAGCTTCTTGGATGTATTTTTGATCCCTCAAGAGCTGTATATACCATGAGCCAGAGAGTCTGGGGCAGAAACCAAGCCATGGGGAAGCTTTGCTGCTGGGGACACAACATGCTTCGTGCTCACTATGTGCTGCCTGGTCAGAAGCCATGCCATGGCTTAGGTTGGTGTCGTGAGCCATCTTTATGGCCTGGGATGGCACTATGAACCATTTCTGTGGCCTAAGTTGGTGCTCGGAGCCTTCTCCATGGCCCAGGTTGGTGCTGTCAGCCTCTCTATGGCCTGGGTGGCTTGCTATGAGCCATTTCCCTCCACGTGACTCAGGCGTGTGACCAATACACCAGATGAGTCCTGTGTGACTCAGCTCTATAGAGCTGTCTAAAGATGGAAGCAGCAAGACATGAGAGCTACTGAGTGTTGAAAGGTTTAAAAAAAAAGAACTCAGACAGTACATTTTTTGATGGAAGATGCTTAGGCATGCATGCTGGAGGTCAGGTTTTCTAGAACTCTTTACTTGACAGCTGTCTCTCAGATGCGTGTGACTTGATTTTAGCAGTCAGCATGTACCTGCCATATCCATCTCTTCCAAAGACATTGGAGCCAAAAGGCAAAAGTGAGGGATTTTGAAAAGCTGATCCAGAGCTGGTGGTGGCTGTCATCCCAGGTTTGATGTTGAGTAGCTACAGTTTGAAAGGGTGGCTGACTGATTGGTTCATGTAACTGAGAACTGCTGCAGAGGCGTTGACTACAGACCGTGTGTTGCTGCCTAAGCATTCAGCTCATACCTTGCTGAAGTCCGTTCAGAGTTTTGGACTACTGGCTGACTCCTTCAGTTAGAAAAGTTCAGTGATCCCAGCTGACAGGAGTCTTGAAGTGGAAACATGACTCTATTCCAGCCCTTGGCAGAGAGCCTGTATCAAAACCCAATACAGTCACCCCTGGAAGGAGGAACAACTGTATCATTTCTAGTTACACTCAGATCTGTCGGAAGCTTAGGAAGAAGAAAGTAGGTAAAACAAAGGAGCAGGAGAATCAGATGTCTTGACTAAATTTCTGTGTGCTTTCCAACGTCTAAGATTTTTTGAGAAAAATATCTAAAATAAGCTTTTAACTCTTTGTAGCACTGTTGCAATACTCGTTTTGAGGCCAAAGCTTCACAGCTTATGGACAGAAAGGAAGGGGATGAAAAAGATACCTTCTTACTCAACTCCTCAGTCCCTGGTGTGCGTTATGAGTCATATCTGCTTATTTTGCTAACAGAAACAAGTTTTTACTCTTTTTTTCCCTTCCTATTAACAACACATAGCACTCCCAGCTAAGGGAGGACTGACTGGATGGTACTCTGGCTCTCAGATCACCAACAGAAGAGTTAACAATGTTTTTATTGCTGTGATGATGCACAAGCTGGAAGAACACAGCCTGACATTCAGGCCTCAGGTAGCATTCACAGTCCTGGCAGCTCAAAGAAAGAAATGAGAGATTTTGCAATGGGAAAAAAATGTGAGCCCACATTCACAGTAGATATTACGCAAATCTATGACTGTATGGAACCCCACAGATAGATCAAAAGACTGCTTGGGAAAAATAAAACTGTGGGACAAGTCCTACCCTGATTAAACCCTAAGCCAGTCCATGGCCTTTTTGAGGACAGAGATGTGGTCTTGAGTGGGCAGAAACAAAGCTGAAATGTAGAAGACAGTGGGGCAAAGCAGAAGGCTGTGTAGAAACCAAGGGTCTTTACTGTCCCAAGACCAGGTGTCCTTCACCATGCCAGTCAACACAAGCTGGGACACAGTGTAGGAGGATGCCCTCTTCTTCCTCCCCAAGAAAATCTGTAGTTGGACTTGGGCCATGTAAATGATCTGTGAATGATAAAGAAATAGCTTGGTTGATTTGTCAGTCAAGAAGGTTCATGACAAGAAAATCGCATTCAGTCTCCTCTATGTGCCATGATTCTGCATTAACAGCCTAAGGGCCAAACAACTCCAGTTTGTTTCCAATATTGGAAAACAAAACGTAACCAAACAGACTGGCTAAACTGGGATTATGGCAATGTGTTTCACACTGTTGAATCTGTCTCTCATGTTTGTGGCTAGCCAAAACAATTTCCAGGGAAATCAGTAGGGCTAGTAAGTGCCAATTTTGCCTGACCCTCAAGCATGTAGGACTCATTGTCCTACCTCTGTCATTTCAACTTTCCATACTTTTGTCATATATGGATGGATACTGGTACCAGCAGTCCTTTTCCCCTCCAACTTCCACAGAGCTGTTCATGTTCATGCTATGTATGCTTATTTACACTCACTGGGAAGCATTCCCAAGGGAGGCTGCTGTCAATGATGCTCTCATGATGCTAGCACATAGCAGAGGTGAAACCAAACAGGCTACAATAAAAAGTTTTGCCCTTGAGGCAAAAAGAAGGATGGAGACAAAAAGCATTTATCATTTCCTGTCACTATTATTGTCTCGTGGTTCCTCCTCGGCTAATGCCAGACCTCTGGCAGTGGAGTAAGGAGGGATGGGAGGACTCATGCTGTGCACCATTCAATTAACAGTTTGAGGGAAGAGGCTTCCAGTAGCTACTTGAAGAATCAGTTAGAAGTCAACCTCAGGCAAATCTCTTACTCTTTAGGTGGGTGACTTTGAAGGGTAGGATTTGCCTTGTGAATTCATTTAGTTTAACAGAAAGATTTTCATTCACAGAATCACAGAATGGTAGGGGCTGGGATTAAATGCACTGACTCTTGTAATATTATCCTCTGCACTCTTTGGAGTCAATGGGAACCCTTCAAGTGACTGCAGTGATTTTGCTTCTATACAGTAATTTTTTCAAATTGCATTTATTTAGTTTTATTAAAGATTTCTGGTGTTGGAAATGTTTAAAAATCCTCCATCTCTTGCTTTCTGCATTTAAATTTAATACTAACTATATCTTTTAAAAGCCGTGTTTCGGTGAAGGACTTAATTCTGTCATCAAACCGAATGAAGCATCCATGAAGTCTGAGCTCTCCTAATGTTTGCCCAATGTGAAGGCAACTTGAATATGTGACAGAAATAAAGGAAAAAGCTCTTTCTGTTGAAACTAGAATTTAAAGTTTCCCTCTGTAGCTTTTCTACATTTCAATTTTCAGTATTTAATTTAGATTGGAGATCTGCCCCCAAAACTACTAAAACAAAACCTTCAACAACAACAAAAACATTTTGAAATATCAATGCCTCTACAAAACACTGATGATTTGAAAACAATATGCCTGACCCTTTCAAAATGTGCATCCTCACTCCTACGCCAGTAGCACTTTTATTTTTGTAGCAGCCCAAAATCTGGCAAGACACACATCTCTCCCATTGACATCACTGAATCATGGATCAGCACACATAGGCTGTACATTTGTGATATAATACCTTCGTGCTAGTATTTAGACACTTGCCTAATTTCACTATTAAGAATAATCCAACTACTATCAGAAATTTTTCATCCGCAATATAATCAGAAGTAATTATTGCAGGCTATTTCACACTTCTTTTGTGAAAGCAGATGAAGATGAGCCAGGTCAGACATTGTCCTCAGTGCACTCAACAATAAAGTACATGGCAGTCTGTATACTAAAAAAAATGTATATGTTCCTTGACTTATTTGTAAACCACGATAAGTTGTGGTAATATTTCATATCTATATAATAACCAGAACTCTTATGCACAAAGAGCTTTAGTGGAAAGTGCCACAAAAGCATTTTTGTTACCTTTCCCAAAAGAGCTGCTATTACTTTTTACCTATACAAGGCTACAAAACGAGTTAAAACAGTTTCAAAGATCGCTCTTCACCAGCTTTAAATTATATGTTTTTCAGCCACATTTCAAGGTTGATACGTTTTCAGTTTTGAAACAGCACTTCTGTGTCTTCAGCCTGACCTTTCAGCTGGTATTTAGGAACTGCATGAGTCCAAGATCTCTGCCGGGAGTCTGAAATGAAAAATAAAAACTCTTCATTAAAACCAACATTGAGGTGGCGTCAAATTGAGGGAACAATAATTTCTTAAATAGCACCAAGATGATCCCTTGCTACTGTCTGCCCTATGGCCTGACCAGAAGCTTTGGTTGGACATGTTCCTGCTAGTGCCATGCCCTCTCTGGCGTGGCAGAGTCTATGTCCCAGACTACAGGAAAAAGATTGAATGGCTTGGATTCGCTTACCCTTGTTTTGGACTCCTGCTTTTAATACCAGAAGTGGTCCCAGGCACTCTGCAGCTCTCAGTGGTTTGCATTTTTTTGTATAAACTTTTGTCCTTTCACACTTTTGCTGAGATGAGGGAGCAAGGTCTTCTTGCCATACATGTATGCAAAAGCAAAACTATGTTGAGGTTTGAAGGCTAAGCCCAAGACAAAGCATGTCTAGTGAGATCTGTTTCAAATAGATCATCTCTTATATGTCCTTTAAATGCTGCATTAATTGTGAGGCATTAATACAGGAAGGAATCTTTTCACTTAATCATTAATGACCAAGAGGACTCTTTTAAACTTGATTAACTTTCTTAAGACCTTTTTATTCTTCTATCTCACTCCTCATTTGAAGTAGCAATCTGCTATTTATCCTGAAACTTCTTTTCAGGCCAAAGGAAATTGTACCAGCTGCTTTTTCCTTCTCCCAGGCCTGTGGCCAGGACAACTGAGTCCAGAAACTCACTGCTGAGTGTCGAACACAGAATCCCAACAGGGACAGATGCTATCCAACTCCATGACCTGGTTCAGAACTGGGGAGATGATGTCTTTCCCCAATTCCAAATGCTTTGTTACTTAAGAAAAAGAGCTGGTCTCTCCCCTTTCACCGTCAAAACAGGAGAGAAATCTGGTGAATTTTCCATAAAGTTTGTTTTATCTCTTACCTTGCTGGCTGGGGGACGATTCCTATGAAGCTTGTAACTTTTGTTCTTTTCAGTTGCTTTTAGGGGTAGTGGGACCCCTTTGAGTCAGTAAGTCTCCTTCTTTACCCTCGAGCTGGAAATGCAAGGAAGAAAAGAAAGAATTAAAATTCTGTACAAAGGTCAGAGAAAGCTTAAAGTCTGCAACTTGAAACCACTGGCAGAGCTGCAGCACTTCGTATTTCTGCTGGGAAGGGATCCCACTTGTGGAATCAGAATAAGAGAAGTTCTTGTGGATCTTATGAAGGAGTGTAGTGATATATATATATGCAAAATTATATGTGTGTCTGTGTTTATACATTCANCTGTTGGGACAGTTTTCATTTGAAATCATTGCTTACTCCTGGATGATTAGAAAGGATAATAATAACAATAACAAAACCCTCAATTGGGGATTAAATCCTCAAGAGAAGAAGTGCTCCATTTATTGGAGCCTTGCTTATCTCACTCAGAGTAAGGGGATTATGTGATTGCTTTTGTGTTCTGAATGATTGTGGCTAGACGGTTTCTGGCATAATAGACTTGCCTACTGAAATAGAAACATTACTGTTAGATGGATTTGCAGCTGGCTGCAGAAATGCATTTGTCTGAACAGAAATGTCCCTTGTAACTTACTGAAACACTTGCTCTGAGTGTGAAAGTCGGGCCTTTTGGGGAAGACATACACTGCCTTTTGTTAGGCTCTGGAGACGCTGGGGCTTGGCGTGCTGCAGAGAAGGGACCTGAGTTGGTAAGCTCTTTTGAACTGAAAATGCAACCCAGTACTTGCAGGTTGGAGGCAAGCTGGGCATATAAGAGAAGATGGATATATAAGAGAAGCTGTCTTTTGGGACACATTGCTAAGTGATGTAATGACACTAAGTGAAGAGTTTTATTTGCAGAGCACAGTGATGTGGTCAACTGGCATTGACTGTTCCTGAGAGTAGGGTTTGGAAAGATTTCTCTGCCAAAGCTGCATCTTGCCAGTCACACAGCGTGCAAGCTCCTTTGCAGTAACCATCATTAGCTTGTTCAAGTACTGCTTGGGAGACTTGGGGCTACAAGGCTCCCTGCAGATTTGACCTATGTACTGTCTTCCAGGGCTGCTGGTCTGCATTTTCTGGCTATTACTGCATTCCTTAGAAGTTTGCTTTGCTCTGGTGTCATGATCACAAAGGGGCTTTGAGTGTTAAAGAATTTAACAGGAGCAGAAAGGAGCCTTTGCATCCTTTCCAGACAAGGACAGAAATTCCCCACTGAAGATGGCACTGGGGCATGTAGTAGAGGGCTCAGTTCCTCTCCTTGCCTTTCCTTGGGGTGTTTCTTTCCCCACTTTTGGAGCCCAGCAAATCCCTTGTGACAACAAAGGTGCTCCCATCCAGCGTGGCTGGGACACAACAGAACTGAAAACTCCAGGCTGAGGCTTTCTGAATTCTCAGTGTGGGATGGATGCTGTTGGCTTCAGAGGAGCAGAGCGAAGCCAGTGCAGAACTCAAAGGAAAATATCCTCCCCACTACATCTAAAACACTGCTCTGGCACAGTGCCAGGCCAGATCTTTGGGCTGCACTTTGCTATCCATTCCTCCAAATCTCAGTATGGCCTTTCCAAACACTTAGTCAAAATAAAGCATGATCCCAGGGCCTCTCAACTCTGTTGTGTGCCCATGGCTCACTGTCCCAAGGAAAGGGAGAGCCTGGGAGAGATATGCCCCAGGATGCAGCTGCTTGGGGAATGACTGAGCCCATCTATCCCTTTCATATATGGATCACTCTCATGGGTCAGCATATCTTTGAGGCAAGGCTGGCCAAAGTCACATGAGTGTTCAAAAGGGACAGCAAAGGGTTAAAGAGCTTGAGCCATGCTGCCACATCAGAGCTACTCTCCTTTCCTGTTTTCATTCATCTCTCTGGCCACTTCCACTAACACACCCACTCCCACCCCTTCCCATAACCTGGTCACTTTGTTTGGGGAAGACATTAACTTTCTGTAGAATTGCTTTTAATGTGGATTGTTGTATTATGTTGGTTTTTTTTTTTTTCTTTTAAGATTATGTCATTTAAAAATCATTTCACTTCTAAAAATGACAATAAACTTTACACTTTCCTGCAGTAAAACAGGCCAGGGTTGTCAGTAGTCTGCCTGTTCTGGGGGATTTATGGTCCCATGTCTGATGTGATGCAATCCTTGCAAATGAAAAATCATCACAACTGAGGCCGTAGCACAAAGAGATGATTTAAGAGGAACGGGAATAATTAGAGCTGCCCCTTACAAGCCCAGCACAAAGACATTGCTCAGAGCAGCCTGTTCTCTTAGTGAATAGGCAGAAGGGGAATCTTAGTTGTCCAAGACTGAAATCCCCCGTGGTCTGCACCTCGTCTACAAGTGAAGGTGAACCTGTGTCTTAGAATTTTAGTCAGTGCTTGAGGAAAAAAAGAGACTGTATGGTTCTGGGGGGATTCTTCCTCCCTGAGCCCTCCAGACCTTGCCAAGCCTGCCCCAAGGAGGGGAAGATGCTAAGCATGTGCCAGTTGCAGTGCGCACACACACACACACACACACATTCATACAGCTCTGCATCAGCCTGCTTTCAGTTTTTCCCTCAGTAAGGAACCGAGAGCATCCTGTGGCCCCACATATTTGCATAAATAACAGATAGGACTTGGGTTCAACCATGTCTGCCATCCCTTGCTCAGCAGCTGCCGTCTCACTTAAGCCCCTGGCTTGAGTTTGGCATTCCTTGCATGTGGAGACTCCTGCGACCGAGTCTCCTGCTCAAGCTGCACAGCCTGATGACAGTCCAGGGCAGGAGTCTTCTCAGTGTCTCACGAGAGCCCAAAACATGAGCTGTTTAAAATGTATGGTTGTTTCCCGGGGTCTTGGGGACTGTAACCTTCTGTATTAAACCTCCTGAGGTCTCTTTTCCCAAAGGTCTCTCCTGCAGCCTGCCTCTCCTCAGGAACCCAGCCACCAGGTCACCACCTCCTGCTGAGCTGATGGGGGATCAAAAAGGGCCCTGTGGTGCACTAATCTTCCCCTTGGACTTTTTCCTAATGCACTAAACTCCCTTTGGGGAGAAAAGTGCCTAACAAATGTGTGTCCTCCTGGCCATTTACTAGGTGCTTGAGATCAGAAATTTGAGAGCAATTAAAATAGAAACAGGGCATTTAAGGAAGAGAAAAAGCCATGTTGTAACTGAAATAGGTTATGCTTTAAAAGTCCCCGTCAAGGCAGTTTCCCCAGAAATTGAGGGGATTTTAGACAGAAACTTTAAACTGCTGCAGACGCTCTGAAACTGGCAAGTGTTGCATTAGCAGCTCTTACTGTTGAGCTGCACTCACTTTGGGACTGGAATTCATGTCCAAAATGTTAAAGGAAATGACCACTCCAGTTAAATGACAGGGTGGTAATTTCAAAACCACACAACTTTAGTTTATCAGCCCCTCTTCAAGTGAAAAAAAAAAAAATGACCAGTGATTGCAACAGGAATGGACTCTGGCTGAAAGCTTTTATTAAATCTAACTCATTATCTAGAAACGTGACTGAACTGAGTACCAGCAAGCATGTAATAGACATCTAGTTTTTATTTACACAGGATTTTGAACTGAAGGACTTTTTTTTTTTCATCTTCAGTTTCTGGCTTGGCTTTGTCTGCCTTTCCAAGAGGGAGGCTTCAGATTATAAAAGCCTTAGGTCAACTTGGAGCTGAAAGTGCTCTAAGATCATCATCTTTGCAGTATTGTACGAGTGGTGCAATTTAATAATGATAATAAATATAAAAAATGTGAGAAGTGTACCAGTTCTAAACACATTTCATCTGACCAGGCAATTTTAGCCTTAATGCAGAAAAAAAGTGTAACTTGGATGCAGCTCCTATTGTTTACTAACAGCTCTGCGATTGTTGCTTTATATGCTTCCTAAATTCAACTCTGAATGTGACTCACTGGTCATCTCGGCAGTCTGCATTCGGCAATACCATCCTGTCAAAAGTTAGACCTTCAAAAGCAGCTCATTTACTCTACATGCTTACCCTCATTTTCTGTTTGTGGGGCATCAATGCAAATTCTTGATATTTAGATAATTGCATTGCTTTATTGTATCTGGAGGCATGTTTTTAAACTTTGGGCTCTTCATGAAGAATTCTGTTAGCATTTCATGGTCCAATTGTTATAGTTAATTATATGTGATCACACTAGCTCAGTAGCATAATTTCTACTTGTTCATTTGATAGACATAACAGCAAAGTTGAAAAGAAAATAGCTATATTGCTCCAGTAACTGGTCAGTGAAGCAATTTCAACTGAGGATAGAACAGAGCTGGCCTTAGGCAGCATGGTGTCCCAAGAAGAGGTAGTGTCCTAAATTTTTCCTTCAGTGCATCCCATCAATATATACTTCACATTTTTCCACCATCCTCCTCCAAATCTTTCCTCCTTCCTTCCCCCTCTCCCTCCCCCCCTCTTTCTTTCACAGCCTACAAAGGAGTTGGGCTCTGAGGCACATCTGGAGGTGGATCTGCAGATGTGCAGAGCTGACAGTGCTGCTGTGGCTATGCTAGTCAAACCTTGGTCCAAACTATCTAAACTTACCCAACCATTGAGACAAAGTTCTTGGGTTTCACTCAGTCACACTCATGTCAGCCTCAGAGGTGGACTGAAAAGACAGCACGGAACTACACAGGGGTGCAGGAGGGACTGCTCATGCAGTATTTGGCTGAGCGTCGAGGATTGCATCTGCTCCAGCTGTTGCTTAAGAAGGGAAGGTCGTGTACATCAGCCTCATAGAATCACAGAATCATTACGGTTGGAAAAGACCTTCAAAATCATCAAGTCCAACCACTTAACCAAATACTCAATGCCCTGTTTCATTTGGCTTCATTAGATAATAGTTTATCCTCTGTTTCACAGTTCCTGTTGTAATAGGTGCAAATGCTCTGCACTCTTTGGTTGCTTTTTTTGAGCTGACCTGTGAATAAACGTTAGTTCTCCTCCAGCAGTGAAAAACAAAAAAACACCTCAATCATCTGAACATCAAGAGAAACATATTAGCTCAAGCTGCAAAACGAACGTGTAACAGTGCAGGTTCATTCTTGTTTGCACTTTCCTCCGTCACGATTCCCGCACAGAGAGTGTGTACAATCGGCTGGTTTAGAGGGACGCGGTGTCAGGCTCTGTCCCTGGGCACACCGTGAGCCTGGGTAGACCTTGGGAGGAGATGCCATCTGCTGGGAAGTTTGGACAGTGTCAGAAGGAGGAGCGGAGTTAAAAGCAGCTGTTGAGCAAACGATGGGGAAGGTTAAATCATCGCTGTGTGTCCCGTCCTTGCTGGCCGAGCAGCTAGGGAATCACTGCCACCGCTGCTGTTTGTGGGTGCATGAGGCTGGTTGGGAGTGTGTGGAGGGGAAGAGAGAAAGAAGTTAAAAGGAAGACTTAAGATAATCAGCAGGAGAGGGTATAAAGGAGAACACAAGGTTAAAAATCTAGGAATGTAAGTGGGAAGAAAAACGAGCCTACAGAAGCCTTGAAAGGGAAAGCTTTTAATAGCAGGAAGCACAATAACAATAATTGTCATCAATGGGGACTGATAAATGTGTGTCTCTAATCCAGGAAAATGTTGAACTTCACTTGAGTAATGCTACCAACACCTTAGTTAAGCACTTATGTAAATGCTTAAATGATAAAGATAAAATTAACCCAAAAGCAGGAAACAGCATGTCAAGAATAAAACTGTTAATTGTTTTTTTGATTTAATCCTCTGATTCTCATTACTGCTTCACTCTACAACCCACTGTGTTTTTGCTGCAACTTTCAAACTTTCAAGGTGGTTGGAGAGAAGTAGGTAGGGTTTAGTGCTTTCTTCATTTCCCCCCAGTGTGTGATTGTACTAAATGTGTTTTTAATATTACTTTTTACCGCTTTGATTTCTTTTCTTTTGCTGTTGTTGTTGTTCACATCAGAAAACCACAAGGCAGACATTAGAAATGATTTATCAGGAAATATCTGGGGCTATGCCAGCTGATTAAAAAAGAAGAAGAAAACAAGCACAACACACATGGGAGCCCATCTGAGCAAGATTCCTCTAGCCGCAGTCATGAGAGAAGTTCTTTGTAAACTGGCGTCGGATGAGCTGACAGTAACAAAGATATCTGTGTCAGTTTGTCATGGAAAAGGAGAAATGACACCTTACAGCACATAGGAGTTAAAAATAATAGGCTCAAGCATTCTTCTTTAAAGTCAGAGTTGGAACAAATACAAATGTATATTGCTGTGGGGCTCCACTTTCATATGCTACCTGAGATTTGGCTCAGAGCCTTACAGGGAGGGATTTTAAAAGGGATAGATTCAGCGAGATTCTGCTCCTGTCGATGTAGATGGGAACAGGTATGTGCTAATCAATGCTCTCACTGGCTCTAAGGCCAACACTAAGCTCTTGGGATCCACTAACCATGGGTCTTGCTTTAACAGCAGAAGGCTTTGATATCATCCTTGGGCAGATCTTGGAGCTGAGAATTAGAAAGAGGATGGCCAGGGTAAAGAAGACAAGAGTGGGAGAAGGAATGCAAGCAGAAATGTAGGTGCATCATATATCTATTTTGCATTATCAAGTTAATTCAGCTTGAAAGCTCTATGTCTTCCTTGCACTGGCAGCAATCAATAGCTCACAGTAATGACTTGCAGAACTGTAAATTGATGGAGATTTGTAAGTCTTAATCTTCAAAGCTCTTCAGGTGTTAAAACATAATGATGATAAAAAATAAGAGGTAGTCATATAGGTAACTGTATGTGGAGATGACTAACCAGCCAACCAGCTGGCTAGAGATTTAGGAATGTGACCTTTGGATGACCTTTGGTGTTTCATTTGCTTGAAAGTTCAAATCTTGTCTCTCTCTCCTGGGTGCTGAGACTGGCCATTGAAGGCTTTGCAGTTTTCTGGGTCTTCTATGCTAGCCTCCATGAGAGGTCACTCCATGAAGAACCTCACCCTTCGAGATGGGCTAACCTGCCCCTCTTTGGTTGGGGTGAGTGGATGGACCTGCTCCTTCAGAGGGAATCCATGTTATTGGATCATTGCCAGCTTCTCTCAAAATCATTTGAGTGATTTCTCTCAGCAATGTGAAGATGGGAGAATAAGGCCATCCCTGCCACCAGTGAGTTTTACATGGGGTCCAGATAGCAGCACCATGGAAAGCTTAGGGGTTGTTCCAGTTAAAATAAATGGATTCTTGGAAAGGAGAGGGAGGACAAACTTGTGTCTTTTGAGGTTTTACTACTGTTGAAATTCAAAGCTCTACAATCTTCCTGAATTTAGTTCTTATATCTGAAAAGTTTTCTTTATACTTGTCCCAAGACTTTAACACCGTAGAAGACAATAACACCAGAGGGCTTCTTTGTCAGGATGCAATAATACCCCCAATGTAATTAAATTAAACTAGTACAATACTAATAACTACTCCAATAACAACAGTAGCCAGAGGAAGAAGTGAGACTGTAAATCCTACTGTTTGAAAAATTCTACATGTACTGAGAGTCCACAAGCAGCTTTGTTGTTCTCAGTGCTGCAATGCTGCTTCTCTCTCCTGGTGAAAAACAAGGTACGCCATCCCTCTACAAAACATGCCAAGTGACATGTGAGTCAGTCCTAGCACTCTGAAATCCTCCCTGGAATGCCAGGGGAGTTGTTAAGCAACTGCCTTTTTATTGTCATAAAACTAGATAGCTTTTTGCAAATATGTGTAAGCAAATGCTGTGTTTACTTTTAACGTGTTCGAACAGGCACACTTACCAAAAAGCACCTCCAGCAAAGTTTGATGTTAATTCTTTCCAATCTTCTCTTGGTTGGTTATTGATTTGGCAGAGAAGGAACTGGCAAAACAAAAAGTAGCCACAATCTTATTGTCAAACTTGGAAATTTTTAAGAAATAAAGAATGAACATTTGGAAGTAAAGAAAAATGCTGGTTTTGTGGAGTTGGAACAAAAAAAAAGGAGGGGGGAAAGAGTACTGAAATACCTTCATTCACTGTTTAAAACAATTGCTCCAAGCAGGAAACTTGGCACTTGAAGCTTTTATTAAATCAATTCAGAGGGATCTGTTTTCAACAAATGAGATAAATGTCAAGATGAAGTTTTCAGGCACTCACAATACATCACATTTTCCTTCCCTGAGAAAGTAGAACAAAAATGTGCACAAATAAAATTACTTACATATGTAAAAATCACATTCAGTTTAAATAATCTTTTCTTCCTGCTTGGAGGTATCAACAGTGTATCGAAGCTTAATGTAATCTTTTAAGAGTATGATTATTTGAGAATGCTTTCATCCCCTCCTCCTTATTGTTAACCTACATCAAAGCAAACATGTAAACACATATTTATCTGGGTAGCATTTTTATTTTGGTCACTGTGGTTCTGGATGCTTGCTCTGTGTATACAGAAAGGGGCATTCAGGCAAACCAATAATAATGCCTTACAATATTTTTTTGCTCTCATCCGTTTAGCCACCTCTCTCTTTCTTTTTGCTCTGTCTCTCGTCTCCCATTATGTGCTTTTCAGGCTGTTCCAGCTCCTGGAAATGTCTGTTTTTCTGCTATGAACTCTTTGCTAGCACAACCTAATGCTGCCAGATGCATTTGTTGTGGTGGACAGGAGGGAGAACCTGGCATAGAGACAAGGGCATGTTGCTCTCATCTGCAGCTTTCAAACTTCCATTGCCAGTTAGTCCAGAGGCTTTCTGGCAATCCAGTCCTTTGCATTTTAACTGAAATATAGCAACAATCTTACGTGCTTATATTCCCTTTGCTTGAGGAAAAGAGACAGAGAGGGTGCAGCTTGATATAATGCTAAAACACTTCTGGGCCTTGGGAAGGCAGACACTGGGATAACTCTGGTCTTTTCACACTGATTGTTCCCTGAAGGTCCCAGCATGAGGCCAGGAAAGAGGGAAGATTCGTTTCCAGTTTCTCATCAGAGTACCACCTGATTATGCCTTTGTAATACAGGGGAGGGAGGGTACAAACAAAGAGCTGGGAGGGTGCTGAGGGAACCTTTCAGTCCCAAAGCACTGATTCGTAATCCTTACTCAAGCTAGGGAAGGCTATTGTCAATAGTCCCTTGATATTTAAGCTCTCCAAACCACTGAGTCACTGGGCCTACTCATCTGAGTCATTACAAAAAGGGAGGGCAAGCTGCTGTCACACAGAGGACTTCAGCAAAGGCCACTTTTCAGAGAATATCCCACCGGACAAATCCTCTCCCATGGAGATGTTCTGTGAATGTTCAAAACTGAACAGAGTAGAGCAAGAGAGAATCAGTGAGACGATGTCAGCTGAAGGGTGGAAAACAGCGTTGAGCACCATGGGTCAGCTGACTTCTGTCTTTTCCAGAAGAAGTTCAGACAGTTTTTCATCCCAGCTTCATATGATTCATACTTTGATCTCCCAGTATTACTGATGGGAATCTGAAAAGATCAGAGAAACAATGAAAAGAAAGCTTGTTCCTTTCCAGGTCAAAATATCAGCCAGGCACAGCCCAACTCCAGGAAAAGCTACGGAAGAGGGAAAGTATAGTTCTGATGGTTGACATTGCTGGTTAGAGAATTTCTCGGAGCCATTTAGCAAATCTTTGTGAACAAGTTGTCTGGCAACAAGCAGAAAGGCCCAGGTGGTCACACAGACTTTTATACTGGGCATCTCTAGCACCAGTGGTTATCAGGTTGACCTTGGCCTTGGTTAAAACAATGCTGTTTAGTCTTGTGAAGGTGTTGAAATATGAAACTCTGTCTTCTGAGGAAAAGCTTGGGGAAGTCTTAAAAAGCAAATCAGGAAGTTTCCCTTTCTATTACTGTCACTAAATGCTTTCTTTGAAAGATATTTCTCCAAGAGGCAAAGCAGAAGATTGGCTTCCAAATTTTTCCGTGTCTCCTACAAATCTCTACCTGCTTTTTTCACCTAGAGTCATAGAATCACAGAATGGTAGGGTTGAAAAGGACCTCTAGGGATCATCCAGCCCAACCCCCTGCTAAAGCCGGTTCACCTCAATCAGGTCACACAGGAACATGTCCAGGGGGTTTGGAAACCTCCAGAGAAGGAGACTCCACACCTTCCCTAGGCAGCCTGGGCCAGCGCTCCCTCACCTGAACAGGAAGGAAGTTTTTCCTTGTATGTCAGTGGAACTTTTTGTGTTTCTTCTTCCTCTTAATGTAATGGTGCTCCAGCCTGACATATCTAGTGAGAAAAAAAAAGTCCATATCAGTCTTTACATTTTCAGAGCTTATTGAAGTGACCGTGATTTGATCTCCCGTCCACATCTTCCTGCAGAGATACCAGCTTTATGCTTGGTTTGGTCTCCAGAAGAATGCAGGAGAGGTTATGATGACAGGAATTTCTTGATGATTCTTATATTAATCTCCCTTCTCATAACATGCCTGTTAAGGCATAAGGACCCTTAAGGTAATAATCCAAATCTTAAAAGAATAATCAAAATCTTAATAATCTAAACGTCTTAGATTTATGTCTTCCCAAAACACAAACATTGAGACTGTGTCCATTGTGTCAGCACCTCACATGTTGGCTTCTGAGGTAGAAGACAGTGTGTCACTCCAATGCTATGAAAACTATGGACATTTGTCCTCAAAGGACAACTGAGATTTTTAAGGTACTGGCATCCCTAAATATTCAGAAAGACAACACAGACAGATTTATGCTTTCCAATGCTTTGTAAGCACAGAGACTGTTTCAAGACAGTGTCATGCAAGGAGGGTTTTGGCCAGAGGCAGTAGTCCGTGCAAGGACCATTCTAGCTGGCAGAGATTAGAACAGATTTCAAGATGCTTTAGTTCACAGGTAGGATTGATTTGAGATCTCTAAATGCCAGAATGTAGGATATTAAGATCGTTGGGTTTTGTCTTGGGTTTTGGAAGTGATCTGTTGGTTGGCTACAGATGGTACAGCCAAGAACACAGTTTGAGAGTGCACCATGGATTTTGGGGTCTGTTTTAGCAGACAACCTGTTTTCTGCTCCCCATCTTGCTTAAAAAGAACTTCCTTTCAGTTCTATCATGTAGATAAGGAGATACGAGTACTGTTATCTAACAAAGTTCAGACTATCAATGGGCTAAGGGAGAAAGCTGGATTGAGTTAGGAAAGAAACTATGGGAATAAATGATCAAAGTTTTATCACTGGGATTGAGACCAGGACCTTTGATGTGCAACAGACACATTGATCTAGAAAACAGAGTAACAGTGATAAAGTTTACTCATAGCAAAAATTGTTTAGTGTAAAACCAAAAGCCAGCTGCATAAAGTGGAGAAAAGGCTTCTGAGAACCAAATGATGATATGAAATCATGAATGTCTATAAATACAGAGCAACAGACATGGTTAAAGAAAGCAATCCTGTGTATATGTACAAAATCTTGAGCTCTGACTTAACTGCCACTGTTCAGGAGAAGTATACTGAGTTATCATGAATAGTTCTGTGAAAATACCAGAATCAACAGTTATCTGAAAGGCAAATAGCAGGTACAAAGTATTAGGGAATAGAAAGTAGACTACAAAACATCATTATTCCAATGTTTCAACCCGTGATTCACTCACATTTTCACTGCTGCGTTGCTGTTCTGCTCTCCCTAGAAGACCAGAGAACGACAGCAAAGATAATCAAGAGGTATGAATGGCCTCCAGTTGGAAACAGATTAAATAGTCCAGTATTCTTCAGTTTGAACGAGAGAAATATGGGAGGGCCTGACAGAGGCATACAGGTATGAATGACATGGAAAAGGTATATGAGGGGGAGAAGCACTATCTTTGCACTTTGTTTCCTGTACTGCAGGTGTTTATTAGCAGTTGCTGTTGGAAACAAGATACTCAGGTAACTGGAGTTTGCTATTCTTATGCTCTTTTGTGTAGCGTAGCGTAGCGTAGCGTAGCGTAGCGTAGCGTAGCGTAGAATAGAATAGAATAGAATAGAATAGAATAGAATAGAATAGAATAGAATAGAGCAGAGCTGTTGCAACTATTGCTCATATGGGAAACTTGTATTGGATCTTGCTGTACTGTGTCACTGATTTTTGTGCAGTATTAAGGGCAGTAGAGGAGATCAGACCAGAGTTTCTGCTGAGACATCAGTTACGATGAAGAGAAACAAGCTGAAGTTGAGCTTGTGGACAGAAATTTCCCAGAATACCTTGGCAACTGGGCAGAATTAGTGCTTTGGCTTGGCTCCTAAGCAGACTGGCTCTCTTTTCCAGCACAGGAACAAACCTAGGCAGTGTTTTGTAAGAAAGGTCACATTCCTCAGAGTGGACCTGATTCAGAGGTATCTGCTAGTCCATGACTGTGCCTCAAGTCTAAGTGTTGTAGCATCTTTACTAGGCAGGAGTAAAGAGGATCACACGCTGATGCCTAGTGAAGGCACTTCAGCTTTATGAAGCTGTCAGGTACCTACCAGCAATTACAAATTCAGGAATTACAGCAGTGGTGTTGTCATCGTGGGTACACATTGTCTGTCATCATCGCTGGTAACACTCAAGCAGTTGGCATGACCTTTGTTAAGGAGCAGCATGAATAATTGTTTTGTCACACTGATAGTACTAATAAGAACTAACATATTTTGTGTGATTATTCGTGCTGTCAAACTGTCTTCTCAGCTGAGTATTTCAGGTATCTTATTTATAGTTGTTGTGACTTTATCACCAATGATAAGTGATTGTAATTTTGGTGAGGGACCTGAGTCCAGAAGAGGATCCCCCTTTGCTATCCCAGTGCCACAACATTGCAAGGATGTGCCTGACGGGGGCATCACCATTGCTATGTAAGAGATGAAAAGTGGTAGGATGATACAGGGTGTGCAGAGCAAGGCTTTCATTGACAGTTGTCTCAGATTTGAGGGAGATCTGTTTCCTCACAGCACAAGAACACTACAGAAGTGGCTCTCATGATGGTGGACATGGTTTCTTAAGCAGGGAGGTTCACCTCTGGGTGAGGTGTAGGCCCTTCAGAATTAACTTATGGCCCTGTTTGAGGCTGGCAGCAGAGAAACCGTGAGTGTCTGAGAAGCTAAGAAGTATGCGCTGGAAATGGTGTGCTGGAAACATTAGCTCCACTCAAACTCATTTTCCTTGTTTCTGAGCTTGCTCAGGGATACCACAACGTCTCTCCAAGGCACAACATTGTTCAGCTCACTGATAGTACCGCCAGAAATCACATGAATGTGCTCTATTAAAAATGGGAAGGAACTAAAGGTCCTTGCCAACACACTTTAAAACTGACTGTGTCTTAATTTATCCATGGCAGAGTGTCTTACTCAGTAGGTGAGAATTTAGCTATGAGTATATTGAGTGGCAGCCAGCTTGAAGCATGAGTCTAATTTACTGTAACTCTTGCTACATTCTATCTGATCATTATCATGCTGAACAAAATGTTTTTAAGTGCTTTTATAGGGTTGAGTGACTTATTCAATAATTTATACCATTTTGGAGGGATTAGAGGATGAATTTAAGTCACCAAATAATGTCATTATGGCTCAATGACTACATTCTTTATCAGGAAAAAAAATCAGTTGTAATTATGCTCAAAAAGACAGAGACCCTTTATTCAGCAGTTCCCCCAAGAACAATGATATCAAAGATGCTGATAGGTCTCTCAGCTGTACAGAGGGCTGTCCTTCTTTGTTAGGAAGGAATATATCATCTGCTGTCTGCTTATCTATATAAGCATTGTGCAATTTTTACCACGTATTTTCAATGTGCCATGCCTTTAAATGTCTGCTTCTTGCAGAGACCAGAGATCCTCTGTATGCAGAGATGTGCAAACTCTTGGGGAATCCATGGCCCACCTTAAGTTGTTGGGAGTTTTGCCCCTAATTTCAGCAGAGAATTTCAATCTGACAGAGCTCATAAAGCAAAGCAAAGGCAAAGTCCTTGTGGTGACTCTCTGGAGACCTTAACTTACACCAAACTGTAAGGTGTCAGCCTGGCTCTTAAGAATTTTTTAATGTTCTTTTCCTTTTTGTTTGTTTTGATTTACCTAAACTCACAGCTGCCCTGTCTAGGGGACTGCTGGTATGTCAAAGTAGATGTGCTTTGTACTGGTGGATTGATCACTGCAAGACTTCACTGGACACAACTTACATCTAATGCCGGCAGACTAGCAGTATAACCCAAAGCTTTCATTTTTTTTTCTCCTTAAAGATATCCAGTGAAATCATGAAATCCTGCTTACTTGACCTCTGAGTTGGCTTTCAGACCAGCTTTTAGCAGCTTAGGAAGCCTTATCTCAGAGAGGAAAATCATACACTCACCTCCAGGCTCACCCCATCTATTTCAAAGGCCAGATTTGACCTGTGGAGGCACTGAGTTGCCTCAGCTACATGAATGACAAGGAAAGCCTGGGTGACTGAATTAGATACCTTTCTGATGACACAAAATAATCTGTTTCTGGCTCCTAGATGGAACAATGAAGGAACTCCTGTCCATTGCATGTCTGAGAAGGCAGGAACTGGTGTGTCTCAGTATTATGACGGCTTTCTGAATCACTCAGCGCTCTCTTGAATTTAGATGCCATAGTAGTTGCGACACCTAATTATCCATGTATAGTAGGTGGTCCAAACAGGAGCACACAGCAGAGCTGTATTTGTGGGTTGCTGCTGTCAGATTAGGTTGAGATTGGATAAAGCTTAATTAACACTTTATTTTCCTTAGATTCAACTCTGATTAGTCACACAAAAATTACTACAGAGAGGCATGACAGAAATCAAGAGGCACAGCTAACATTGTTAAAATCAAAAAAGCATTTTTACAGACCAAGGCCTTACTACTATGAGGCTACTCCATGAATTTGACCTCTCTTCACTCTGGAGAACAAGATGAACTTGGAAAGAGCTGTTTACCATGTCAAACAACTAGTTTATTAACCTGCTCTTTCCAGCCCTACATCCCAATGTATCTAATTTATATAATCACACATATTTCAACACACATTTCAATTACTTTATGCTGTCGTTAAAACTCACATTCTTTCCTATCATATCGCTTCTATATTTGTAATAATAAGATGGACACTGGCACAGACTGCCCAGAGAACTGAAATAATTCCTCCCCATGGGCGTCAGAGGCTGAGTGCCAGTCAAAGCCAGGATATGCATTCAAAAGAGTAAAGTTCATAGAATCATAGAATGGTAGGGTTGGAAGGGACCTTTAGAGATCATCCAGTGCAACTCCCCTGGCCAAAGCAGGCCCACCTAGATCAGGAACACATCCAGGTAGGTCTGGAAACCTCCAGAGAAGGAGACTCCATACCCTCCCTGGGCAGCCTGTGCCAGAGCTTCCTCACCTAAACAGTAACATAGTTTTTCCATATGTTTAAATGGAACTTGTTGTGTTCTAGCTTCTTTCAATTATGCCTTTTCTATCACTAGATACAATAGAAAAAAAGTGATATCTCAACCTCCTGACATCCACCATTTAGATAGTTGTAAATATTAATGAGGTCCGCCCCTGCAGTCTCCTCCAGGCTAAACAGCCTTCATGGTCAAGTTTCCTTCATCTTCATTTTTGCTGACTCATGAAACAAGGACTCAAGGACTTCTCCAGACAGAATAGCAGGACAATGTAAAACTGAAACAAAACATTTAGCTACAGCCACATTTAGCAGCAGCAAAGTGAACTTGTTGCTGCTGGGATGTGCTCACTGGCACTGGTGGTAACTTAATTAAGAGGTAACGTTAGATAAAAGGATGACAAAAAAGACAGGGGTCGGCTCACTCTGCAAGCCATGGACCAAGTTCCACCTCCATATGAAGATGGGGGCAGAACTTGAATCTCTTCAATGCCTCTTCAAAGGCTTTGCCAGAAGACTGTGTCCCCTACGGCAAATCCCAGGCCTTGTCTGGCAAGGGGTGCAGCATGAATGTAAAAGGCTAACCAGAGACCTTCAGTACTTGCCTTTGCTGCTTCCCGATTAGGGAATAGTTTGAGGATGCAGACGTAGGCAATTGCATTTGTGTTTTACTCTGTTCACAGAAAGAAAACAGGACAGTGATACCCTGTCCACCTGTTCTTTTTCACATGTGAGTAGGTCTATTTAAAAACAGAGATGCGAAACAGGTTTTCACTGTTTTTGCACAAGAATAATGCAAAATGAGAAGGAGTCCAGGAAAGTTTTTGTTGGCACCAGCCTTCCCATTCTCTGGAGTCACATGTTATCTGATAGCTGGAATACGGCAGGCCCTGGATAGTCTGTTATTCTTTCCCACGCTGCAAGATTTGGGCAGTAAATTGCTTAAATAAATGCCAAAAGCATAATACTTTTTGACTTCATCTGATTTAAGGGAGCCTTTCCTCAGATAATTCCTCCCAGGCATGCTGTACAAGGCAGGACTAGTCCCTGGTGGATTGAGCTATTCTGACCTCTGTAGCTTTCAGCTGCAGAGCTGACCTCTTTCAGCTTTCTAAAAGTTGGAGGCGAAGAACAGTGAAACAGCTCACTACATCCACACACCATTGCACCTTTCTTTGGGCTTGGTGAGATGGCAGGATCTCCTTGAAGAGCTTGTAGCTATGGTAGTGGCCCTCTGTCACATTTGGTGAATCCTTTTTTAATGAAGGCAGCTAAAAGACACAAGCACCATGCAGCATTGCCATGTCCAGTTATGCTACCAGACAGGCAATCTGGTCCCACCTGCTTGCAATGAGCAGAGATGTTTTCAACTAGATGTGGTTGCTCAGAGACTCATCCAACCTGACCTAGAACGTTTCCAGGAACGGAGGACCTACAACTGTTCTGAGCAACCTGAGACTGTTTCACCACCGTCATTGTAAGGAATTTCTTCCTTATATTTAGTCTGAATCATCTCTCTTTTAGTTTAAAACCATTACCCCTTGTACTACTGCTACAAGCCCTTCTAAAAATTCTCTCCATCTTTCTTAGAAGCCTCCTTTAAGTATTGAAAGGCCACAATAAGGTCTCCCTGAAGCCTTCTCTTCCCCAGGCTGAACAATCCCAAGTCATAGAATCATAGAATGGTGTCATAGAATGGTAGAGGTTGGAAGGGACCTTTAGAGATCATCTAGTCCAAACCCCTGCAGAAGCAGGTCCACAAAGTCTCTCAGCCTTTCTCCACAGCAGAGGTGCTCCAGCCCTCTGATCATTTCTGTGGCCTTCTCTGGACCCACTCCCACAGGTCCATGTCTTTCTTGTTACTGAGCACTCCAGAGCTGGACACAGCACTGCAGGTGGGGTCTCTGCAGAGCAGAGCACAGGGGCAGAAACCCCTCCCTTGCCCTGCTGCCCACGTTGCTTTGGATGCAGCTCAGGGTACAGTTTTCTTTCTGGGCTGAGTGCACATTGTTGTCTCATGTCCAGCTTTTCAGTCACTAGTACCCCAATTCCTTCTCCTCAGGGCTGCTCTCAGTCCCTTCATCCCCTCACCTGGGTTGATACCAGGTGCTGCCCCAACCCGTGTGCAGGACTTTGCCTTTGGCCTTGTTGAACCTCATGAGGTTCACATGGGCTCACTTCTCGAGCTGGTGCAGATGCCTCTGGATGGCATCCTGCTCCCCAGGTGTGTCAGCTGCACCACTCGACTTGGTGTCATCTGCAGACTTGCTGAGGCTGCACTTGATCCCACTGTCTATGTCACTGATGAAGATATCAAACTGTACTGGTCCCAGTATAGTTTATAGACACCATTTGTCACCAGTCTCAATCTAGTGACTGAGTTGTTGACTGCTACTCTCTGGATGCAACCATCCAGTCAATTCCTCAACCAGTGAATATTCCACCCATCCAATCTATATCTCCCACATTAAGAGAGAAGGATGTTGTGGGGGACTGTGTCAAATGCCTTACAGAACTCCATATAGATGACATAAGTAGCTCTTCCCTTGTCCACTGATGTAGTCACTCCAACATAAAAGGTTACTAAGCTGGTCAGGCAGGACTTGCCCTTGGTAAAGCCACACTGGCTGTCCCAAGTCACCTTACTGTCCTCCATGTGCCTTAACTCAGCTTCTAGGAGGATCTGTTCCATGATCTTCCCAGGCACAGAGGTGAGCTGACAGATCAGCAATGCCCAGGATCCTCATTGCTACCCTTTTTATAAAATGGCTGCAATGTTTCACTTTTTCCAGTCACTGGGGCTTCCACCTGACTGCCGTGACTTTTCAAATGCCACAGAGAGTGGCTTGGCAACTACCTCAGCCAATGCTCTCAGAACTCTGGGATGCAACTTCCTCTGCTGGCTGAGGTACCTATAGAAGCCCTTCTTATTATCCTTTGTCTCCTTTGCTAAGTTCAGCTCCAGCCATGCCTTGGCCTTCCTGACCCCATCCTCACACAGCCAGGCAGTGTCCCTACACTCTTCCCAGGATACCTGTTCCTGCTTCCACCTCCTGTGCATTTCCCTCTTACCTTTAGTTTGACCAGCAGATTCTCCACCCAACCATGCCCATCTCTTGCCTTCCTCTCCTGATTTCTTACACCTGAGGATCAAGAGCTCTTGTGATCTACAGAAAGGGTCCTTAAATGTCTACCAGCTCTGTTGCGCTCCCCTGTCCCTGAGGGCAGTTTCCCATGGGATCCTATTGACTAAATCCTTCAACTGATGGAAGTTTGCTTTCCTAAAACTCAGGGTCTTGACTTCACTCTTTGTCTGACACAAAAAAAAAAGGATTCAGAACTGCTGGGATACCTGATAAATCCACATTGCTTCCTACGTCTTGAGTTCGTAGTGAAAAATGAGGCAAATCCTGGGAGTGCTCTTCAGGAAACCTGGTTTTTTTTTTTTTTTCACATTTTAACAAAACTACTGTTGGCACAGACAGCTAAGGATAGGTAGATTTGTCAAAGCCTCAGGCTTCTGTGGCCACTGGCACCATTTTATCACATTCATCAAGAGAGCAAGAGGGGATGACAGAAGACTAAGGTTTATGGCAAATTAACATCCATCAAATTAAGTTGTTTTGTAACAAAGACAGTGATTGTTACAATAGAAGGAGAGGGCTCTTTGGTAAGAAGAGGGACGGCTGCAGCAGGGGTTGTGAGCTAGGGGTTTACTTAAAAGTGGGTGGGTGGGCAATCCTATCTGCTTTGTTGAACCCTGTGTTTTGCACCCACACCAGTGCCATGGACTGTCACAGTGGGGAAATGAGTTGCTATTGTTCCCATCCCATGGCCACTGACACACAGCCCCCAGCTGAGATGCAGATTTCAGTCAGCATCAGTCATTGTCCCAGGACCAGCAACCTGCAACAAAGAGATCCATCCCCACCATGTATCCCACCCGAGGCTTTCATCACTGTGTGAAGACTCAGGTCAGAGCCATCCTTCACATATTGCTTTTCAGTACTCAGCATTGTTTCCCATTCAGATTTCAGAACTGGTGGTTTAGAAGGCAGATCCCAGGAGACTCTGGTTTAAGGATGCTCATCTTCTTGCTGTGTGTTCTCAGCAGGAGGGTTTTGATATAATGTGTCTCTGACAGTCATGTCACCCATGTTATGCCCATTTAATTCAAGTCTTTGGTCGCAGTAATGTGGTTTTTCTGTTGTTGTTTTTCTTTATGTTTAATTATTCTTCCTTTCTTCATTAAATATTTCGTTCAGGTTGCCTGCTCCCTCGTAGTCTCCCACAGGAAAACTGGCTTTTTATTGTGTTTACTTTGCTTTGGTTTATTGCTTGAGGAAAATTTTCATATTCTGTCATTTTTATTTTTTCTAGTGGTTGTTACTTAGAAGTGACACAAATGTTTTTAAGCTACAGACAATTAACAGGGGTGAGTAAATTCTGTGTGAGGAAGGATAAGAAAATCTAGATAAATGCCAGTGGGAAAAGCTGAGGCAACTAGTGCAGAGACTGGATATCAAGAGGTTTTTAAAAAGCTTTTACTTTCCTATCAATTTTTGCATTAGTGTTTATGATCAAGAAGAAAAGGGACAGTCTGTTTTATTCTGTTTTCATTAGATCTATTAGAAAGGAATAATTTTGCAACTGCAGCACCAATTTTGACCTGATCTTACAGTGACAACATTGGGCAGATTCAGTTCTAGAAGATGGCTGTGGTCACCCAGCACCCTCCTGAGCTACATACACCAAAGCTGGTGAAGGGTCTGCAGCACAAGTCTGATGAGGAGCAGCTGAGAGAGCTGGGGGTGTTTAGTCTGGAGAAGAAGAGGCTGAGACATGATGTCTCACTACGACTACCTGAAAGGAGACTGTACTGAGGTGAGAGTTGGTCTCTTCTCCCAAGTAATGAGTGACAGGACAAGAGGAAATGGGCTCAAGTTGCATCAGTGGAGGTTTAGGTTGGACATTGGGAATAACTTTTTCCCTGAGAGGATTGTTAGACACTGGCACAGGCTGCCCAGGGAGGTGCTCCAATATCCCTGGAGATATTGAAAAGAGACAGATGAGGTGCTGAGAGACATGGTTTAGTGGTGGGTTTGGCAGTGTGAGGTTAGTGTAAGCCTATTGTATGTAAGGCCATAGTGTCATTTTTAGTGCTGCTCTTTGAACTGTATATTTAAACAATTAACATGTATGCATGGGAGTACCACTTATTACCAAATTTACCTAATGCTTCTTCTTATAAGGCCCTGGTTTAGATTGCTTATAGTATTTCCAAGTGGACTAAAACTGATACAAAGCCTATCAAGCTCAGGCTAGATAATTCTGGGGAAAGATAACAAATATATGGCAACCCGACAAGAGCACTTAGATGAATAAAGTACACACGTATGCACAGATAATATGTGCCTGCACTAAAGATACAGGCAGATAACACAAGTGTTTCATTCAATCAGTTTAGGAAGTTTTCTCTGCCTCAGTTGGAAATGAGCACTCCTTAACAGAAGCACAGAGCCTGCAAGCATGCACGTACCTTGTCCTGAAGTACTAAGCAAAACAGGTCCACTCACACTAGCTCTTGTTCTAGTTCGAGGAGTGGCAGTTTCTTAAACATCTCTAATTTCATTTCCTTCCATTGTGTGATGATAAACTGAAGGGCTTGGCTTGTTGCAATGTGCATACTGCACATTACAGCCATTGCAAATGATCCTGCTCAAGTAGAACAAGTCATTATGTGTCTGATCTTGACAAAAACCTGATAGGAGTCTTCATCATTCATGTTTATAGGCATACTTATTTCAATGTAAGTTAAAGCTCAAGGCATTTAAAACCAGAGCTCCCTACAGACCTTGGGATGATCTTTTCCCTGGTACATTGGTGAAGCTTTTTTGCTGGTTTCTGTCTGAATCAGGTAAGTAGAAGATGTAAGCTGAGGCCTCTCCAAGCCGGGAGTGCCACTGTGGCCTAGTAGCTGGATGGAGACCTAGGAGGAAATTTTAACCCCGTTGAAGTCAGCTGGAGCTTTGCCATCGACTTCAATGGAGCCAACATTCCTGTTCTGATGCAGACATTTCACAATACCCTCCTCTGTTGAACTTTCAACACATGCATGTTATTTTCATTGCAAATAAACAAAATCTTTCTAAAATGGAGACCTTCATACATACATTATGCCAGAAGATCACATTAAAAGTTCATCGTGGTGCACATGGTAAAATACTAATAATCCATCCTTGAAGTCTCTGGGACAATGTCGGACGTGAACAAATCCCGTTTAGGTCGTTTTGCCTGAATGTGCAGCAATCAGACGTACAGCTGAGGGTTTATTATTTTTGCAGAATGCACACGCATTCCGAATTTGCTGTGCTCAGAAAGGGAGACAAGACATTCATCTGTGCGCTGGGCTTTGGGAAAAGACATCTCTGTGTGTCCAGCCACGAGCCCTGGTACAGCCCAGACAGGAAATCTGCCAGACTGCCTCGGCGGGAGGCTGCCTCCAACACGTGCAGCGAGGAACAAGAAATGTCTTAGTGATTAATCACTGACAACCTTTGTTCTCCTTAAAGGCCTGATTGTGGGATGAGGCTGGTAATGAGGCTCTGTTCCTGGGTCTGTCGCTATGTCAGAGTGCAAGTGCTGAATCTGAGCCTCGGACCCTGCAAGATGCAGCTCCCATTTTGCCCAACTTTAAGGAGCTAGGTCAGGAACGTTGTTGTAAGGGTGCCTGCTAGCGGCTATATAGCTGTGAAGCTTTCCAGCAAGGCTACATCACTAATGGCTCAAAATCAGTCCTCAAGGATTTCAGGAGTGAGCAGCTTCCTTGTCGGTGCTGAAAAGGCAAAGTGCTAGAAAGGGTCTCTATTGAGAACTGCACAAATAACTATCTGTCAAAGTGTCCTGCTGGTGGTTTCTCACCAATAGTGGCTCTTTTGAGGTATTTGATCACTCATTTTTCCCTAGGAGACTGTGCGCAGTGTCTGTTCTTCCCATTTGCATGTATAAGCGTTTGGAACACTGAGCAGCAGGAGGATGACCTATTTCTGAAGAGAGTTCTGGGGTCCACCTAAATTTCAACACATCCAAAAAAATGTCCTTTTAAAAAGACTGGCTTCCCTGGCTCTCCCAGGGAGAGCTGCAGTAGTTGGGTGTGCTGAAGGACTTACCCCTCTGCATGTTGAATATCCGCTACATCACTTGATACCCAAACCTGTCACTCCAATGGTTGACTCACACCTGTGAGGCTGCAGGAATCAGGCGTGTGCTCCCTACTCTCATGATGGTTTCCAGCTTTGTAGTATCTGAAGGAATTTGTCCACATTTCCTCTTCGAGCTCGGTCACTTGGATTGTTGGGGGAGTGACACAGCATTTGCTTCTTTTCCCTGGTTGGATGAAGTCACAAGTATTTCTGGCAGACAGCCCAGGCTTGTGAAACTGCAAGTGGTAGTGTCCCTGACTCCTTGTGTATGTGCCTGGGAAACATAGTTGGCCCTGAAATTTTTGTCCTGAGATCTCAGATGTTCACAGGAGAAAAACACAGAAGATGGTCCCCTGTGGCTGAGCCAGCTTCTTATGAACACTCCGCAAAACTACTGAAGGGTAATACTTTGCAGTCTTCAGCCAGCTGCATCACAGGGTATGAGACAAAGCAAAACCAGATCTTGGGATCTTGCAATACTCAGGTTTTTCAAATGTTTTATACATATGAAAACTACTCTCTGTCAGGGTATTAGGAGAACTTCAGCCTGTAACAGTATCTTCTGCATGATTAAGTTGAGAGGCTTTTAGGTCATCCATACAACACCCTTAGAAAGTGATCCATTAGTGCTTGGCAGATAAAGGAGTGTTCACATTCACTCTTCCAGGCACCCTACTCACAGGTGTGACTAAAAGCACCTAAAATGAGGAGCAGGATCTGGACTCCTAACTCAGTTGTCTAAATTAAGTATCTAGAGCCTAATTATACAGCCCTGACTCTCTATGTAGTGAAGGGAGTGCTCCAGCAGACAGTCTTTAGAGAGAATCTGATCAAAGTTTTTAGTTAGAGACCTAAACTTAGAGGATACTCACTTTTATGCTGTGTGTTCCAGGTTTGAAGAAAGGTTGAATGACTTTGAAGTGCTCAGGAAGACACTGTTTCCCACCCGCCTCTGGCTGAACAAGCAGTAAGGAGAGGGAAAATAGGTCTGGCTGTGTTTCTGCTCTGCTTGTGTTATTTCCAGCCCTGATACATAGATCAGATCCTCAGCTGTTGCAGATCAGAATAACCTCAGGAACTACTGGAGGCTCTCAGAGTGTACACTGGCACAGAAAGCAGCCCTCTGTGCTCCAGTCAAGAGTGGGAGTTAGTCCTAAAAATAAGAAAACTTTTGAGCTTTGTGACCATAGCTAAGAGAGTTCTTACTGGACAGGCATTCTGCCACAGGGCTGCTGCAGTTTTGTTTCCTTGTCTGAGGCAAGGACACAAGCAGGCAGTGCCTGGAGTTCAGATGTCCACAGAAACCCCAGCATTTAGCAGAGGATGATGTTTCTGCTTGCATTAAATGTAACAGAGAAGAGGTGGCTCAGAAGGGGACTGGTGTGTGCTAAGACCTGCTGTTCAACAGAGCACCCCGTGCTTGGCTTCCTGAAGTTGCATGAGTGAGGATGGCTCTTCTCCTTACACCTGGTGTCACCCTGTGCTTGACCCTGGGGAGCTGCTGGAGAAGCTGTCTCTGGCTGTGGAAAGGAGCATGCCAGCTCAGGAGGTGGAGGTTCACACCAGAGGTCATGGGGATCTGGGCTTTGCCACCAGCTTTACCACTAAAACGGTGTTGCAGGACTCTAATGAGCCATACCTTGGAGTCCTTCTCCCCCTCCTCCTCCAAGTGCACAGTTTGCAGCCAAAGCAAACCCTTGAGAAGGGTCAGAACAGCCTCTGGTCCCTGAACAAATCCTCAGAGGTGCCTTGATTTCCATCAATTGGAGATCCACCAATTGATGCCAATTAACGCGACTGACTCAAACTGTTTGTGAGTAGGAACATCAGGCATGGATTTGGTCACCAGATGGACAGAACTTTGTGCAGCTCTTCCCCTGGAAGCAGCCTGGAAAGGCAGGCATCTGTCACTGAGCAGGCTCCTGGAAATGGATGTGAAACATTTGCCTTTTTTCTTTTATTTCTTTGTTTCTTTAAGGCAGAACTAATGCAAAAGGAAAGCCAAAGTCAGCGTTGCAATTCCTGACCTGCCTGCTGACCTGACACTGCACATAGAGTGATCTGCCCTGTAGAGGAATGGAGAGGTGCAAAAATCCACCCCTTCCTTTTGAGGGAAAATCTGCAAGAAGTAGAAGCCCATCCTGTGACATGGATGCCAGTGCCTCTGGCTGGGAAGCAAACAGCCCCTGTGGGCATTGTCCTTTAGTAAAAACAAATAACCATTGTTTCCCTTCTGTCTACCAAAATTATTCACCAGCTCAAGGTATTTCTAGGAAAAAAGAGGTGAAAGGTTTGGACATCCTTTTCCAGCTAACTGTCCTTAAACTATTTCTGAACTGGGAATGTGGAAACATGAGCCTGCTTTCAGAGAGACTAGCTTTGGAGAGAAAGGGAGAGAAGAGGAAGAGAGAAAGGTGCCGTTTGTCCCAGTGGCACAGGGCCCTGCTCACCCTCTGCTTTGCAGAAATCCCTCTCTTCAACCACACCATGTTGTTACTCCTCAATAGAAAAGCAGTAATCAGGAAAATCTATCCCTTTATCTCCCTGGTAAACACAGTCATGTCTAGGAGCCTGCAGTGCTGTGGGGTCAGGAGGAAGGGAGGCCCAGTGCACTTTGCAGCTCCTTGCCAGGTGGACAGGGGGTTCTGGCACAGGAGAGAGCCTGTAGCAAAGAGCTGTGTGAGACCAGAGGTGCTGGGTAGAGATTTGGTGGTGTGAGCTGCCAGGCCTGGTCTGGCACAAGCAGGACAGGGGGTGGCCAGGCTTGTCCTGCACAGTGAGCAGAAGAATAAGGTGAGGCAACCTGTGAAATCATCAGAAATCATCAAAAAAGGAACAACAGAGACAATATCCAGCCAGAGGCAATGGAGAGGAGAGGAGAGGAGAG
>WBNH01000153.1:0-21449 GCA_013401255.1 Urocolius indicus | reverse complement strand
AAGAAAAGAAAAGAAAAGAAAAGAAAAGAAAAGGTCTCATTCATAAAGTCCATATGTGTGTTACAAGCCAAAATCTCCCTTCATTTATATGAACACAAGTCAGCTGCAGCAGGGGAAGTGAAAGGCAAACTCAGTCTTAAATGTTTCGATTTACTGCTAATTTAAATATTTGAGCATAATATTCTTTGTGATGCTTATGAACAAAACCATAGTTGTGCTTCCAGCTCTCAGGAGCTTTTCACTGCCTCTGCTTCTGATAGATTTTATATCTGACTGAGCTCAGGGAGCAGGGTACTCCAGGGCATCGCTGAGCTGTGATGTGGGCACCAGCAGAGCAGATGGGATGTGAGAGCTATGCCTGCAGCAACTGCCCTGGCCCTGCTGGCACTGGGCACTGCTCTGCCAGGGCTGCAACTCCTCTGCCAGGCTGCAGGGTGTGGAATGCTCAGGAGGTGGGGGCAAACCCAGATGGACACTAGTACCTGTTGGAGGTGTGATGTTTCCAGCCCATCTTGGACACCTGGATGGCTGCAGGGATGTGCTCAGATCCTGTCACTTCCTTGGAGGCAATGTGGAAAGCTTCCCTCTGTAGGGCAACAACGTGGTGTCACCATGTGGGCAAGCACACAGGGCTCCCTGGCTGGAGGAGTGCTGGGCTGCCCCTCAGCCTGTTGGCAGAGGCACCCTGGGAGAGGGGACACTCGTGTCCTGCTCCAGGCTCTCTGGTCAGGGCTTCCTAGAGCTGAAGTGCATAAAACACAAGCACGAGAACCCAAGAGTGAAGCTCAAAGTTTCATGATCACTCTCTACAACTCCCTGAAAGGAGGTTGTGGTGAGGTGGGGGTCGATCTCTTCTCTCAAGTAACAAGTCAAGACAAGTGGAAATGGCCTTAAATTGTGCCAGGGGAGAGTCAGATTGGAGATTAGGAAGAACTTTTCCCTGAGAAGGTTGTTAGACTCTGCACAGGCTGCCCAAGGAGGTGGTGGAGTCCCTGTCCCTGAAGATGTTAAAAAGACACATAGGTGAGGTGCTGAGGGACATGGTTTAGTGGTGGGCTTGGCAGTGTGAGGTGAATTGTTGGATTTGATGGTCTTAGAGGTCTTTTCCAATGAAAATGATTCTTAAAAGGCAGTTTTAGGTGTGTGAAGTTGCAGTAAAGCCACTGCTGTAGAGCCAGACTTAGAGCTGGGTGAAACAAGTAATGACAGCAGAGTAGCTCCAACTCAAAGCAGCCCTCCCCTGCTGGGGCTGGTGGAGAGCAGCCACTAAGTGCAGGGCAGAGCCCCACATCCCTGCATCTCCCTCCAATTCAGAGTGTGTGAGCACAGGATGAGAATAAGGCTTCAGGTCACGAAGGGGCAAACTGTTGCACAGCCAATCCCCTGATTTATTAGGAAACCGCTCTTCCTTCTCCCATCACATCGCTGCCGATGGAAGATCAGCAGGAAGGAAAAGTAACACATTGTATATTCACAGGCTCACACAGACATTTCATGAACAGCAGAGAAGGGACCAAATGCACAAAAAGAAACCCCAAACTGGCTCCAAGTTGTTGATTTACACTGTCTTCTCAGGGCCTGTTTGCCAAGCAGCTGGTGTTTTGTGCCAATGGCTATTACAGAAAGCTTTCTTTGATAGGTATCGTGAATGGACACTACACAGTTTATCTTAAAACAAAATCCCTCCCCATAGCTTATACAGGCTGGCAGGGCACGAAGGAGCAAAGAAGTTGGGCTTTGTTGGGTCTTTTTGTTACCCGGGACTATGGAAGCACATTTAGGGGAGCCCGCATTATCTGTGCAAAAAACATCACAGATGAATTCTATTAATGGATGTAACATGTGGCTGGGTTCAAGCTGGAGCTGTCATTTGAATGTCGAAGTCAAAGCCGATTTATTGTAACATATTTTTCTTTTCAAAATATTTTAAGGAAGACAAAAAAAGTTTGCGCAACAACTTGGCAAGCAGGTCTGTTGAGAGGAGGTAGTTTCTATCTTGCAGCTAACATAAGGGCTGAAAAATGTGGCAGTGCCGAGCAATCCTGGATTCCTTCTGGAGCTGAGAGAAAGTGTGCGGGATATAATTGTGTAAGAGCCTCATAAATTTCGAAGGGTGGGTTTGTAACACTGCCTTGGGGGCTGCAGGTGGCTCCAGAAGAAAGGCACGCTTTTTATTGCAGTAACAGTCATCAAATAGTTTATCTAGCCAGCTACATGCTCGCGTGGCCCCTTCTAAAAGCCACGGAATTCGTTTTAAAATAGAAATACCCATAACAATCATCGTGTTTCTCCCATGCCAGATGGTAGAAAGATAAATTGGATTAGTTTGTAGTGTGTGTGTGTGTGTTACTGAGAGGGGAAGCGGAGGGGAGGGGGTGTATGTGCAAAAGGAGAGGCACAGAAATGAGCTTTCCTGGAGTTTGCAAAACGATGAACATCAGTGCTCCATGGTCTTTAGGGCATGGGTAGGCTACACTTGGCCAGTCCTTATTTCACTGTTGGTCAGTCCATATCTCCCTGAATGCCAAAGGAGGTCATGGAGCAAAGCTTTGCCTGGGTAGTAGACCAGATCCTGGCACTACACCTTGGTATTGAGAGAACTGCTGTGGAACAGGAAGCATCAGACTCCAGCTCTGGATTCCCATGTTGCAGGGCAAAAATGCTGCTGCCCATCAGGTTTTATACAGAATTATGTAGTTAGATTCCTATGGTGAACTGCAACAAAGTGGAGTCAGAGAACTGATGCTTCTCATGAGTGTTGTGACCTCTCCAGTATACCCTGTTTTCTCTGCAGCTCAACAGCTAAGGAATACTTGACTATCAAGTGGCCCAACACAGGCTGAGTATTTTTGCGTGTGGACTGAGAAAGTTATTTCCTCCATTTGGTAAATGCCCAAGTGCCAAACATTGGTGGAGCAAGTAGACAGAAAACATATTGCTGCCAAGGGAAACCATGGCTAAAAGAAAACGAGTAGCATATTGTCATCCCATGTTCATTCTCATCCTAAATCAGAATCATAGAATCATAGAACGGTAGGGTTGGAAGAGACCTTTAGAGATCATCTAGTCCAACCCCTCTGCAGAAGCAGGTTCACCTAGATCAGGTGGCATAGGAACATGTCCAGGTGGGTCTTGAAGACCTCCAAGGAAGGAGACTCCACACCCTCCCTGGGCAGCTTGTGCCAGGGCTCCCTCACTCTCGTAGTGAAATCATTTTTCCTTATGTTTAAATGGAACTTTTTGTGTTCCAGCTTCATCCCATTACCCTTTGTCCTGTTGCTAGCTACCACAGAAAAAAGAGATGTCCCAACATCCTGATATCCACCATTTAGATATTTGTAATTGTTAATGAGATCCCCTATCAGTCTCCTCTTCTCCAGACTAAACAGCCCCAGTTCTCACAACCTTTCCTTGTATGAAAAATGTTCCAGTCTCCTGATCAGGGTTTCATCAGGGGACTGGAACATGATCTGTGATCATGTGCATGGTTTTAGTCCTCAAGTACCTTCCCCACTGCCTTCTGAGTTGACTTTTGGCCATCTCTTCCACCTGCAACAGAAGGAAGGGGAAGCAGATCCACTTCCATCACAAAGACCAGGGAGATCTAAAGCACTCTGAATTCAAAGTCCTGTCTCCCTAAACTTTAATCATGCTGCTAATGGAACTCAATTAGTAACCTCTCAGAGATTTCTCTTGTCAGGAAGGTGATGGGACAAATGAAAATGGCCCCATTCACCCCATTGCAAAGTAACAACTTACCACATCTGTATTTTCTAAGCACAGATGCCACTTTTTGCAGTGAGTCTCTAGCTGCTTGCTGCTGCTTGCCAGCTGGTAGAAGCCAGAAGTTGCCAAGTTTTGTCGCTTGTGGTCAAACAAACTGCCACAGGGCCCGGCACGAGTCTCCTGAAAGATCCCCAGGATGTCTCCAATACTTTTGTTAATATTTCTCAAGCTCCTGGTACAACACTGAGGTTTTCCACTGGAACCAACTGGCACATTTTTAGTGTCTTCCATGGGCGATGAAGTTACTCTTCCTATTTTGTCAAAGCCTTTGTATTGACCACTTGTCCTGAGAGCCTGTGGGCTGTATCCTGTACTTGACCTCATTGCATAAAAAGGATTATTTCCTTTTCTTGATACTTGTTATTATTTTCATCCTTCACGAGCCATTTCTTCTGTTTCAGGATCAACACTCTGTGGTAGGCCAGGGAGCTGGCCCCACTCCAAGCTCCAGTTCTTGCTCAAATCCAAACACTGGAAGTGGTTACATGAACTCATCCCAGCAATCAATGTTGAATCAGCAACTGATGGAAAAGAAACAGGCTCTGCAACGGCAAATGATGGAGCAAAACCAACTCCTCCTACAGCAGCAGATGCTGGCAGAAGCTGTAAGTTTTCTAATTTCTTATTTTTTACATGGAAAAGATTATCATAGAAACAATAGAAAAGAAAGCTAAGACAAGGGGAGGAAAGCCACCAAAGCTTCAAGGTCATTTTGGCAATGCCTAGAGTTTCTAGAGTGTGCCTTGTATTTTTCAGCACTTTGCTAAGCCCTTTTGAAACCTCCTTCAGTTTATACAAAACAGCTCAAATATCCAAGCTACTATGGTTTCACTGTGAGAACAGTCTAAGCACATGCTTAATTTGAGGCATCTGAATACTGTCAGTGGTTTTCTCTGCAAGATAAGGTGAGGTGCATTGCCATGCTACTTTGACTTCCAGGCTCAGGCAGCATGGCATAAAGTGCCTGTGTGCAAACAAGGATCAGGTATGTTGATTTTAACGTACAACACAAGTTTGTGTGTCTGGCTGGTATCATACAAGAGTCCTCCCTACTCAAGGAATCATAGAATCACAGAATGGTAGGGTTGAAAGGGACCTCTACAGATGATCTAGTCCAACCTAGATCAGGTCACACAGGAACACATCCAGGAGGGTTTTGAAAACCTCCAGAGAAGGAGGCTCCACATACTGTCTTTTATTTCCAGATATTTGTAGCCGGTTTTCTCCCTCCCTTGGTATCTGAGAGACCATCTGAGAGTCTGTGGTCATTTTACAAGGTGTTGTTGTCAATGAGAAGTGCTAGAACCCACTAAGTTTAGTTCCAATAAACTGGCATTGCCATTGGTATCGCATGAACTGAATCAGATGGAGGTGCTTCATGGCCCATCACCATGGGTGCAACAAGAGGGAGTCCCACCTGCCTAGAGCAGCATCTCTAGATTCACCATTTCTTGCTAGTCCTACTTGCCAAAGCACAAAGAGTGGAGTCCTAGAAGAGAAGCCAAGGTTGGCATGTCCTTGAGACAGACAGAAAGCAACATGGGTGTCCTGCAGCAACTAGGGCAGGGCTGGGGAAGGATGGAGGGAACACCACCACCACACACTTGGCTTCCTTCAGGCTTATTTTACCTCCACCTGCGTCTCGCAGCCTCCAGGGCAGACACATTCATGCTGGCCTGACATTTTGAATCAAAAACTTTCTTTTCTCTATAAAGATGTAGACTCAGAAATACTGACTCATTTAGTGATTGCCATTCAGTAATTAAAGAACAACAGAAGTGGAAAAACAGTCATGCTTTTGTGAGGATATTGTCAAAACAAAAACTATTCATTTTTTTTTTAATTAGAGAATATATTTTGTTTACAAATTTATTTCCACTCCAAAAATACAGTTAGAAAGCTTGAATTTGACATTAAGGATTCCATTTGTCCTATAAGGGAAATAGTGGTTGACTTTTTCATTTATGCAGATGGAAGCTGAAGTTTCAAGTCAGCTCTATGTGCTGCAGTTCTCTATCAGAATTTTTAGCTGAACAGAAAGTAAATTGTAGAAATATCTCTTTTTAAAAGTAAGTAAAAAAGAAATTAAAATCACTCTACAAAATGTGGAGGGTTACCACCTTGCTTTTACTTTTGTGTCATGTACATAGAAATATACACAAAGCCTGCCTACAATTTTTCCATGCATTGCAGGGATTTCCTGGGAGATAACTTATCGTTCTTCTTTACAAGGGTTTAGGTCGAGAGGTGTGTTAAAACAAGCCTTGTAATTCTTAATCAGACCCCTCAGTCCCAGAGTGCATTAAGGAAATGACTAAACACCACCAGAAAGCCCAGTGTTTTAATGTGTTTCTGGCAGAAGAAAACAACATGGTTTTCACAAGAAGGTCCTGCTGTCTTCAGGCAGAAGATCCTCAAATTACTCTGATGGGTTTCCATCACCAGGCAGGGCCTGTCTCTCTCACACTGACAAGCCAGTTTGCCATTCTGGCAGCTGAACACAAAACCTGGGCATGCTGCAGCGAGAGGTGCTGCCTGCTCAGTGCTGCCCAGCTAGCACAACTCTGGAAGACACACGTGCACCAGCAGTGACTTACCAGTGACTAAGGTGATCAAACACACATTTTCTTGCTGTGGGGCCACCTATTCCAAGGACGTATTGCTCATGGGTGGGCAGCAGCACTCTGGAGGCATCAAATCATACTGATGCTGATGAAAGAATTGGCATTGACTCCAGTGCCTACACTTCCCAGATCTCTGTGAACACAGTGCAGTTAGTCACATTGGATTTCTGTCTTCCCTTTACCAGAGACATATCCCTGCATGCCCAAAATAAAAAATCTCCCCTACTAATCATCTATTTAGGCACTCTTTTCCCTCTGTCCTTATCATAGACTCAGAATTATTTGGTTTGAAAAGACCTTTAAGATCTTCAAGTTCAACCACTAACCTCACACTGTCAATCCCACCACTAAACCTTGTCCCTCAGCATCTCAGCCACACAGCTTCTAAATATCTCCAGGGATGGAGATTCCACCGTCTCCCTGGGCAGCCTGTTCCAATGTCTCAATGAAAAAGTTCTCCCTAATCTCCAACCTAAACCTCTTCTGGCACAATTTAAGGCCATTTCCTCTTGTCATGTTACTCGTTACTTGGGAGAAGAGACCAACCCCCACTTCACCTTCTGTCGCCCTCACTTCTGCCTTCTGTCAGGTAGATGTAGAGAGTGAGGTAGAGAGTGATGTAGAGAGTGATGTAGAGAGTGATCATGTCTCCCCTCAGCCACCTTCAGAATAAACACCCCCAGTTCCCTCAGCTGTTCTTCATCAGACTTGTGCTCCAGGCCGTTCCCCAGCTGTGTTGCCCCTCCCCCAGTGCTTGCACTCCCAGCATTAAAGACAACATCGTGCATGTGTACAGGGAAGCACAGGGCACTTCTGAGTGGCATGAAAATCAACTACCCTTCTAAACCCAGGCCGTGTCTCCTCCTGGCATGCCTGATGAGGAGAGACCTGAGGGAGGACAAAGCAAGGGGTTTTCTGATTTTTGTGGGAGCTCTCCCAGTGTGAGAGGAAGGAGAGAGTGAGGGGTGAGCATGGCTGTGGATGGAGATGCCAGCTGAAATCCTCTTTGCCAGCTGTGCACACTGAGAGGACTGCATGAGTGAAACAAGCAGATGACCACTGACATAGCCAAGGGGCATATGTTGACCTTGCAGGTCTGGACCCTCGCTGCTCCCCAGCTGCATCCTGGCTGTGGGTCTGGGTTAAGCCAGGGTGTTTGCTCTGTCTCCGTGCTTTCTCTGAAAGCAAACCCAATTCCACAGGCAGGGAGGGAGCCACAAGGAGCCATCAGGCCACTCTGTCTGATAAGCATCATGAGCAAGGTGGTGCAAACATCAGAATACACTTTCTACTGCAGTGCAGACACAGCCAATGTTCTCAGAAGCTGAGAAACTCTCAGTAGTTTTAAGAAAAGTTAGGCCAGGCTCAAATACAATACAACCAACAGAAATGTTTCCATATTTATTTCAGTGTCTCTCCTGTGGACCAGACAGGGTGAAAGGAAGGGACACTTCAGCTTTGAACATTCTGAGAAAAGAAAGAGGTGGCCAAAACAGAGACCCAGGAAGTCATGAAGAAAAGTAAATTAATATATTTCTTCTATAATCCTCTAGGACAAAATAACTCCACAAGATCAGCTCAACAGACACTTGACACGGCCACCACCAGATTATAAAGACCAAAGAAGGAACGTGGTCAACATGCAACAAGCAAACCAATATCCTGGTAAGTGCCCATGGGCTAAATGAAACTATTTCTTTCCTTCCAGCTGGAAGACCATCCAGGAGAGCCATGCATGCACAGATCATCAGGGCCTGATTTTCTGGATATCCACTTCCGTCACCACAGAGACAGTGGGTGATGGCTGCTGCTCTCCTGTGCATTTGCCTTACTGTCTCCCCACTGAGAAGTGCTGATGTACATTCTGGAGAACCAGCTGATTGTTCATCCAAGCTGATGCTGCATCTCTCAGAGACAGATGGCACTGGCTTTGGCAGATGTGTACCCAAATGCTTGATACAGAGGTGTCCCTTTGACTATGCAACCTCACTCCATCAAATGCTTCTTGTGTGTACATTGTATATCTTACTTCAGAGACTGAGATGAGAACTTTCCCTCCCTTTCAATGGCAGCTCATGTACAGCAAGAAGACCTGATTAAGTACCAGAGAGACTGATTAAGATAGCATCATGGGCAACCAGAACTAACCTCTGCACTTTTGGTCTATTTAATATGCCATGGTCATGGCCCCAGTGCTGCTCTACAAGCAGCAGTTCAATAGTTCAGTCAAACGGTAGGGTCAAAGGCCCTTCTTTCTGCCAGAATTACCCAAGGCAGAAAATGCCCTGCACTCCCAGAGTCTTTCCTTGTTTCAGCTCTTGTGCCCTAATCTCCTTAGAGAGTCTGGTTTTGGGAGCACAGGACTGCCTGTTTGTCTTTTCATGCTGTTCACCTTGCTGGTTAGCTGGAGGCTGCTATGCGAGCACAGGCAGAAAAAGGAAAAGATGCTGGGGAGAGGAGGTGAGGGAAAATGAAGCAGATGGGAAAAAAGGCTGTTCTTTATACTGCAACATGTCTGTGCATTTAAGTATAAGAAGGATCCTTTGCCTTCTAGTGTGTATCTTTTTATGCTAAGGAAAGAAAAGATGTTTTGTTTTGTTTGCTTTTCTGTAAGTTTTGACTCTGCAGATTCAGTCAGGGATCTAAGTCTTTCCTTCTTACTTGTCCTTTGTAGCAAAACCTTTTCAGCTTCTTTTATGATTTTGATGAGGTCCCAGGTGGAGCTTGTTCACATGCTACCCCTCTGCCCAACCTGCTGCCCATGGCATGAACAGCCCAGATAGGCATGGAAGGGCCTGGTTGGGCTGCTCAGGCAACGTTCAACCACTTCTTTGTTTTGTTTACAAGTTCTAGCAGCATTAATCTTGCTGCAGTCTGGAAGCTGCTGCTTTCTAACAGGCCTGAGTGTTTATCATCTTCAGGAAATTTGCACAAGCATGAGTGATGCCAGTGTAATGGCCCATGGTGAGGGTAATGCCACCGGGCAGAGAGCCCTGCTCACTGGCTTGGTACCTCCTGCGCCTGTGAAACAAATTCTTTGGCAGCCCCAGCATTTTGCTGGGGAATCCTGTGATTTGGTGTGTTGTTTAAAGGCTCATTCCTGGAATCAAATGATTAACTGAGATTCTTGGCTTTTACTTAAAAACAATCCATTCCTAGTTGGAGAAAGAAAATGGAAATGGCTGCAGCCACATCTGTGAAAGGCTCCAAAATAAGTATATCGCCATTGTTATGTGGCTGCTCTTCCTCTTAATCTGATGGACTCTTTGCCAGTCTTGTGGTATTTGGAGCCCCATCTCCCGAGTTTGAAACATGTGGGATTGGCAGCACTTGTCCATTCAAATCTCAAGTCCTCGCTGCATGAGCCCAGGGAGGAGAGCAGCTTTTCAGGCGAGCCTGGGAGAAAGGGCTGTGCTGGGAGCTCACTGCAAAGCTACCAGATGGAGCCATTAGGAAACTCTTGCATAAGGGAGTAACAGCAGGGAATCTGTTCCCTTTTTCTGGGAATAGCTTCGCTCATGTCAGGCAAGAAGAGACAAAATGTTAAATAAAATACACAGGGGTTTGGAGACACCTGGTTAAGCATTTTATTCCTCGATGTTTTTCCCCATAGTGCTGTGTGAGGGCAAGAAACCCCCAAGCCCAGAGCAGGTGAATTGGGCAGCAGAGGGGTTTCACGGGTCGCCAAGGCCTGGGGTGCCAGCTGCTGCACACAGCACCGCTGGGGAAGGCATTTCTTCCCATCTGGAAGAAATCAGCATGGAAAATATTTGCGTTAAAAATAAAAGGATAAAAATAGCAATGCAAAGAAAGAGGAAGCTTCATCTTTTGCACAAGTACAGCCCACGTCCCGACCGCTTGCACTCTGTAAGGAGCGTGGTGTTGGCAGGAGTGGTGCCATGGCAGCCCTGAGGGCCTTCGTCCCAGCCCCAAGTGAAACAACTCCACAAACTTATAGTTCAGCTGGTGGGAGAGAACCAGCTCTGCCAAGATGGCTGGTCCAGGTCTTGTAAAATGCCATTAATTTCTGAAACATTCCTCCTCTTTAGTAGCAGTGTAGGGCCGCAAAGAATCAGGGGCCCCGTAACTATCACCCCTGCAAAAAGATATAACAGCATTTCCAACAGGCACTGAGCGATGCACAGCTCACTGGCAAAGCCAAAGATGGGGCTAGTTGTGAAGGTTGCCTGCTGAGCACTGCTGTTGTCCTCTCTTCTCCAGAGCTAGATTCAGTTAGGAGGCTCCTTGGGAGAGGATCTGATTGTCCCTCGGGGTGGTAAAACCCGCTGGACTCCTCATAGCATCTCCTGCTGCCCAGCTGGGAGACTGAATTTAGATACTTAAGTTAGGACAACATAGGTATTGGGGCAACTAGATTCACTATAGTCAAATGCCTCCTGCTTAGAGACAGTTTGTGGACAAGCCTGCCTTCTAGGATAAGGTGAGCATCTTCATTTAAGTATCTATGTTTAGATGTGTTTGGAACAAGCAGCTCTGGTTGTGGAGTCACTCTCAGTGTTAATGATTTGGGAAGAAATTCTTTTTAAGTACTAAAGAAAAAAAAACCAAGTCCTTTGCATCCATTATGAAATGGAAATAGCACATGTATAAAAATAATGCAAAACAAGGCAGAAATGTATGGTAATTTTTTCTTCGGTTCCAGTCTGAGGGAACTGAACATCATTATGGAGAAATTTCAACGGGAACTGTATATTAAACAGCTGTTCCTAAACATAGACTTTTTAAATATGTATGCTCATGATTTGTCTCCAGGAGTTTTAAAAGAGCTGGCTCTGAGGTTCTCCAAATTCTTAATGGCACTTTTTATTTAGTCTTGAAACTCCATGGAAGGCTGCTGATGCCCTGACCAAAATTAAAAGAGTAGGTAATCACAGCCCTCGTGACCTAATGCAGAGCTCAGCAAAAATACTGGGAAGCTGATCCATCCTGAATGATAAAGAATTTAGGAAGGGAAAGTAATTATGTCAGGCAATGTGAGCTGATGCAAAAGAATCTTTTTGATACAAAAAATATACAAAATTAGCATAGCACATACAAAGTGATACAAAATTAACATAGCAGATAAGGAAATGGCTGATAGGTGCCTAGATATCACTGTAAACAGGCTATGTGATTGCAGCTGAAAGGGCAAACACAGTCTGAGATGATGATTTGAGCAAGTTCATGTGAGTCCTCTTAAA
This sequence comes from Urocolius indicus, assembly GCA_013401255.1. Taxonomy (NCBI): domain Eukaryota; kingdom Metazoa; phylum Chordata; class Aves; order Coliiformes; family Coliidae; genus Urocolius; species Urocolius indicus. The sequence goes on along the minus strand of WBNH01000153.1, from coordinate 9,838 downwards.
AGCAGCGTAACTTCTTCAACAAATTCTGCTGCTACCAAAAACGTGCTGGCATTTGAATGACACCACACATCGATGCACTCACGTTTGTTCTAACACTTTTGTTTTCTCCTTTCCAGGTGGCTCACCAGCTGTGAGCATGAGCTCCAACAACATGTCCTTGCCCAACCCGATTTCAACACATAGCATCATGTCCCAGAGCTCCAGCCTGATGTCCACCCCCTCTGGGACCCGAATGCCTTCCGCTCCTGCTGCTCGGAGTATGAGCTGCTATGGGAACCTTCCATGCAACCAACCAAGTGCATACAATGTGACTGCAGGCATGAACCAAATGCAGCCACACAGAAACCAAAACCAAGTCCTGCCCAGTCAGAGTAACCCCATGATATCTCGACAGCAAACCATGGCACAGGGTAACGCCGTGGGGGCTTTTGGGACGGGGTCGGTGGTCGGCTCGCAGCAAGTGAGGCCCAGCTTGAGCCACGGAGCCACAGGAATCCCCGCGCAAAGGCCGCCCAACGTGATGATCACGGCCACGGCCACTGCCCAGAACTGGGCCCCGCAGGAAGCTGCAGTGAAGCAGCAGGACGCACTGAAGCCCGCGGGGGTCCGCTTCCCCACCGGCACTCCATATCCTAACCAGTCTTTGCAACGCAACGTGGGCAACCAGCATTTTCCTCAGCGTGCGTTGGCACCTCCTAATCAGCTAACAGCGGGGGTCCAAATGAGGCCTCCTCCGAACCAAATGCACCAGACTCCAAATGGACAATCCGCTGGCTCACTGCGGGGTCTCAGCGTAAGACCCAACCAGCTGAGAGGACAGACTGTGCCTACCTTGAATCAGCCAGGAACAAGTATGACTCCTCCATCATCTCTGCCATCCACCAGTTTCACGTCTACCAACCAAAACTCTCGGGCTTACCAGGGAAGTGACCATGGCAATGACCTAGGGTTTGACTTTCTGAACCAGCAAGGTGACAGTATAGGGCCTGCGCTCAACAGCGACTCAGACTTCATAGATTCTTTACTGAAAACGGAACCTGGTAACGATGACTGGATGAAAGACATCAACCTCGATGAAATATTGGGGAATCACTCGTAAGTGACAGCACCGAGGGGCAACCAGATGAAGAAGCAGTAAGGACATTAGCTTTCTCTTTAGATGCCAACAACCTGCTTTTTTAATTTACACTCCAGAAACTGGGCTGTCATTTAAAATATCATGTAGGGCAACTGCCCTGTTTGAAGAGTTGCTCTGGGGACAAAACTGAAGTCTCCCCCACTGAAACAATAATATGAATGATATTCACACCTGCCACAAAGGAGTGAGAGTGTGTGAAGGGTCTGTTCCCCACACCGATGCCCAGTGCATTGCAAACTCATCAGTTCTTCTCACGGGGCCTGCGTGTGTTTAAGCTTCTCACACACGCAAGTACCAGACAGTGGAATGGGTTGTGGACCATCATTTCTCTGAGTGCAAGTAAGAGCTCAAGCAGTCCAGAGCTCTTTGGTCGTTGTGTTCGCAGCCCTTAACTTCCGTGGGACTGCTCAGCCCTGACAGCATCAGGCTTTGCGTAAATCTCATTGCATTACAAAAACTGTTTACTTGTACACAGCACAAGCTCATGTGTGCTTTCCCAATGAGTTTGGTTTGAAGCCTCTCTGTTTTGTAGCACACAAAAGGTCTCATCCAAGGGAAGAAGGAAACGGATGATGCAGTGTGTTACTCGGTGTGCTCTAGCCTTCCCTTCTCCCTTCCATCAGTGCTTGCAGCGAGTGGCAGAGGCAAATACTGTCCTGCCAGCAGCACAACCATTTTAGGCATTGAGGGAAACATGAGATGAACTACACCAAAGCTCAGGATCCTCACTTTGCCACCTTGCCCTAACCCAGGAACTCCAGTGGATGACTTAAATGAGAAGGGTGCTCACAATTTGACCCTCACTGACTGCTTTCCCAGTCCAGTTTAGAGGAGGGCAATTCCATGAAGTGGCTCAGGCAAGCCACTATCTTCATTTTCATCTTAACCCACGGTGAGTGTCAGATAGTTCAGCCCAGTCCTCTTCTACTGATCAGGTTTACCCCAACAGGAATGCCATCACCTCTGTCTGGGAAGAGGCTATCATTTTGATTGCACAGCATTTTGGCTCCATTGTGCTTTCCCCTTGCAATAATATGGGGGGGAGTTGAAAGAGGTCCAGTCGTGGCTGAGGTCGCCACAGCCTCTATTGGACAGAGTGTAACAGGCTCTGCACCTGGAACTAGCACGCAAATCAGTTATAACCACCTGGGTTACTCACAGTAGGAGACTCCACTCGGCCACATCTGTGCTTGTAAATGAAACCATACTGGGTAATGTCTCTGGGCACTGGACTCAATCATCTGTTCTAGGTTTGAGAATGGCCCAGCCAACATTGCCCTGAGCAATTTCTGTGCATCAGTAGGGGGTTAACTCAGAGGAAGGACCATTCCCATAGACAATTTGCAGCCACTTTGCCTTGGAGGCTAGCAGAACAGAGCAGTAAGGACACAGGGAACAGTCTCAAGCCTGTTAAAATTCCTCCTGTAGACTTGGTCAGTAAGGGCATCAGAAGGAGGTGCTGTGTCACAATAAAGCAGCTCTGCAGCAAGTCAGGCAGGAGGATTCATAGATGGGAACAGATCTTGCAATTAAAATGAAAATGCTGTTGTTTAAAATGATGTAGTGTGACGAGTTTCGGAGCCTCCTCTGAATCAGCTGAAACTCAATGTGGAGAAGGAGTACAATGCCAGCATTCACATGCCTCGGTGCCAAGAGGCATTGCTCTGCTCCATGCAAGTGCTTTATTCATCCTTGATTCCGGCAGTGGGATGAGTAGACTACTTGACAATAGCCTCTGCGCTTATCTGACCTACTTCTCAGGAGAAGTTTTAATAAGGCTTTTCCAGTCATTGCACCCTGTCATTTCATGTAGGCAACAATTTTTCATGATTGTTTCAAGAGGCATCATCACACAAACGAGCACCAGCAGTTCCAGGAAAGGTGTAATGTGGGCATTTAGCTAGATAGGCCAGTTGAGGTGGGCTGGTCCGTGTTGCTGTTCATTCCCAGACATGATTTTCATAAGAGGGACAAGACAGCCTGCTGAAGAGTCCCTTCTGCTGCCCCAGCAAGTGACTGTAGCACACCTCTGCATTGTGTGACACAGTGGCTCAGCTGCCCAGAAAGCTCCCTCTTCTCCCCAGTTTTTGTCTGAGGTGCAGACAGTCCCTTTGATATGCCAACACAAATTTTGCCAAGTCTTTAAAGAGCTTTTCAGCCCAGGACACTGGCACCTCTCCTACATTTGGAGAGATACAGACAATGTCTAGCAAGTGAGTCCATACAAATTGTGCAAAACTAGATTGAAATGGTAGCTACTTGAGTTGAAAGTGGAGGGAGGGCTGACTCCTCTGTTTCACACCCAGGCACACACGCCCTGTCCGTGAGCAGGTCAGCAGTGACTGCTGAAGCTCTGGCAGGAACCGACAGCTGTGATGCCAGTAAGGCCAAGGCTGAGTTGGTGTCATCATGAGCAATGGGCACTGGTCGCTTCAGCTCCTCTCACATGCCATTGAAAAAGCTACCCCTGCTTTATGTGTTAAGACCAGATTGTCAACAGATGTTAAAAATTCAGCTGAGGAGCTGATCCCAAGACTTCAGGACATCATCCAGTGGTGGATTCCACACTGATCCCTGTCCCATTGGCCTCAGCCTGAAGTGGAGAAGACACTGGGCCGTGAGTACCATCCCTGGGATCAAAATTTCATTCTAAGTCATTTCAACAAAGGTAGAGACCATCTGCAATCCTGTAAAGATATGTCTGATGCGTTTGAAATGTGAGCTTGTGAAAGACTCTTGCAACCAAAACTTGAATCCAGTATCATTTCTTCAGAACACTCATATCCAACTTCAATGGAGCTAGTGTCTGTTTTTCCCTCTTGCTTTGCAATGGCTAAGTGCACTACCCTTAGAGTCTATTTTTCATCACTGACCAGACACTCTTCGCAGTATTGGGTTGTAAATATAAAGAATTATTTGTTTTGTAAACTTTTGTAAAAAAAATCCAAACAAAAAGTAATAATATTTTGGTAGGAATAATAAAAATCATATTATTTGGGTTATATTTATACATATGTGAAATAAATATACTATCAAAATGTTGTATTTTATACAAAAAAAAAGACAACTGTTACCTTTTGTATTCTATATACAAAGTTTTGTATGATACGATTGTTTATTTTTATCTGCAGACTTCAACTTTGGATTTTGGGGGAGGGCAGAGTGGGATTGTGGTTAATTAGCTGGGTCTGACCCCAAGCTCACTGAAACCAATGGAGTCTTTCCATTGCCTTTGCAGGGCTTTGAATCAAGCCTTTAAATCACCTTCAGATACGTTTGACATCTGAAGCTCTCTGGAAACCTCAACATGAAAACATTCCAGGTTTCAATTGTTTTCCCTGAAAAAAAGGCTTTTATTATGATTATTACAATTGTTGTTATTATTATTATTATTATTGTAACTCTTGGGAGGCAGGTGGGACCTATGTAACTGTCATGTCCTTGTTGCATGTATGTCTGCTTTATATTTTCCCCATATTATAAACCAGTGTTTCTCTATACAGACCGAAAGGAAAAGTTGCTGTACAGAAATGTTTGTGTTTATGCATTTTTACATGTGGCTGTATATACCTCCTAGTACTATGCAGTGACACTTATTTGACTCCATATATTTTTCACCTAAACATGAATAGTATGTTTTTCAGTAGCTATCAAAACTCTGCCAAGTAAATCAATCAAAATTACCCCAAGTGTCTCTTTTCTTAATATTAATTTTATAATTAATGTCTGTTTAGTCAACTGCTCGTTCATCTGGGTAAATTAAAATTAGAGTGGTATTTTAGGAGGGGGTGAGAAAATGTGCATCTGGCAGCTTCTGGGATCTCAGTCTGCCTCTTTGCAAGAGAGCTGGGATATTTCCCTACAGACTGAAGACATGGTTTCATTACCAGCAAGGGTTAACAAATAACACATGCTATTTTAGCTCCTGATGAATGAGTTGGTGTAGTCTTGCAGCACAGCAATTTGCTCTGGGATTTTGCTGAAGTTAAATCGGTGAGCTGGGTACCCTGAGAGGGCTTACCAGGTCCCCAAGCCCGTGCTCTGCCCTGGCTCATGCCCTGGAGTTATCTACCCCTCTTTCCCTGCTATCAGAGACCCCTAATAAGATGCCAGAAATCAGGCAATGGATGTCTCCTCCTCCCTTCCCTGCCTGCCTTACACTATGCCTCAGCCTAAAGAAACTGCAGTGTGCACCAGGTCACATAGGGCTCGGAATTGTTTCCAAGTGTTCATCTTTTAGGGGGTGTTTTTAGCAGGCCAGCCCTGAGGAAGTGATGTCCTCTTCCTCTAGGTCCTTTCCTCATTCTCACAGCTCCATCTCCAAGTGGGTGGCTCTTCCCACCCCAAGAACTGAGCATTAAGAGGCAGCAGAGGGAGGTGCTTGAAGTGACAAATGTCAGCATGGTACTGCTCAAAGGCTGTGCTGTGCTGTTTCCAGGTGTAGCTAATGAAAAAGGGCTCCCCCCACCTTAACAGTATCACTGCTGTTGGGGATGCTTAGGGACTGCCATGAGTACATCTGTCCTTTTAGTCCACCTTCTGCTCGCTTTCCCCCACATAGTATGTGGGGAGACTCCTTCCTTGGCTGCCCGCTGCCACCCCAGCTCTGCTGCCTGCTGCCCTCACAGTTTTTTTGCCAGTGCTGCTCAGTCTCTCCATTATATCTGGGCTGCTGCCTGGCTGAAGAAGCTACATTTCTGTCAGTGCACTGAAAAGCAGGCAGAGACCCCTCCCAGGCCCTGGAGCATGGTTGTCTGTGCCCACCAGGCTGTGAGGGTCCCTGCTAGTGCAGTGACCACCATCCCAAACAGGTCCCACGACCAAGAGCCATTCCCACTTTGGATGCAGGATAAGAGGGATAAGAGGATATAGTAATATGGACACGAGTTACCTTGCACCACATGACTTCTGTGCCAGAGAAATGACCCCAGGCTTGTCTCCAATGACCAGGGAGATGTAGCCAGCACGGACACATGGAGGAGGTGGGGAGGCACAGTGGGCAGTGAATATTTTTCTTGCATGACCAGACTCAGAGCAGCAGGAACTGCACCAGATCTGGGCAAGGGCTGAGCCTTCCCACTGCACCATCAGCTCGGACGGGTGGCACAGTGGGAATGCTGCTCCCTCCCACGGCAGCACTGCGGTCTGGCAGCTACAGGCACCAGGGAGCACGTGGAGAGGAGCTTGCTGTAATAAAAGCTTAGACCACGGTAAAAGCTTACATCACCCTCATTTTTTTAATTAGGCACTTTGGGTCATACAGATCACTTTGACAGAGCCCCCTTCATGGGGTTCCAAATTATATCCCAAGTATCTTTTTAAATACAATTTTAAGATTCTTTTTTTTCTTCTGCTTCACAAAAATTGTCACAGGCTGGCTCAGGCACAGGCTGCTGCTCTGCTGCTTCGCTGAAGGACCAGCAGGCTGAAATATCAATCAATAAGCTACAAAACGGGTCAGGCAAGCTGATAAGAACATCCTGTTTAGGACTTAAAAATCTAGTTTGTTGTTGGTTTTTTTTAAAGAAAGAGAAACCCAACCCCAAATCAGCATTTGGCAGCCTTGTCTCTTCATTCTATGAAACAGAATAATGAACAGTTTGGGTTGGAAGAGACCACAAAGATCATGTAGTTCCAACCCCCTATAAAACAGTTGAAGTTTAAATGCTTGGCATTTTTTTTCTGTGATGATTCAGCCTCTCCTGTGCTGAACAGCAAAAGCATCCCAGCAAGCAACTGCAGTGGCTGGTGAACATGTGTTAAGTTTGTGTTGCTGCTGCCTGGTCAGATGAGCTCCTTAGTTGTCCTCAGGATGTGCAGCAGCGGAGCCTGTGTCTCAAGGAGCAGCACGGTGTGCCTGGTGTGCAGCCCTCACTCCCCAGACATGCCTTGCATTCCTGTGCACAGCTCGAGACAACAAAGATGCTCTCTCTATGTTTTTTGGAGGGCTGCCTGCGATATTTTCACTCTGGTTGACTGGACTGCCTTGTGCTACGAGACACAGTTGCTCTGTTTTATCCTTCATGCCCAGGAACACTGGGAAAAATCCTGTGGTGCTGTTCAGCATTTGAGTGAAACGCTGAGTGTAGGTGCATCCAAGCAGCTCATGTTCCAGTTAAGAGATCTGATGGCAAAATCAATCCCTCAATATTTATTTGACATGAAAGGAAAGGTCCCTGGTCATTGTAAAGATCAACTAACACCATGTAAGGGCACAGTTTGCCCTTGACACCATTACACTGGAGCAACATGGTGAAAATAAAATGGAATGGGTTCAAATTGCTTCTTATATTCAAATGCCTCAAATTTACCTACAACAGGGAAGCCCAACTTAGAGACTTGAAATATTATTTAAAATTTGAATTAGTGCCTGAAGTGCAGTAGCTCCAGGATACCAGTTGACTGAGAAAGGTTTATTAGAAGTTACTGTGTTTCTAATTTGGAAAGCTCCTACTTGCAGAAGTAGCCCATAGAGTTAGTTCCATAAACTGATCACCCAGACATACATGCCAGTCAGATTAATACAGCTGATTATATAATTCATATATGAATGTAACTTCTATCAGTGAAAGGCATCCAGCTTTCTCTGGGAAAGACGTATCCGTGGACTCAGCAAGCTGGCCGTGTCTCTTCAAATGCTTTGCAGAAGGAATTTGTTACATGTTCCAAAAGAGTAGTTTTTCAAAAGAGCAATGTGTCAGAAGGCACACGCCACGTTATTTGATTCATCAAATTTACCAATGTCTTTAAGGTAAATATTGAGGGATGTCTAAACATATATGCATTGGCCAAAACGATCCTTTGTGAATCTGCATGAAAACATTGCCAATGATGGTTTGTTCATCTTTTGAGTTTCCTCTTCTCTTCAGGATTGAGCCTTTTTTCCATGTTACATAGTAACTCTATGAGTAACTGCATTCTACCAGTAGTTGCACTTTACACCAAAGTACAACAAAAGTACTGTGAAAGTACCAAAGCACTACAAAACCTGTTGTGCTCTGTCCTGTGGTTTGCTCAGTGTGAACACATTAGCCTTGGTCTTTTGGTAATCGTGCTCACAGAATGTCTACAGCAGTGGTAGGAACTTCATGTGTGCTCACTAAAGGCGGAGCAAAGCTGCAGAGCTATGTGGTGTCCCAGCTCAGATGTGAGCAGCAAGTTAATTGCATTAGTACAGCCGAAATCAGGATTTCATGCATAACACTCCCTCAAAGCCAACCTTTCTCTCTATTTAAGAAACAAACCCACTAATCAAAGGAGTTTCCCCATATTTACACTGCATCTTTCTGTTATAATCTGCCACAATGGTCTTGATTCATTGTGTGGATCTTACCATAGTAAAGCTATTGCATGCTAATCTTATTCATTAACTTTCCCTCCAATCCCAAAGACTTAATCTAGTCTGTTTCACAATATAATCTGCTGGCTTCTTACATACAAATACCAACAGACCATCTGTTTATACTGGGGAGTTTAAAACCTTAGCATAGAAGAAATGTCAGGAGTGTTTTAGAGGGTTACAAAGAGACGTTTTCAAATGCTGACAAGATAGTGCCCTTTAAAGAAGCAAATCAATAAAAAAACAGAAAAGGAAAGCTATCCTGAAGAACATTTCATTACATTCTCAACATTGAATATAGTCAGTTACACAAGTGCCCAGAACAGCACAAAACCCCAGAAAGATTCTTTTGTTACGTCTGTGTTTTTCAGCCTCAGTAGTGGCCTATTTCGGTTTTCTTTTCCATTTTCGTTTTTTGTTGATACACTTTCCTCTGTCTCCAACGCCTCCTGCTTTTAGGCCAGTTTAAGCTTTCAGCAAGACAGAGTGTGCAGTAAAGAAAAAACTCCTAATCACCTCTAACATCACAAAACTGTGTTGCTCTGCATTTGGATGGCAGATTAGCTCCAGAAATGCTACTTGACATTAAACTATCTAAGCTTTCATCAGGGAATGCTTACACCAGTCTTTCATGGCCTTTGGTGAAAGGCAAGATTTCCAAAAGGTGCCCAAAGTTTGTCTGCCATGGCCATGATGATGAAAATGGTGATGTCTGGTGCTCAGATTTTAGACTCAACACTGCCTACAAAATCGGGACACCTTGGTACTATGATGTACTCCAGGTAGAAACAAGCAATGCAAATCATAGCATCATAGAATTGTTTTGGTTGGAAAAGACCTTTAAGATCAAGTCTAATCACACACCTCATACATCAAGCCCACCACTAAACCATGTCCCTCAGCACCTCACCTACATGGCTTTTAGATATCTCCAGGGATGGGGACCCCACCACCTCCCTGGGCAGCCTGTGCCAGTGTCTAACAACCCTCTCAGGGAAAAAAAATCACAGACAGCCTGAACCCTTGGTTGTCCTGTATGTGTCTCATGATGGTGCTCATGTTAATCTGCTCTGTAACCTTCCCTGTCACCAAGGTCAGGCTGACAGGCCTGTAGTTCTCAGGATCCTCCTTCTGGCACTTCTTGTAGATGGGGGTCACATCTGTCATCCTCCAGTCTACTGGGACCTCCTCAGTGAGCCAGGAGTGCTGGTAGATGATGGAGAATGGCTCGGCAAGCACTTCACTGACTGCCTCACCACCCTCGGGTGGATTCCATCCAGCCTCATAGACTTATGTGATTCAAGATGTAGCAGCATTATCACACATTTGCCTTAGACTAAGCAGAGATCCACTGGCAGCCC
>WBNH01000152.1:200533-223515 GCA_013401255.1 Urocolius indicus | reverse complement strand
GGCTGGACAAAAAACCGCCACAAATATAATATATACATACACATCAGTATAATAGTAGTGTAATATATATATTGGGATCAGGATGCAAAATAAATATACTGTAGTCTTTTGTTCTCCATGAGAAGATGGGAAGTAACACAAAGAAATAGCACTAACAAGGTAAAAATCACAGACAGACATAAAAAAATAATCCTCAAAAGCAATAAGATTTCCTGGTATGTTTGCCGCTAACATTTAATTGTTGTTTGGGAGGCTGAAAGAAAGTAAAATGTGTGTACATGTCATACCTTTTCTTACTATGAAACTTACTTTTCAATTTCTTTTTGTACAAGTCATGCAGATTTGTACCACTTAATGCAGCAGACAACTATCAGCTTTTGTCTCCATTTTTCTAGTAATGTGAATACACAATTTCACAGCCAAAATGATAATAGAGCTATGAGAAGCCTACAGACTCTTTTTTTCACTAACAACTTCATGGATTAAATAAATCTGTTTTTTTTTTTTAATTTCTTTTTTTATGCTGTCAGTAACCTTCTACCATAGTCATTCATCACCAAGTTAAACCATTGTTGTCTGTCTAGGCTTCTCAGTTCTTCCGATTGTCATACTGCCAGCCAACAGAGAACTGGGAGCATCCCATGTTATGTTAAGCACTAACCAAACAGAATTTTGGTAATCAAATATCAAGCATTCACTGAACTTGGGAAACTTATGCTTGCTTCACTATTTTCTGTATTTTTTATCAGTTAGAAATTGTAGGTACGTTATTGATCCTAGATGAAGAATAAAATAGTTTTGTATTAAAAACTGCTATCTAAGCTTATGAATTAATTTAATTTTTTTACTGACATGGTAGAGTTATAACATTTTTTGTCTCTAGTGCTTAAGCTTCCAGGTTAATAAGAAACTACAGACAAATTTCATGTGTGACATATTTCACATATTTACAGACTCCAATTCTTAAACCAATTAATCTCAACATTTGTCAGCATTGATCAGTATTATGCCAAATTATTGACACAGTGTCTTGTTTATTTGTCCTTTTGGTTTCTAGGAACACGACAGTTAATTAATTAACAATTAACTTATCTTCCAAGATTCTGTCCACTAGGTTTCTAGGAGGACAAAAATTCTTCTCCAGACTCATTCACAGTGCAGATATTCACTTGCTGTTTCATATACGTTGCCCTTCAGTTGTTTGTATTTACAATTACAAATCATCAGAAGAAAGATCAGGATTTTAGAAATGTATTGATTTATGCCCTAGATAGCAGTAGTCAGCTTTCTGTGCTGCAATGCCAGTACTGTATATATTTATGTTTGTATGTTACTGCAGCCAACTACATAATATTTTTAGAATTCAGACATTTTTCATAAGTGCAAAAACTGAGTACCCATTGGATCTCGGTAAAATCAGTATCTACTTAGTCTATGCAATTGCTATAGTCATTGTTGAAGAATAGGTCCCTCAGAGATGGCAATATAATCCAAATATAGGTGTCTCAGATATATGGATTGAAGGAGTTCTCTCTCCCTCCCCCACGTAAGTACATGACTGAATTTAGGTGAGATATAACACATAATAGGCTTTTGTGTGAAATTTCTTTATATCATACAACAGCTATTGCAATTTACTTCTGCCTGGCCTCTAAAACAGATGGTATTCTAACCTTCGGTTCAGTACACTGCTGCTGCAATGAGTAAAGACAGCTATGTACCCTCTATGGTTAAAACTACTGAAGTCCAAAGAAATCAGCGAATGTTATTTCCCAGCCATTGATTTATGACCACCTTTAATTTTTTTGTTAGTGCTGGGATGTTTACCTGAGGTTTTTTTTATTTCTTGGTTTGTTTGCTTCTTGTTAAAGTAAAATTTCCAGGATATTTGAAGAGCAGTGTTCTACTCAAAGGATCCCGTGTCAGCTTAAAATTACATATATTGTCCTGATTTTTGGAATTGAAGTAGGAGTAATGATTATTACATTCCTTCTTTATATCATTTTCATTTACCGCATTTTACTTTGCCTTCCTTCCCCCTACTGTTTAACACATCTGATGTGACCTGGTGCCACAGTTAAAGCAATTTGTTTATGCTTGTCAAACAGTCTTTTCTAGCCACTGAACTGTATTCTTTACTGATGGACTTAGTCTACACAGGCATAAAATAAAACTTATAAAGTGTTTGCAGAAAACATACTTGGTTTGATTTTGTTTCATTTTTATTTTCCCTGTGGAAATGGCAGTTTGAATCTCTTCATATCTAGCAGTCTTTACTTAAAAGCAGAAAATAAAATTAAGAAATTTAACTACCCTTATGCTTCACAGAATACTGTGATTTTATGACTATTTAGCATTTTTTAACCTTTTTGTTTGTTTGTTTGTTTGTTTTTCTTGCCAAACCTTTCCCTGAGCCACAGATGCCATTTGCAATTCAGCTGTTGCTCTGTTTCTTACAGATATCCTGCAGATCATATGGGTAACATTCCAACCCAGATTGGACCATTTGAGGAAGAAATAGCTTCTCAAAATCTGTTATTGTTTGCTATGCATTCTTTAGTTTATTCAGTTTGTTGGCTCTTTTACTGGTGATTTTTGTTTGGTTTAGCCTTAAGTTCAGACACTTAACTTAGATTAATAAATACATTTGATTTTAAAGCTGTAGTCTCAAAAATAGTTATTTCAAAAACAGTGTAAATTCAAAATTGATAATAACATTGTGCCCAGCCCAGCCATTTCTAATTTTTATTGTTTCATGCATGATGCCATTGCAGTTAATTGCATTAGTTTTCATTGCTTTGGTTCACTACAAAGAGAAAAAAAATGCTACAGAAATAGTATATCTTGAGGTATAACTTCAGTTGCAATTTTCCCTTTTAAAAAACCTTGAATCTTATGACTTCAATGTTCATTGTAAAGGAAAATTTTTGAATTTATCCCCTTCACAGTATTTAGAATTTAGAATGGATAGTACTTTTTCTCGTAGCATGAAGACAATTTATTGGAACCTTTAAAAAATATCAGATTTTTTTTTTTCAATGTAAATAAATAATTATATGTGGTAGAAAGGAGATGACTGAAATATTTCTGGTCAAGTTTTTGCAATTATCTTTGAGAAGGCTTAGAAGCTGGACTTTGCATATCAATGAACTTTTACATTCAGAGAATACTGATATAAATAAAAACATTTTAGTTCTTTATTATTGCATTGTTTTACAGTGCTAAACAATTTAGGAAACACATCTCCATCAGTAAAAATGTGGTAGTTTTTGTCATGATGTTTCACAAAAGCCTACACTTTCCCCATCACACACATGCAGATTTTCACACATCCTTATTAGAAGTATTCCCAGTGCTAAGTCATATACATACACTTTTAACAAACATAATTTCTTATCAAAAAGAAATTTTTTCTAGCCTTCCCTTTGATAATTCTGAGCCTGCTCACTTTTGTTGCCTGACAGAAACCCTAGAGGGTCTCTGAAAGAGAATATGACAGAACTTTGGGGACCTGAGCAATGTGAAGATTTGTTTTCCCTTAATTTTCTTGGCTTTCCAAGAGCTTCTAAAACAGTGAAGTTTTTACAAAGCCTTACAGTGTCTCAGAAGAGTCCCGCTGTGCTTTAATGGCTTAAATTTATCACAGTGGTGTCTGCAATTAGTGAATACAATCCAAAATGACCTAATTCTCTAAAACTGTCTGCTTTTCTTTTTCTTAACAAACTGACCTCTGATCTGCGAAAATCATATTATATTCCAATATGACACTTATTATGTGTTGTTTATATTGTTCATTAGGCTTTTAAGTTCAGTACTTTAATACAGATGCTTTATGCTTCTGTGGACATGCACCTTAGAAAGAAGAATGAATCCTTGTGGGTTATTCCAGCTTACTGATTACTGCTCTATCATGTATTATCCCTGGGGTTCAAGTGTTTGTTTTATCCTCCTTGTGGCAGGAGTTTGTAAATTGGATAATCCTTATTCTCACCTACTCATTTCTTTGCTGTCCTAACAATCACACTTGATACTGAAAACAGATCTACACTGAAGCTTAAATATTGTTTTATACTTTTTATGGTTTCTATATTCCAAATGAAAACTAAGATTTATGATGCCCTGAAGAGACCGCTTAGTTTCACTCCTTCAAAGAGAAATGTTACATTAAAGACAGTGGTAGTACCCCTGAAGCATATCAGGAATTTATTATGAAATATAAACTGCACAAGAAACAAGAGATAACAGTGAACACAGACAAGGAACTGACATAGTGTATTTTTTTGTTTGTTTTAATGTGGAGTTATGAATATTTATTGCATTTGTGGAAATTGCAGTTTCTGATCATAAAATAATTTTTAATAGTTGAGCTACTTTTGCCAAAATGCAACCCACCAACTCATGTCAAATTCTCAAAGCATCCTGTGAATATCGTCATTCAGGAAGTTGATAAACACCTCCAGGGTATTCATCAGCTGTCTTCCAACAGGAAGATTTACTTTGTCTTTCTTTTATATAATGCTTTAATAAATTCCACTTAATGAATACAGCACATTTTTTAGCATCACTGTAAGCAAAAGCAGCAAAGATTTTAAATCCATTCATACTGTGTAGTTTATCTTTCTCTAGCAAAGACAGCTGCTCATGGGCATTCTTTGATTAATATGAGAAACCCCTGACATAATGCTTTCATCTCTGGTATCCATTAAATTACAGGGCCATGTAGTTGGAATTGTGTCTCATCATCTGAGGCTCAAATCTGGGCTTTTGGTAGTGCATCTACAGATGGGCAGTCAACAGGTGCAGACAGAAAATATCAAGGCAAATGGAAAAAAAATGACCATGCTAGATCAAATTGGCAAGTACATCTGAAAAATAACATTAAAGTTTAGAGAACAAGACTGTTAGGCATCAGTAGAACAGTCACAGAGAGAACTGGGCACATCCACATAACATTTTGGAAGCATTCTACGTGGCACAGTTCAAGCAGGAATCACTAGCAGCTCAAAAATGTTGAAGACGGTCAGCAAAACTGGATGACTGACAAGAATAGACCAAACTATGTATTCTATAATTATGTGAAACAGTGATTCAGGCATATATGTGGAAAGATAATTGTCAATTAATTAAGAAAATAGTCAAATTTTAAAAACAAAATAACAGCAGTCTAGACAACAAAGAATGTTACAAAAATTAAGACAGGAAGTAAACAGACTTTGCTTCTAATTTTGTAGGAAAGAAAAAGAGGGGACTGTTATGTGGACATTGTATTTTAAAAGTCTTATTACACTAGTGGATCTGATTGTACTAAATCATTATGTTCAACTAAACCTGTGTCTGAACTGAAATACAAAAGTCTTTCTGGAATCTAATTATTTGCAACCTAGGTCTGTAAACTTCTGCAACTCCTATGGCAGAGTCTTACAAAAGTTACAGTGCAGGGAGTGCTCATCATCACCAGAAACAAACAAAAAAACAAACAAACAAGCTTAATTAATATAGTTGAAAATTATTTACATTTCAGAGATCTTTTTAAGAAGCAATGATTAATCTCACATAAAAAAAAATCCAGAATATTTTAGTCTGATACAAAGTAACCAAATAGGACCTAATTTCCAGGAATTTAAACTTGTTTCTTGCTAACATTATTTTATTTCTTTATTTATAAGATTAGAACTATACCACTTTCTGATTTAATCACAATGGTGTGGAGATGCCATATAAACAGAGAATCAATTGCTACCATATAGAGATCCTTTATCCTAAAGGAGTCATCCGAAAGTCACAGTTATCTTTTCTGGTTGAACATTGACTAGTTCTTTTATATAAGTGCACTTATGCTCAGTGAATCAGACTTCAATTTCATAAGTGTCCTTAAAATAATACACAAAGGATTAGTTATGCTACAGAGAATCTGAAGATTTTTTTTTCCCTAGTCTGCTTTCTTACAAAGGTATTTTTCTAAACCTTGACAAAACAATGTGATTTTTATGAATATCATCTGTATTAAAACACTTCTAATTAGCAGCCTTGAAAGTCCCTTGAATAATAAATTGTCTGAAAATAATAGCAAAATACCCTGATGAAATCAGGTCAACTAACTTTTACTCCCAGGATTCATTCTGACTTACAGATGCACTGTGGAAGTCTTCCATACTCCACTGGAATGCAATTCTGAACAATTATTTCCATTATTTCAGAAGGAATTCTGCATGCAAAATGCCTACAGAATCACAGTAATATTAGTATTTGTAGCAAGTAATTTACTGTGATACTTAATTTCTTAAAAGAAAGTGTTATTTAATCTCATCATCAAAAATACAAATGGCAGACTTGAATCAATCGGACAAGACTGTCATAATTTCTGCACACTGTAGTATATGGCTGTAGTAAAAAAGTATTTTTCCACAAAAAGAATCAGGACAGGACATAGGTCATGGTAATTCCACTTTTTTTTTTTTTTGAATGCTCAAGGAATCCCCTGAAAAACATGTGCAGCCCTAGGATTTTCTTATCTGTGTCTCCTCTGAGAGGCTGCTAGCTCCTGAAGAGCACAACAAATTCTCCAGAACTCGTTGAAACAAAGATGCAGACTAGCAGTGGAAAATTCCAATTGTTTTACCACCAGCTGTCGATAGAGCGAGCACTAATATTTTCCTGTTTCAGTCCTTACACAGCTCAGAATCTCACCTGAAACTGTTTTGCTGCTGTTGCCCTTTGTTTCAGAGATTTTTAAATAGCTATCACTTTTTTTTGTTGTTGTTGCCTGTTTGCTGAGATTCCTTTAATTTCACGTCATGTTTAAATTCAGCTGTACTGCAAGCATAGACATTTTGTTTGTATTTCTCACATAGCCATTCAACTGTTTGAGGTGATGCCATCTGGTATGACCTTACTGCACCTCATGACTCAATACTGTCTTAAAAGCAGTTACAGGAATTCTCATTTAGTGAAGCAGAGACTATATTTCTTTTATTTGGCTAAGCTGTTTCCTATTACTTATTGTAGTCTCTTGACAGTAATAAATTTTGTAATGGTTGCAAGATCTCAAATCAACTATTACACTATCTAGATGGAAGAGTAAATCAATAATTGATAATATACAAATTGTATCTAACAGCTGGGATGTAGGGTGGTTTTTTTGCCTTATCACACTTGGTAATCACTCTAATAGTTACTGAAAAATAACAAAATTATACAAAATCAATATTAAATTGGCATGAATATATTAAGAGATTTTAATAAGCAAAAAGTATGGATTTGGGAGGACAACATATACTATTATCATGCATCCACTTGAAGATAATTATTTTTGAAATCTTGATTAATTAATGTGCCTTTTTACATACCTTGTTTTCTACATTTCTTTTGAAAATTCTACTTTTAAAAATGGGTAAAACTGGTTACAGCTTGGTGAAATACTCTTAACAGTAAATGGTGACTTTTGTATTTCAATAGACCTGCGTGCTTCGTAGTTGTACTTAGAAGTTTCTAATGTGATAATTTCTTGTGTATTCATTTTCACATTGTACTCAAAAAGAAACATAATAACTGCACAGTAAATGTTGACATAATGGTCAACATGAACAGAACATTAAGTATTGGTATACATGCAATAAAAATTAAAGCTCAGTTCTGTGCTTCATTGAGCACTTCTTACTCTCATTGGGCAAAGATGAGATTGGAATTTTCAAGTATTGAATAGCCAAGCCCTAGATTGTTTATTGAAAGATGATATCTAATTATAATATGCTTCATAAAAGTTCATATAACCCTAGTAATTTAAAGTTTTAGTAGTCAAATGGGAATATTTTTCCTTTTCCTCTCAGTGATAATAGATATAGGTATAATATTTATTGCTGCATTTGCTTCAAATTTTGTAAAACCAGATTTGTTAATAAAAATTATCAGATCAATTAATGAGAACTTAGCCAAGGTATCCACGAAATATCCAGGGAATGAACAGTCATAGTTTCCCACCCTTGAAACATTTATGTCCTCATCTGGCTAAGATTCTCCCAGCCTCCCAGAATTTTTATCTGAACAAAATAAAATGAGAGTGAATATAGTGACTCAACAAAAGCTTTCTGCTGTTGTACAAATTCCCTGTTCTCTTCAGAGAAAGAAGAGGTGAAACGTTTGTGATCTATGTCTGTAGACAGTCAGAAATGCTATTGAAGTAAATTAAAACCTTTTGTTAGTGAAACCTAGAAGCTTCTTTTCTAAGATACGGAAAAAGGAAGTGATGTCATTTTTGCAAGAAAAGCCATTACCTGAATAATTTTTATTGTTACATGTCTTGGATAGATATTGAATGATCTCTCCTGATGTGTTTCAAGGATAAATAATTCTATTACTTCTATTCAGTTCTAGGAGCCAGTGACTGTTATCATAAACTAGTCAGGCAATTTAAAGCAGGAAAACATACCTGTGAGTAAGCAAAGAGGAAAAAAAAAGTGCCTTTTTGCATTTTTTAAAATACATATCATAATATATAGATTTCCTCCAATATGCGTATAATATGATCAGCAATGACTTTTAGGGTTTTTTCTTTGGAAAGTATAGAATAAGTTTCTGTTAACTTGATTTTTAAAATAATATACAGACTATTTATTGCACAAGGTAATAAATATATACCATTTCAGAGAATTCTTATTTTATCGTCGCCTTCTTACTTCTGTCAAAATATTATATATTCAAAAAATGTACATAAAGTTCTGTGTATCATGACACAGCTGATAATAATAATCCTTAGATTTTACAGATGAAAGCTGACTCCTATCTGGCAAGGGAAGCTTGGAACACTTAAGTATACATTTCTGTCGTACAAGCATCATGAGAAGAACCTGCTTTTTGCAAGTTGTTGGTTTCATGATATAATGTACCAAATGGCTTACTGAAAATTTGGACAAATTCCAGGTGAACAGTCACTACGCAAATTGATAGTGACAGCTCATTCTGGAAAAAAAAAAAAAGTTATTTTCAAATGATTGATATGGACTCAAAGGGGTGTGAAGAACTGTAGTGTTCATATTTTTCATGAGCTGTTGACAGTTTGGCACGTCTTTAATGCTGATTAGAAACAAACCAGGACACTGCAGTTTGCCTGCACATTAAGCTTACAGATCACATTAAATTATTTGATTCACCAGAACACTCAATATTCTAAAATATGCCAAAAATTCCTAAATTGGATGACCTTTGTATTAAGTATCTCAGTATTGAAGGCAGTACTGAATGATAAAAAGTCAGTAGGAGAATATTAACAGATATTGATTAAACTGAGTAAGTGATCTTGATGATATTCAGTTCTTTAGTGAAGTGCAGATGGTTTTAGAGACATAATACAATGAAAAAAAAATGGAACTCTACAAAACTTGTGTACATTTTTCAGATTTGACCAGTAAGTAGAGGGATTAACACTTGAGAATGCTTTTCTAGTGTTTATTTATACATTTCATCTTTCACCTGTGAAAATGTTAATGTTAAAAGCCCTTTGTCTTACATCTTTTCTCTATAACAGTGCTGGTACAGGCAATTAAGTGTTAATGTAACTTGTTCAGCAGGCCGTTATTTCTCAGTTGAGCTCTGTAAAATATCAGCATCTGGAAAGACAGCTCTCACGTCCGACCTACAAAAAACACCATGGTTTTTTGTGGCTGAACACCACTGTGATGTGTCCTATTTATTAACACATGACTACTATTATTTCCCATTGCCCACATATCCCAAATCTGATGATCACCTTCAACCTGCATCTGAATTCCAGCCTATTCCACTTCCAACTTCATAGCAGAGAGATTCAAATATATTTCTTATTCTTAGATATCAGTTTTTCTAACTCTCATTCATATAGGAAAGGAAACACAGAGAAAATGAGATGTTTCCCTAGGCTGAGAAAGATTCTTTTGCTTCTTAAAGTAACTGACAGATAGAAACCAGCACCAGGAGTCAGATGACAAGCAAAAAACCTGTCACAGGATATTGATAGAGTTCAGGAAGAGAATTTCTATCTCATCTTCTTAGATGCTAAGTGGTGAAGGCAGCGACCCTTCCATCTGTTAAACCTTCTAAAAACCCCAAAGTTTATTTCTGTACTCAGGGAGATAATGAACGGGTGTTCTGCTACAGACAAATAAGCTTGAACATTTTCTGTAGGAAAAAAAAAATAAAGTCTAGGGCTCGAAAATGCCAGCGATGGTGATATTCTCCTCTGCTTGGGCAGAACAAGTCAGTATCATAACTGTGTTCTGAATATCCTCAGCACAAAATATGCACTGTATTAATTATCAACTTCACATTCACTAGTACAGCACAGTTCAAGGGCTTTTGTTTTTCTTTTGTTATGGAGCATGAAATATGGCAGGATCTCTGTGATATGAGAAAAGTTACAAACTGAATGTGACCCATAGAGTAAGCAAAAAGGGAGTTACATAATAGAAATGCTCATACACGGATCAATCATGTTGGCCAAAGAGAAACTTTAACTTGCATTGACAGTATTTATGTAGCAGGTAGCTCGAGTTCTCAATGATCTTGTCAGGATATATGGATAACATGGTCACTAGAGTGAACTGCCACAGAGTATTCTTCAATGCTCAGTATTTTGTTTTAATTTTCAACATAAGCTGCTTTGTTGCTTCCCAGAATATTGTATAATTGAATGAATGTATACTTTGTGACTACACATAAAATCTTCTTAGTTGAATTTCTTGACATAATGTCCCTTAGGTAGAATATGAGTAGTGGTAAGATATTGCAATCCCAGTGCTTATTAGTACTCCTCTATACTCTACTACCAAAGAGAAGCGTTGAGGGTGCAGTGATCTATTAGACCAATACTTTATTTGAATGACTAAAACTGACTTTATCAACTTTATTACATTAAGATTCAAAGTACATAGTGCTCTCTGTCACTTCTGTCTGAACACTAGATCCAACTTTAAAGGATATTTGAGTACCAGGACAGCTTACATGAATTTTGTGGTGCAATATCTCAAGAAAAGCAGCATGAACAATTGTTAGGACAGGAGCAAAGAAATGGTAAGACCAGACTGTTCCTCGTTGATTCAATGATAACAGTAATAAAGTGTTAGAAAAACATTATATTATTACAAAATTATCACTTTATACATGAGGTGTTATCCGTTCTTCACAAGATGAGATTTAAATACTAAAGAAACAGCTAAGGTCATTCTACAAATTCTGTTTTTTCCTTCATTCTGTAATTGCCATCATCTCTTTATGACAATAGGAAATAAGTAGTGGTAACAGGCAGATTTCTTCTCTGAGTATGCTTTTACATGAAAACTATGGTTTAATAGCTGATGTTCACATGATAATATTCTGCATCTATCGTGCTCCGAGGGTTATGAGTTAAACGTATCACAACAAAAATGTGTATGATGGTCCTCAACTGTATAAACAAATTAAGTCTAATATTGATGAGAACTGTAATTTACAGTTCAACCAGATTTATGAGAATAACTTATAGATGAATTTATATAAGGCTTCTTGCATATATAGAGATTAAATGCATATCCAATATGCAATTTGTTTCAGCCTAATGCATCTTTTAAAAATGTTTAGTGTTTAATAAGATGTGCTCATTTCAAAAAAAGTTCATTTAAGCTTTTGCTTTGCAGGCAATATATTTTTTTTAGCTTTCTATAGACTGTTTCATTTTTAGTAAGAAATCATTCTCCAGCTTTGTTCAGAACTGAATGAAAATACATAAACACAGAAGAATGGCTGATGGCTAAATATATCACAGTACTTTTATTTGTTGCAAAAAAAAAAACAGCAATGAGAAAGTAAGAACAATCTTTTGATTTCCTTGAAGATATCTGATGTGCAAAAAAACAAAATAGACAACAAAAATGTTGGTCTTTTGTTTTTGAATGTTTTTTTTTTCTCTTTCTTCCCAGGTAGTTGGAATCTTTCCCAAAACATTTTGTGCTGAAGATCAGTCCTCAGTATTTTATAGTTTCAATTTTCTTTTTTTTTCTTTGTTTTAAAAATATTTTTTACTTAACATCAAAATAATTTCAGGGTGATTGGGAAACTAAATTAAATATGGAAAAATGCATATCCATTACTTTTTAATGTCTTTCAAGTTTTGCTAAAAAAAAACACACGAAGAAACTTTGATATAACTTTTCCCTACTTTGATTGGTGACATCCTGCTTTCCACACCAAATTAAAAACAAATAGAAAGAAAGAAAGAAAGAAAGAAAGAAAGAAAGAAAGAAAGAAAGAAAGAAAGAGAAAGAAAGAAAGAAAGAAAGAAAGAAGCAACTCCCAAGCCTATTTCCTTAATTAATGAGAATGAAATTTTTGATTTTTTTCTTGTTTATTTACTTTAATGTATTTTCTGGCTGAAGTTTCTGCTTGTTTGTTTTCTTTGTCTGGTCTTAGTATTGTATAAACACAAACACTGTTTTCATTCTAATTGAAACATTAATTGTTTCTTTTTAAAACAATGAAAAAATAAGGCTTTTTAATATTTATTTCATATGCATTTTTATAGACTTATTAAAATAGAAAAAGAGAAATTGCTTTCCTCTGACAGAGAAAAAGAAGTTTTGCTGGAGACTAGTGTTTGAAGATAAGTACATCAATGCAGACTAGTTGTCTGAAGCTGACAGGTTAAAATTAGTCCTGTGTTTGATTACACGTAGACCATAGCAACATAGTATTCCTTTAAATTATATTAAAAAAAAGAAAAATTAAAAATCTTTCTTTCAATCAGAATGCCTCTGTTCCCTGTTATTTCATTTAGAATTGTCACAATTCAACACATTAATTTCACATTTGTTTAGGAAGAGCTTATAATTGATGACCAAAATTATCTCACATCAGATAAGATAATAATGTCTTCTTATAGCACAACATGCAATTTCATTAAAAATTTATGCATACAAGGATTCTTCTGTGTCATAGTATTTCATAGGAAAAGGAGGAGTTGGAATTTTCAGGCAATATGAAACATTTTTCTTCTCATTCATTGTAATTCAGTTATAAATTATCTGTCTCTTTGCCCAAGCGCTACTTTACAGTGGGAGCTTTGTGTAGACCTGGAAATGAAGAGGCAAACTCAGACAGCAGGACTTGTTTTAAAGTTTGGCTTGGCAGTGTTAGATTAGTGGTTGGACTTGATGATCTTAAAGGCCTTTTCTAGCAAAAAATGATTTGATGATTCCAGGATTATATGATCACTAATAGTTCTAATTAATATTCTTTATGTTCATAGCTGAGGAGTTTATGTCTTGAACTGTGTCTGTAATTGAAAGGCAGATATGAGAGACCTACACACTTGCACTAACAATTAGAAGTCCAAAAATATTTACAAATAGGTTGTTACTTTTTTTAATTTACTGTACTTAAGAGCGCTGTATGTTTCAGAATTTGTGTGTGTGACTTCAGATGCCCTTATTTTGGGGATTCCGTATTTAGTTTTATGGAGACAGACTCAAATTCTTGGAGTCTCCAGAGCATGGGCTACCCTAAATTCTGTACTTGTGGCAGAAACAATAACATTCTAAAGTACAGCAGCAACATTTAAGCTCTTTTTGCAGGGTTTACTCTTCATACAGAAGGATTCTCACTTTCTGAATCATGGTTTCAAATCTTACATTTCTCTGTTGCTTTTTAAACTTTGGACCAAGAATGTTATATGGAAAACTAAGGACTAATTACCACACACATAGTAACTGCTGCTTCTGTGTGGTGACAACAACAACAACAACAACAACAACAACAACAACAAAGTGGGATTTATCTAAACTCAGTAATAAAACACTGTTATTATACTGTGCATATGATCTATCTTTATTCATTATGGAGAAAGACATATTATCTATAACTTAATGTACAATGAACTACATTATGCTTTCCATATTTTTCTTTATTTATTTCCCAGATCAACAAGTAAGATAAACAAGAAAGATTTTTCTCATAAATGTTGTATCTAAATGATAGCTTGTTGATTTTACTGAGAAGAATCAAACTGTATGTTTGATGATAAGGTTTATAAAAAGGTTTCTAGAAATGTTTAGTATAAGCTCTTTATACATAATAATATCTAAGTTACTTGATTGCTTCTGGAGTGCATCTTTAATAAGTCCTGGCTCCACGTTAATACCTCTAGGCATTACGTGTTAATTTCACCTACTCTTCTACAAGAAAACTCAGGCATAGCTTAGAAGGAAGACATTGAATTCTGTAAATGTGAATTTTGTGCAGCTATAGTTATCAAATAATCTGAGTGGAAAATGGAATTATTCAAGTACCATGAATGCTAATATGCTTAATTACAGTAATATTACTTATTTATATATAAATAAAAAATAATTTGTTAAAGAAATCTCAGCATGCTCCTGCCACTGATACTAATATGAAGAAGTAGTTATACTGTCTTCATTGAATTACGAGAAACACAACTGCAGCTGGGGCAAATTCTTGTTCTCTTAAGTGTTCTTGAATATTGCTTAAGTCAAAGGGAACTAGACATGTAGTCCAAAAGCCATAGAAAGGAGTTGAGTATGTTAAGGTAACTTCAGTACAAAAACTTGAGGGTTTAAATATCCACAAGATACGTAGTTTCAAGCTTTATCTGGCAGTGCTTCTCAAGGATAGTATACAATGATCCTTTCCCTGTCTTAAAAGTAATTTTTGGAGAACTCTGGTTTTCAAAGTAGGCAGTTTTCTTTCTTTCCCTCTGAGAGTTTGAGCAGTTAGCCTGAACAACTACAATCCTGAAAACACTGAACTCTGGTCAAAATATGCTTCTAAAGACACTTGTATTGAAGAAAACAAACAAAACAACAAAGAAGAAGGATCTATCTGGGTGCCATCTTTTCTTGACATGACATTCTGGTTAGAAAATTTGACCTGTTAGAGGACAATTTAGATTCACTGTTTTTCTCAGCTGTAGACAGTACATATTAACAGCTTCCATCTCCCCAGCTGCAATGCTTTCAGTTGCCCAGACTCAGGGGGCCCTAGCTAATCTGCCTTAGTCTGACAGGGAGGTTCTTGGCCTCATTGTAAGAGTCTCAAATTTTACACTTCAAACAAGTACATTTCAGTCTTTTATCAAATGTTTATTTGATGAAAAAATCACACAAACTAGCTTACAGAGAAATACAAATCCAAGTCTATCCTTTTCTCAGGTAAGTGCCCTGCTCACTGAGCTAGAAAGTTATGGTCTGATGAGTGTTAAATTATTTCTGCACAGTGTCACAGCTTTGAGAGGAAAATCGCCTGAAGCCTAATCATTAGGTACTCTCCTAGGAGATGACAGGCTGTTTTTTTAACATTCTAACACTTTGAAGGGCACTGAAGTGAGTATGAGAACCACCTTTAACCAGTTTGTTCTGCAAAAGGGTAAGTTGAATTACTAT
The DNA here is from genome assembly GCA_013401255.1 of Urocolius indicus. Lineage (NCBI taxonomy): Eukaryota > Metazoa > Chordata > Aves > Coliiformes > Coliidae > Urocolius > Urocolius indicus. Next base: position 208,114 of record WBNH01000152.1, on the reverse strand, counting down.
CTTAAAGAAAACAATGACTTTCTACTTTCCTGTGGAAGGAACAGATCTACATTAAGCCCCATGAAGCTGTATGGTCTTGGAAGAAAATAAAGTCAGCCACAGGAAAGTGAAATGGAAAGCCTCCTCTCCCTAACACCTGTTCATGTTTCCAGATAAGATAACTTAGACATTTATTGCACTGTCTCTGAATAAAAATGGTATTGTGAGGTCTCAAAGCTCTCTGTATAGATCTCTGTGTGAATAGTCCAGGACATTTAGAAACTAAATTGAGTGTAGAGATTTGGTTTTGGAAAATGAATGCCTAAGAGACAGCTGATGCTATGCTGAACTTCACAGAGACAAGTGGATAATTTTTAAATGTTGCTAGATGCTAATCTCAGATTACCTCCGTTTTTGCAAAATCTATTTTTTTTCATTTCCTTGGAAGGATTTACACTTGTTTTTCTAGTTCTTTTAACTTAAGAAGGACATTGTATTTATTTAAACTAAAAGTATTTTAAAGATAATGCTATTATATAATATTTTATTAGGAATTTTAGCTACTTACAAAATCAGCAGTTTCACTTTCCTCTGACCATATAGTACCAGGATGAAATTAGATGCAGGAAGAGATCAAGTCTTTGATCTAGTAATGATTTAAGTGCTGTACTTTCAAATCACAATATGACTTTTGTCACTTTTTCCGAAATATTACTGTGCATTTTATGTTTTGCTAAAATAATTGAGTATTTCCAGAGAAACAGAAAATAAAGATCATGAACCACTGTATTGCTTGTTCTGTCATCTTTCCAGACTCTATTGTAACTGGTGAATTCATTTCTAGGAAGCAAAAATCCTGCCAGAGGGTTGCTATACTACTGTATACTTGCAAAATATACATCTTTCCTTTTTGTTAGAAAGAGAAAACAATAATGTTCCTGACTATATGCATATACATAGAAAGACACATGGATACATTAAGAGATATTTCATGAATAAAGGTTAAAACAGGGGAAAAGAAAACAGTTATTTATTAGAGATATGATGTTGCCTAATCCAGCTCTTGAAATTACAGCAACTGCCTTATTTTAAAACCCTAATATAGATTACCAACTTCTTTCTACATATTTCTCTAATATTTAGGCTTTTTGTATTTTATTTTCTACTAAGTAGGTTTCCTGGCTGGAGTTGGCAAAAAGGTACTTTCTCATATACTTCATTTTATGGATATGGCCTCACATTTGCTCATGCCTTTAAGATGAGTGTTATCTTGTTCCAGCCTCTTCAGAATAATTCATATGCATAATATTTGGCAAGTTTTATATATTCAACTTGAATATGTCACACCAAAGAAAAGTTTTAAAATTATAATTTACAAAATACACAATATGAAATAGCCATTTCTAATCCACAAAGAAAACTACCTTTGATCTGCTTATGCTAAGACTTAATTTGAATTTTTTTTTCATTCCTCTTTTGTGCCTTGTTGACAAACTGTACATGCTTGACAAATGCAGAAGATTTCATCTAAAAGTGATCACTTTGGTCTGAAAACCAGAGCAGGGAAGGCATTGCTGATTTTCTTCTCTTAATATAGTTATACCTTGTCATAACGGTTTCTGATGATTCACTTCAATGCAAACATTTCCCTTCAGGATCATTAATCCAAGAAGAAGTTTTGACTTTTTCTCTTTGGTGTAGATATTATTGCAATTACAACAGTGCCTTTCCAGTGCTGTAAAGATAATTCTTGAGAATTATTAAAATATAATTAAGATGAAAATCTAAAACTACAATATCATTTCATAACTATTAAGTCAAGAATTAGCTCTTAAAATGAAAACTTTCCCTGTGATAGTTATATAATTCCTTATAATAGTTTATATTGTTAGTTTATAGTTTTAAATAAACATACTTCAAGCAAACACAGGAAAAGTGCCTGCTACTCATTACTTATTTGTAAGTGAGAGAAGACAGAACATCATGAACACCAACATAGATATCAGTCCTTCATGGTAACAAAAGGATAGAAGTCCCTGGGGACAGTTGAAGTTGTGACAACTGTAATTAAATTTTTTTAAAATCTATGAGGATTTCACACCTGCAGAAATCAGATGATACATAAATATAATTTAGAACATTATATTTATTTCAAAAGCTAATTTGAAAGAATTTGGAAAGAAAAAATTGTAAAAAAAATAAAGGGATTTCAACTGGTATCCTTATGCAGAAGTCTTTTTTTTCAAGGTCTAGTCTTGGTTAATTATTGACTTTCTGAGTTTCAGAAAAGTCACTAGAATCCTTCCCAATTCTTAGGCACTTTTGTTTCCGTCATAATTGAGGCCTATCTCCCTGCTGTATTCTTCTCTCAAGGATGTTGTATAAACCTCAGGCTTCCAGCTCTGTACTGTGCAGTACTCGTCCTTATCAGTATTTTAAATATTTTCTTTGCAAACATATGTAACTGCTCACAGTGGGAATTTCTCTTTCTTTCAGTTCGACTCAGTCTACTTTTCTTATTCTGTTACCAGGACAAAAAAAAAAAAACAAAAAAAACAAAACCCCTCATCAAACTCTTAACAACCATCACAACACACAAGGATGAACTGAAATTGTCAAACCTGAAATCTGATTGAAGACCTATGTATTCTATGTATAAATACAGTAGTGAGTTGCAGTAATGTAAAGTAAAAGATCTTTACTGTATGCTAAAACAATATTTTTCCTGTATTTCATAGCTCAGCACACATAATTACAAATTGCTTAGAAGATATCTATTAGGAATCATAGAATCATAGAATGGTAGGGGTTGGAAGGGAACTCTAGAGATCATCTAGTCCAAAACCCCCTGCAGAAGCAGATTGACCTAGATCAGGTCACACAGGAACATGTCCAGGTGGGTCTTGAAGATCTCCAAGGAAGGAGACACTACAATCCCTCTGGGCAGCCTGTGCCAGTGCTCCATCACCTTCATAGTGAAATATTTTTTTCTTATATTTAAGTGGAACTTTTTGTGTTCCAGCTTCATCCCATTACCTCTTGTCCTGTTGCTCAATACAACAGAAAAAAGGGATACCCCAACCTTCTGACACCCACCATTTAGATATGTGTAAATGTTAATGGGATCCCCCCTCAGCCTCCTCTTCTCTAGACTAAACAGCCTCAGTTCCCACAGTCTTTCCTCATATGAAAAATGTTCCAGTCCCCTGATCATCTTGGTGGCCCTGCACTGTTCTACTAGAAATACAGAGCTATAACAACTCCACTTTTTAACACAAGGAGATAGAATGTATTGCCCACAGAAATGTCTATTCATCTTTGTATTTCCTTCTTACAGCAGTCTTAGCTGCATTTTACATACTCAAAAAAAAAATCTCTATCCTATAGTAATTGTTCAACCTGTACTGTCACCCACTGAGTACAATCACTAGTAATTTCATGTGTTATTATTCATAACAGTGTGGTAGCATAGTAGTACACAAAGTTTTTCAGACAATCAAACAGACTTAGCAGGAAATACAAAACTTACTGTGAAGAATTCTTCTGTGTATTTAGAATTCCATATTTTAGACCATAACAAACTTTAACACAGCTTCCTAACACAGTAATGCTCATTTTAAGAGATACTTCACCTGTAAACTTGCTATTGAAGAAAGCTATAGTATATCTCATCCTTGAGAAACACCTGACAGGTTTTCTTGAATAGACATAAACCCATAGGCTCTATAAAATTGGATTGTGAGGATATCTTGTGCATATGTAGCTTCATCATTGTGGCAGTTAAGACATAGCTCTCATATGGACATTAAATGCTGTTGGTAAACTTTTCCAGTAACATCTGTTCCTAAGTAATCTTTAAGAGGAAATCGCAAGTGGTCCCACTATTTAAATATAAATTTAGGAACTGCTGGCTGAGACAATTATATTAATAATTATCTAAACCTAATTTCATAGAAAATTACTTAAAAGCCCATGCTTGGAGTCATAGTTTGGAAGAAACAATTGGCCTTTTTCTGCTTCTTCCTTAGTCTTGGGTCTTCTACTGACCTGAAATAATTTTTCTTTTGAAACAGCTACTGATTTGTCAGATTAGACTTCTATGAAACACATGAAAATATTTGGTTTTTTTTTATCTACAATGTAGAAGATTTCAGATATACAATATCAGTAGTTGCCTTTTCCTATACAATACTCAGAAAAATGAGATCTTTTTCAAAGAAAAGTAAAAGAAGGAAAACCTGATAAAATTAGGGAGTGATGAAATATTTGAAAAATAGACACATTGGCACAAAATAGTGTCCTCATGATTGTGATCTCTTCTTAGTGCATCACAGTGCTTGAATTTTAAGGCCACATTGACAGACCACACTGATCAGTGGCAGAGGAAAAGAAAACAAGTACTAAGCATGTTCTGTAACATGAAATGGTATATCTACATCAAAAATTCCTTAAAGGAGAGAAAAAAAAACCTGAAGTTTCTTTTATTCCTTCTCCTTTGCTCAAAAATTTAAGTCTTATATACAAAGAAATGTGTTCAAAAGTTAAAAATACAGTGTTACAGAGCCTAGAAACTATAATAAATATTAAAAATATGGGGAAAAAAAGTATAAAATGGCTAGAAACTCAAGTTACAATGAACTGAGCTATGTTGGAGAGATTTTTTTTGAAAGGCTTTCTGTATGAAATAAAATGAGCTTCTTTTTACTAGAAGCATGCCAGATGGTTTAACGAACATCTATTAGTCAATCTGAAAGTAGATTGTGTAATTTACTGCTTGTGGTGCATACAGTGGTGCCTATATCTATGAAGAAGGTCTGAATCATTTTTATACATAGGCTTAGTGGGTACTGAATTCCAGCACAAGAAGAGGAGAGCAGGGGAATGGAAGAAATCTTGAGATTGATGGTGCATATCATTCTGTTCTTTCAAGAGATCATATGACCAACGTGGTTCCAAATGTACTAGACTCAATGAACCATTTATGAATTAACAAGTTTCAGTTTGAAGAAGCAGTTACTAAAAAGAGCATGTGTTAATCAATGATTTAATACAACATTTGTACAAGAGTAGAGTTCCATTCATAAAGAGAAAATCATTGAGACTGACTTGGCTGACAGAAGAAATTAGTATCTCTATTTTCACCTGAGTATTTATCTTCTCCAAGCTGCAGAAACAAAGAACAAAATTAATGTAGGTACAATCTGTCAGTCAAGTGATATTCGAAAGCCAAAGTACAGTTCTAGTAACTCCACAATGTGACATGGTAAATTTATCTGCATAAAATAATTTTTAAATCTGTAATCTCCATCCTCCTTACTTTCATTGTTCTAACCTTAGGACTAAAAAACAAACAGAAGAGAGAGAAGATAGACACCTTCTACCACTATTTGTAAAGGCTTCAGAACACCGTCATTTGAGATTTGATTAGTGCCGTGTCTGTTTTATAGTTGTGCAGTAGTAGCCATAAGAATATTTTCAGTGGCAGGATGGGGACAGTGGATATGACAGGATTTGTGGGGTGAAATAATGAATAATTTTATTGAGTGATTGTGAGAACAAGAGACTTAATGCAAATGAACATATATGCTCTGCTGCTCTCCAGAAAACAAAGAAATGTGTATAGCCCTAAACACTGCAAATAATAAAATATAACCAAAGCTAAACTGCACTTTGAAATAGTTTAGCTCTTTGCGAAGTTGGCAAATCAGAACAAAACATCACAAAAATTTTCTCCTACTCATCAGTATTAAGTCAAAGCTGTTTTTTTCACAAAAGTGTAATTCAACAAAATCAAGATTAAACCCCCATGTTATCTGTCTATTTCTACATATATGAATTCCACTGAATTGAGTAAGCACTGTACTTACATAACTGATGAGGTAATTAAGATCTTGATTTTTTTTGCCTGTCTGCTGGTTAATTCTAAGATCAGCGTCCAGTTTAATGTTGAGCTTCACACAATGTTTCAATATCATACTGTAGAAAATTGTTGGAGTCCTGAACATTATATCAATAGGTCTTCTGTCTTGTTCCTATAATCAAGTTTCTCTTAGGCAAGACCCATGCTGATGCCCAGTATGAAACTCATTATGCTTCTTGAGGACTAAAATATGACATGTTATCTAATAAATTATTAGTATCACATGTTACAAATTCAAAGGAATTTACTGAAGAGTTCAGTTTAAGTTAAATGTTAATTTGGGACAACATTAAGTCATTTGTATCATAAAATAAAACTAAAAAAATAGAAAAAAAAGTCTGGATACTGGTAAATTACTTACAAGAGACACATGTAAAAAGTCAGATGTCAAGATTAAAATATGTCTGTAAGAAAATCAGGAAGAAGAGAAAAATTGAAAGAATTAAGAGCTAGAGGAAAGCTCTCATGGTGAACACCAGAGCTGGCAGACATTGTCAAGAGTAGTGCTTACTGCAGTCAATAACTTTTGAAGAATCAGGCCTTATCAGAAGGCCCTATGAGAGCCAAGGTCTTACCATTTTACCATTTTAAATCACTCAGATTTCTCATGCACCTTTGACAAGGTTTTCTGCCAGTGCTGAATTGTTAAATGTGTTACATGTTCAAAGCCAAGGAATTACAAGAATACTTATTTTTTTCATTAAACTAAAGTATAAGAAAACAAAATCTTGTTTTAGTTAAAATCAAAATCAGCAAGATAATGGATTTTGTCAGTGAAGATTACCTTAAACAGCCCCATATAGGAATAATTTTCTTCAGTGCTTCATCATGTCTACACCTACTATGCAGTTGTAAATTCTGTATTAGTACTAGTTCAACAGCTATGCCCTTCACTATAATCTCTGATATCCATTGTAGATTAGTGACCACTCATTTTTGTACAAGGCGTCATAATGAATGCATTTAAACTGTACCGTATGTTTTTTAGTAGAGACAAGTATCAGTAGTTTTCGTCTGCTTGGTCTTCTCCTGCTAGGTTAAAGACAATGGTAGATAATTCAAAGTTGTGACTGATTTTCCAGCTAAATGGAATTATTGTATTTGTGTTTCAAAAAAGGAATACTACAATGAGTGTGTTACATGGTCTGTGATGTCTTTCATACTTTATGTCTGCCTTTCAAAAAAATATGAATATAGTATACAGTGTTTTGCCCTCAGAGGGCTGACTTTAACATTCTCCATGTTATGTGACACCTAATATCATGAATCCTGGACTACATTGCAGGTGAAATAATAAAACTCAGTTCTGTCAATTGTATACACGAACAAGCTCGTCAAAGTCAATACAATTATTTAGATTTAATGTACACAGAAATATTTAGAGAATGAATAGTCTACAAATTCCACTAAACAAGAATCTCACAAAGGTTTGGCTTTGTTGGTGTCTTAACCAACCACTATAATTTTAAAAGTCAGTTGGAAACACTGTCGTGGTTTAGGCCTGTCAGGGAACAAAAGACCATGATTAGCCTCAAGTACCGAAGACTTAAGGATTGCTAAAGGGCAGGGAGAGCTTAATTGCTGCTTAAGGTGCAGGACAAAACAGACCAGGCTACTCGGCTTGGGGAAGAAAACAGAAAATAATTTAATACCAACTAAAACATAAAACCCCAAAACAGAAC
>WBNH01000152.1:183362-200108 GCA_013401255.1 Urocolius indicus | reverse complement strand
CCTTCTCCGACTGTGGGGTCCGCTAGGTCGTCTTCATCTTGTACCACCCTTACACCTCCTGCCTGGCACCTCAAATTCCTGTCCCTAAATAGTGATCGCAGAAGTGCCAGATTGGCCCAGCCAGGCCGGGGGGTGGGTCTGAACCCAGGAGTTGGGGGAGAGTCTAAAAAACTTTTACCGGGTCTTCACTGCAACCCGCTCCCCCTGTTACCAAGCAAAAGCAACTCCTTACTAAACCATGACAAGTACCTACTAGCACATTCAAAGTAGGCAAACATAATCAGGTCTTTGGCATTTCTATTTCTCTGCCATGAGCAAAACTCTAAAAGAGAAGTTCTACCATAACATTTTCACTTTTCACTTAAAATGAATCAAAGTGTTTGAGCTCAGCATGAAGGTCATATTTGCAAACTGATGCAACGTCCTGAAGAACATTGTCTATGCTGAATCGAGATGCTACCTTCAGCTTCTTGCAATTGAATGATTATGTTTCTTCCTCACTGGTGATGTGTGACTTCTAGTTATTTTCTGTCTATTCTGTGAAATACTATACCATTATATGGAGATGCTGGTGATCACAATCAGACATCAACACAGTAAAAGACAATACTAGATTAGGGAGCTGCTTTTTGTTCACTCTGCTAATACTGAAGGAATTACTACTCCAATAAAATGCTGTGTGCATTCTCATAGAAAGGTGGAATAGCAAAGACAGTTGGATTTTTTAAAAAATTAAGATAAAATCAAAGCTATAGTCACAGAGCCCTTTTAGAATATTGATTGGTAGCAAGCAGAAACAAGGGGATAATTTATGATCAGAAGACAAAAAATATTTTCCTTTAGAGTTCAGGCTTTATTTGATTGTAATATATCAGACTTTTTTCATGTGATGAATATTTGCCTTATCATAAAATGGCAATGTTTATTCATACCTTGATGAAGATTGAAAACATTTACTATGATTTCATAGAGTTACTGGCATTGCAGATAAACTATGATTTGGATTATATATGATCAATAGTGCAATGCTGCAAAATAAAGCATTTCAGAATTTTGCTCCAAAATCTTAACAAATACTTCAGAAATAATTTCATCACAAAAACCATCTTTTACTATCAAGACATCTTGAATTGTCTCTGAAAGTATATTCTAATGGAATTTTCTCCAATAACCTTTAACAGTTTAAACAGGTTCAATTTTAATGTCATTTATGTTGGAAAGATGTGCAAAATATTATACTATTAAATATTTAATGACATAATTATGGAAAATTTAGCTATTTCCACACTAGACTCAGGAGGCCAGAGGTATTATTCTACTTTAATTCTTGCATTGTTAAACAGGTCTACTGAGATTTGTACTCTTTTTCAAAATTTAATACTATGGTTTGATTGCTGCTAACTTTGCAAAACATAGTATTCTTGCACAGATGTGATTGTTAATTAAAAAGTCTCTTGTGAATGAGAATGAATTTCAGGGTGATGTTTTTACTCATTTTTCTATCACTGAGGAAAATTGGGAGCATTCAAGATATTGTGTATTCATAAACATAATGTACGTTAAAAACTATCAGTCCTAACTACTGTAGAGAACTACAAGAAAAAAATATTACAACATTTAAAGTCATAATATGGGAATATGAGTTAAAATGCACTGTCACCTTAGCATTAGTAATTAGAGTACAGAAACAGAAGCCTTACACATTTTAGTGATTGTTAAACAGAGATGAGTTTTTTACTTCATCATAATGCATTCTTTTAAAACACTCAGAATTTTCTTAAAAATATACCTCAAAAGAGCAATTCATTCTCTAGGTACTACATAACTACGCTGAGCAATAACTCAAATGTAACTTTTGTAAGGCATATTATAGTTAAATCCTTTCCAATTGATCCCTTCCAAATTTATAGAGAAAACCACTGTAATAATAATATTCTGTATAAATTTATCTAAATAAGTTCTCATATTTATTGATTCTTTTACATTGATCCAAAACAAAAAAGATGTGACATTCATTCCACTACTCTCATAAACATAATTCTCAAATACTATTTTAATTACTATTTGTGGAAGTATTAAACTATCTTAATGAACAGTATACAAAAGAAAGTATAGATGTCATGGGACTAGGGAGCTTTTAGTTACTTATAGCTATTATTTCCTCCCTTTTATATTTCTTTCACTTTGAGGTGAACTTTGGATTTTTGAACATTTACATGTGAACAAAGATTTCAGATTTAAAGATATAAATAATTAAATCAGTAAAACAGTTTACCTATACTTTAGTTATAGGTATATGCTATAATCCTATACCTCTGTTATATTCTGACAAGTAAAATATACTAAATAGTGATATATTGTCGTCTGTAAATACTAACAGAAGCCTAAGCAGTCCTTGAAAAAAGCCATTTCTACCTGAGAAAAACGAGAATAAGGTAAATTAAAATTTTTCTGTAAGTTTTACATAAACCACAGGTGATAATCCTATTGCTTATAATTTATCATAATTTAAATTACTATTTAAAAAATTATGTTATTTCTTCTACATAACTTTTTTGAGTACAGAAATGAAACAACTCCACTTCTTCAGAAGAAAATGTACTGCTATTATTTGTTTTACTTTGATAGGTACTAGTGTGTCTGCATAGATGAGAATATGCACACTTCAGAAATTGATAGTATAAGCAAAAAAATCACATATGTGCCTGTAAAATTAGTGTAGCATTTTTAATGCTGGAACTTTGAGAACTCCACAAAAATAGTCAAGATCATAGAAAGAATATGTGGCATACAAAAAAACATATGTGGTACACAAAAGGATGACATCTAGCATCAAAACCAATAGCGTTTTCCAATATACATCTCAGCTAAAGCTGCAGTCGTGTGTTGTAGAACAGATAAGATTATGACAATCTGCAGATTTTTTTTTTCACTGTTTTAGATTCTGTTGCAAGAAATCCATCTGCAAAACAGCTTTCTCTTCCTTGCTTCAGGACAATGTTGTGCAGGTGAGATTGTTTTTCCTGAAATGTTTAATAACAAATAAATAAATTAAAAAAACCATGAAAACATTAGAAAACATTAGATCTCTTACTACAATAGATTAATCTGATATTTTGTTTAGATTGGAACATGTTACTAGTAGAAGTATTTCCTCTTGAAAAAATCTTATATATTTGATAAATTAATGGAAAGTCCTCAAACAGAGTAACTTGCAAGTAAAATATGCAATCATTCTTTCTTTAGGGATAAAGATGTATGAAGACTATATTCTCACGGGTCTTCCAGCAATTAAGGTGTATTTATTTGGAGAGTTGTTGCTTTTTTTCTTTATATAAGTAGCCAACACAAATATCCATGTTAACTCATATATTTTACACCAACACAGTAAATGAGAAATCTGAGGATTATCACAGAAAGAACACTTATCTTAGAAGCTTCGACATCCTCTCATATGTCAGGTTTTGCTTCTATAAGTGCACTAACAGTTCCATAAAATATGTTAAAAAACCACCGTGAACAAGATTCTGGCAGTCTGATTAGCCACAATGATTCATTAGTCTTAGACTCATTAAACTGGTTTGGAGTACATAAAAATACAAAAGAACAGAAATACCTTTTACTCTGATGCATCTACATATATATTTTTTTTTAATTATATTTTGTCTATGGACCCAAGATCTGGTTCTAATCTGAGTGGAAAAGGGCTGATTTATATTTCTGCCAAAATGTCAAACTTCAGGTTGTGATAAGCATTTTGTGATGACAATTCAAAACCTGACTATTCTTTTTTCTCTAATTCTGGTGATTAGAAAATAACTGAATTAAAGAACCAATATTGCAATGATCAGCAACACATAGAAAGTGTTGAATAATTTTGAAGTTTAGCAATATAAAATATGGTTGCAGAGTGGAAAATAATGAGACTGGATAAAAAAATAAGGCAGGTCATGTAATTTCAGATAATCAAAATTTCCCAATCCAAACAAGTAGAAACATGCATGAGAACAAAAAGATGGCATAGCTGATGTATAAAACAGAAATATGGAGTTTTATTTTTAGTGTCTAGAAAGAAAATTAGATGCTAAGTGAGTGATCAAGGTTAAATTTCTGGAAATATGAGGACAGATGTTAGATTGTTAGTTACTATGGAAAAAACACTTACTAGGTCTGTGAGTGTAGCAAAACCAGAATTACATAGGATTCTCGTCTGTGTAACACATTGAAAACTGTTGAGGAAAACAAAAGCATAGAGTCTCTTGACAATAAACATAAAGCTGAAGAAAACCTAAGACTGGGCAGGAGACTAGCTTCTGAGGAAACTCTCTCTTTGTCTTATTTGCCCTACTGCCCAAGAAGAAACAATAAGACAAAAATTTCTGCAGAGCAGTGTAAACAGAGTATGTTAGACTGAGCCCACTGTATGATAACATTAAAGTTTCAGTACTCTGCTGCTGTTTCTGTTTTATTTATAAAAATATTTCTGAGATTTAAATTATTAAAAGCAGTAGAAACAAATTCAAAGGTATTTCGCTTTGACATTTTGGGTAGACAGGAAATATCTGCAGATGTAACGAAAGTAATATACTTTTTTGGATAGTGATTCTCAATTTTTTATCAAGTCCACAGGGAACACTGCAATTGCTCCCAGCCTGTTCTTCAGATGTTGATATCCTGTAATTACTGCACAGCTCTGTGCTAAAAAGTATGAAGAGTAGTGTAAGAGTATCTCATCAGAACCCTTAAGCAGTTTCACTAAGCTTTTACAATAACTCTATCTAGTCCCAAAAAATTACTGAATAAATTTATGTGTTCATTAAGACATATTTTTAGTTTAGTCAACTAGAAAATTCCATTTTCTATAAGTAATAGTCAAGTAAAACAGAAATTTCTGGCATTTTCCAAATGTGTAAGATTGTTTTAGCAGTGGTATTCTAAGATAGTGAGGGTAAATGACAAGACCAACAGTTTTTTTTTTAAATCAAAGAATTGAAAGCTATATCGGGACATAAAAGGTCAGTGTTAATACATTTTACTAAGCATGGAGGTAGTACGGTACTAAAAGGAATGGCTCTACTCAGTTGACAAAAATGTACCATTTGTTCCCTGCATGTCCTGTGTTCCAGGTACTTCCCCACAACATGGGCTACATTTCATAGAGCGGCTTACACTGCAGCAATTGTCTGCACAGCTCCTATGATCAGTACTTGGGTTTTTCCTGCTTCTGCCTTACTATCTTAAGAGACTTTTTTTTCTTTCAGAGTTAACCATCATCTCAAAAAGGCTAAAAGTCACTGCTCCTGACATAGCTCAGTAAGAAGCCTAGCTTCCTGACCTTAATTCTTTTTGATGTAACACTAGTCTTCAACACTATCATAATTAAAGTCTAACTCTATTTCTCTTGTAAATCTTATTTCAGGAATTTTGTATAAATGTATCATAATTATTTCTCCAAAGCAATGTAATTGTCATGTCATGTACCATCCAACTTGACACTCAAATTTTCCTAGATATTTCAGGTTAAGTTCCAGCACTGTGCACTAGAACTGAATATGTAATTCTGAGCTTAATTTACTGAATTTTATATTAAAATCTATTGGTCTTACCCCCTTATAACAAAAAATTGGTTATAGCCAGTGTATATTAGAAGGTACAATTGTGCAGCAAATCAAGACCACATACTACGACATATCAAAAGGCAAATGCTCCTAATCCACTCTCAAATATGGGCATTCATTTACCCCATAACACTGAGGGGAAAAAAAAACCCTTTCTATGTACAAGAGGGAATCAACACTGTTACTTTGCATTCACCTCGCTATCCAGTCAGATGTAGAGACTAATAGTTGTCAAGGACTTAGAGAAATGTTTATTACACATTTTTAACATTTTAGAGATAATACTCTACAAATTTGAATCATTTAATTCAAAGAAAATAAAGAGGGAAATTCTTTTACAATTTTAAATTATAGTCTCACACTGCTTCTCCCATGAACACAGGTGTTTTAATTCAACAATACAGCTTTTTTTTCCAGCTCATCTGCCATAACTCAGTGGTGTTTAATTATTCCTACTTTTGGATTACCCTCTTTCTCTCAGCTCTCCACAGCTCAGTAATACATTACAGTCTTTTCTCCCAGTACTGATCTTTCTGTTGCCATTCTTGCATTAAGCTTATAAGAATGAACAGTAAATCCACAGAGTCTAAAATTAGTGTTGAATACCACTAACATGTTAAAGAGCTTCATACTACATCACAATAATTTCTTAAATTACCACTTTTTTTTAATGAGTACTGAGTATTCAATGTAAATTTAGTATGCTATTGGGGCTTCACAAATGCTATATAGTTTAAGAATTGCCTCTCTAAGACCTATGCCTTTCTCTGTGTGGTGCAGTTGGAGGTAACATTGTGAGAGTTGTCTGAAATGTTTTAGTAGAAAAGGAAGGTCTTACCACTGAACCACTCTTTAATAATGTTATCCATAATACCATACCATAAAATGAATTAAGACAGTAAGTTCTGGAGACTATGTATTACAAATTTCAAGTACCAGCATAATCGACTAAAATAATCTACATTTATCATTTCTGCTACTCTGTCTTCATAGTCCTTTGAGATGTCTTGATAAACTCCAGCATCCTAGTCTGACATTCTATGACATTGCATTACTTCGTCCCTGCCAAGTGCTGACAAAATAACAAACATAAACAACACAAAGCAAAGGTGGCTTCCAGAACACAGCAATGTCTCCCAGCCAACCAGAACTGATAGAAAGCGTTACTTTGGAATGCTACTCTGTCTTATGTTAACCTTAAACTAAACTAATGATCTGCAATTTATGCTTTCAAACAGATTATTAGACCATTTCTGCAATTATTCTTTCTTTTGTCTTCCACTACAATCACTGTCTTGCTGGGGCAGTGCTTCAGTCTGCCATTCTTCATCAAGAATAGCTTTTGAACACTTTTAATTGTTCTTGTGATAGTGACAATCTTACGTGAGACAAAAAAAAAAGCAGAGCTATATGTTGTCATTATAATGTGAGCCCTTGACTGAATGTCACTTGAACAACTCTCTTACTGCCTGCTTGTAAACATTTAGTCGACAGCCTAAAATCATAGATCTCACTTCAGAGTCCTACAGAAGAGACCGGTGGTGGATATACAATTTCTCACACCTGCACTATCCTCCTCTTGGGAAGGAAGTCTCACATATTCTATAACATTTCCCAGAATCTTTCAGACAGGTTGTAAGTACAGCATGAACAAAACTGTAAAGTATAAATCATCTGTGATCATCTGAAATAATGATATTATAGAATATTGTTTGGTCTTATAGAAAGTTGTTACATAACTGAAAAATGAACATTTTGTGGCAGAACAGATTAAGTCTATAATTCACTGATATGATTCAGGTTTACTGAATGATGAGAGAAATATTTTTAAAGTCTCAAGAAAAGTCATAGGCAAAGAACATGGATAAATTCTTCATCTTTCACTATGTCTGTATCGACCTTTTTTCCATCCTCTTGAATCCAAACATTCCCCTTCTTTGTTCCACAAGTCATAGCTAGCTGTCATCTTGCATTTAAGAATGTACAAAAAAGGCAAAGACAACTATGGGAAAATAATTTCTGGATTTGCAGTGTCCCATTTCTGAAACTGCTGGTAGTTATACAGAAATTATTTCTTTTAAAATAAACTGAGAGTCACTTCTTTTGTTTGAATTTGTCTTTGTACAATTAGGAAAAAGGAGGTCTAACTTTAAATCCTCTCAAAATCACTAGGAATTGTCTATTACTAGTTTCAGATAATCTATATTAGATCATTGCAGCAATATAAAAAGTGGATGAAAAAGTCTAAGCAGTAATGTTTAAAATCATTTAAAGATATGAATCACGCATCTTATTCAAGATAGAGTATAATTACAGAATATATTTACACAGTACTTTAAACCCCTCCTTGCATTTAAATTCTTTAAGTTCTCTAAAGTTTTACTGGAAATATTTATATTCACAAATTACAAATCCAAATATACTAAACATGTGTTTAAAACACATACAGAATACGTGTCTGTTTAAGGTTTGGAGTCGATTTAAAGCATGTAATGAATTTATATCTTGGGTATGAAACAGATATCTAAAGTGACATCCTGAGGCACAGTTAATGAGATTGTCTTATGTAAGGCTATCTGGTAATATGATCATCTCTAATGAGATTACTCTGAAGCAATACCTTTACAAATTAAATTGATGAATTATGTACGTTCGCAATGCAAGAATACAGAACTGAAATGTGCTCAAAATGTTTTAAGGTTAATATCAAAGGATTTCCCTATCGCTCTTAGGGCCAAATTATTACGTATCTAATAATTCATTGTGTTAAATCAGAGGAGGCAAAACCCAAGGAGATGTTTAGAAAATGTTGCCAAGGTTGGGATATTATCTTTGTGAGCATCATATCTTTTTAAAATGATAACCAAATAAACAGAAAACTGCTCCAGCCTGGAGCCCAGTACTGGATACTGCAGGTATGAGAATCAAAGTGAATGCTAAAATTGAGAATTGAATCTATTGAGTTAGAGGGGAAGGGCAAAGGATGACGATTTCCCAGCCTGCTGAAAGTAAGACACATGAGGAGAAGAGAGAGTAAGCATCAAAAAAGAGTATTGCAACTAGAGGTTGCATTCAACTCTATCAGTTAGACTTATAGGTAGATGGATGCTTTAAAATGGAAAGTTAAATTGGAGATAAGGAGAAATAGATATAGGTTATTATTAGTTTAAATATTTTATCTATATGTTGTTTGTTGTTGTGAAAAATGAACCTGGCTGTGGTAGCTTATTTCATGTACTTGATTGTTATGCTATTAAGAATTGTAGGGGATATCAGGCACACTGTGGTAGGGATTTTGTGAATATCTTGTGTTTATCTCATTGATAAGCCCAAGAAATCATTAGCACATGTAGTAAAAAATACATCTCTTGTAAATTTTCTGTAATAACATTCAATTATAAATTTAATTGCCATAAAGGCAGGAGCCAGCATACTATGAATATCCTGATTTGCCTCCAGTTTTACCTTATTGAGAAATGTTTGACAGCGTTGTTATTCATGAAATAACTGCACAAGAACATTTCTGAATTGTTGGTTAATGCTTATTTTTTGACTAATTCTGTCAGACTGACCTGAAAATGTTTGGTACTAGAGTTTTTGTCCCCCTAATAGCACAAGTATTTACTCAGCAAGTGTGTTAATTTCCCCTCCCCTTAAAATATTTGGAATATCATAAAATCTTGCTTTGAAGAAATTAAACTTAAGTATTGAAGCCATTTGTATCACATAGTCAAAGTCAGACATCTAACAGAATATTTTGGTTGCTTGGGAGTAGAATCCTCTTTCTTCTTCTTGTCTCTCTTCCAACTACCCTAGAACCTATGGCCTTCTCTGTGCAAGTAGGAGCATAAATTGCAACCAGAACTATTATTTGGCATCCTGTTCAAGACTCTGTGTAGGTGCCATCACCCTGCTTAGCAGTAACTTTATCTTACGTCCTCTGGTAATTGTTTGAATGCAGAACATTGCTCAGTACTACATAAAAATGAATCCCCAAGTGAAAGAAAAAGTACTTAATAAATGCACTACAGAGTGACAGTAGAAAAGAATATATAGCAAATAGTACTTTTTAATGCACCAACTTCCATAGAAATTAATGTGTTGCATCACTCTGAAGCAGAAAAGACTAACAAACACCACAATTTTGGAAGCTGATGATACTGTTGGCCACATGAAACAAAAGATTTACGTGGAATAAAATTTAAAATCTTATGATGACCCTGTAATTTGACTTTTCCAATTCTATAAGGGACTTTAAAGCTTTCATGTTCATGGAATGACATCTGAAACAAGGCACTAAACAGAGTACATTGTTTTCACAAATTGGCATTTGGTGTAATGATGCCAAAAGTATATTAAAGCAACGGGTTTTTCCATGTAACCATGATCAGAGATAAAACATTACATTCAACAAAAATATAGTGAAAACGAAATCACACCACTTCAGACTAATGTCAATCAAGTCCTGTGGATGAACTGCCTGTCAGAGTATGTTAGATGTGCTCCTGGAACATGTGCTTCAGTTTAGTTTCTTCACAGAAGAATCAGTGCATGTGCTTGCCGCTGCTGCATGATGTGAGACAAAGCATAGTATATATTACGATGGGAATATTTGCTTCATAACTGTACTCCTGATCTCAGCTAAAAAGTGTAGACATATCACCAGGGGGGCTGAGGAACAACCAGTTGGGTAAGCTCCTTTTCTGATTTTAATGCATCAGTAGAAAAGAAGAAAGCACAGTAATGCTTCTATTACAGGTAAGTGGCTGACTCTATCCTCCCCTGCAATTACAAGACTGCTCTGAAATCAGTTGTGCCTTAATGCTACATTAAGTAATTTTCAGATCTCTAAAGCTGGCTCGTAAGCCAATTTCGTACATGATTTTTTATAGAGAATCAGTCAACAGTGTTAGTTTCAATGAAAGCAGAAAGATTATAGGAACCAAACAGAATTTCTCATGTCTATAAAAAGATGTTTAGTATTATATGGTGCAATCTTCTCTCTGAATGATAAAGGAAAGCGTTGGGCATACTCTGTGTTTCAAGAGCCTGTGGCATCAATAGTACTTCTCAGTCATGACTCTGCAGATGGGATTGACATCAAGTCAACTCAATAGTCTGTAGATCATGTTTTTATTCAGTCCAAAAATATAGGCTGCTGAAGCAATGGCTTCTTCAGGATATGGTATAAAATGGCAAGAACTCTGTTCTGCTTCCTTATTTACTGCTCATTTTGTAATAGTGAAAGCATGGCAGGCATAGTAAGTAACAGGACTTCTTAACTGAGAACTTTCTCTATCCAAATGAATTAAACTCACCAAGAAGCAAAGTAGTTGTCTAAACCAATAATATTTTGGCTTATTTTCTGTCCCTTTGCAAGTATTGAAACAGTCTGATAAAAAAGTGATCATAAAACATGTATCTGTGAAGGCAAAACAATAAATAATTGTCTCTAAGTAATAATAAATGTAATGTAATGTAAGATGAGATAAGATGATAAGATAAGATGAGATAAGATAAGATATAGCTATATAATGTGTAACAATATGTAAGATATAAAATATTCTAGATAATATATAATATAAAGTAAAAAATAAGAATCCTATTTCTCTGAGAAAATCAATATTACAACTGTATTATTGGGAAGCCAAAAAAAAAAATGGAGTCCATCCTGGTATCACATTAAGTTAAATAGTTACAGATAACTTTGATCACGTATATTGCTACTGATCATTGCCTTAAAAGTTCGTTCAATTACAGAGTAGCGAAAAAAAGGACGGTATCTCAGTTCGCATTGACTGATACAATAAAGCAGGTATGACTATAGAACAAATGTATGTCCTACAGCAACAGGATAGCCATTCCAACAAGTTGGATCTCTTGTGAATAAACAGAAAGCAACTGTAATCCCATCTTTTCTTTAGACTGAACTAATGCTTACATTATAAAGGTTTAATCCCACTTGGAGATGTTTCTTCTCAGTACAAACTGAAATCAAGAGATGAAGGATTTTGTT
Organism: Urocolius indicus; assembly: GCA_013401255.1. NCBI lineage: Eukaryota > Metazoa > Chordata > Aves > Coliiformes > Coliidae > Urocolius > Urocolius indicus. The sequence goes on along the minus strand of WBNH01000152.1, from coordinate 188,474 downwards.
AGAGTACGCAATTAAACCACTGATGTCCCCAAATTTCTTGAATGTCAGAATGATTCAACAGTGACCTAAACCAGCACTCCATCAGCCCTTTATCTGCTAGCTTTTTGTATATCTGATAAAATTTTTAATTATTGTGCATACTGTTATACTCATGGTTCCACTTAAAACATCATTTACCTTCTATATGGAAATCGTGAACTCCAAGTATGACAAAAAATGACACAAAAAATGTAATCTGAAATAATATTTTTTTCTACTACAGTTACAGGTAGAATATGTGCCTTCAATACATAGTTAGCTAAATGTTCAGCACTGCAGATTAATTTTTGTCTTTTTTATGCCCATCTCTTTGGACAGCAGTTTTCAAGCAATTTTCAAAAGAATTTCTGTCTCCAGAAAGTGTCTAGGAATGATATCAGACAAAACCAAAACATAAAGGTCACCAACACACTCATAGAGGAGGATGTCAAGTCTTTAGGATGTTGATCATGCAATGTATAAGCTAAAGGGGTCATCCCACTACAATCCTTCTCTCTCTCTGAATTTCAAACACATTCTGGATTCTATACTAGATTATTCTCTTCAGTACTCTTGGGGAAGACTCTGCCACTCATTGTAAGAGTATTAAACTCATTCCATAACTGTCTGGACACCACCTTAGGAACTTGGCTGGCTTCCTGCCATCCTGAAATAGAGATGAAGCACCTGCTATACTGTTATCCAGTCTCGGCATATGTGTCCCTTAAGAAAAGATATTTTAACATAACCAGTGGAGCACAAAAATCCTTACTGAATTAAAGACCCACAGATCTATTGTCATCTGTTTATTAATTAGGTGCACTAGGTCCTGATTTTTACATATGGAATGAACCAAGCTGCTGATGGCTCACTCCATCAGAATGATAAGTTTTTAAGGAAAGGATTTTCAGGAAATAGGAAACAAGTGTCCTTGTTTGAATTGCCCAGTAGAATGTGTCTCAGTGTTTTAAATCCAAATCATTATTCCACTCCTCTACTAAAAGCGCTAGATAAGCCCTCTGTTCACATCTTACTGTAAAGACAAAATTTCATAACAGAACTGTCATGGTTTGACTCAGCTAGCAGAGAAGCACCACGACAGTCTCTCGCTCGGTGCTCCCTCCTTCAGCCTAACCCTCATTAGGATGGCAGAAACTTCTCTAGGAGGAAAATAGGAGGAAAAAGATAACCAAGGTTGCTGTGGATTAAGACAAGGGCAGGGAGGGCTCACTGCCAATTATGGTTCCAGGCAAAACAGACTACAGTATTCAACTTAGGAAGGAAAGTAGGAAAGTTTATTCTACTACCTACAAGCAAAAGAATAGAACAAAAGCAAAAAGGGAGTAGGATGATGAGAACATTACAACTAGCACTTTAAGATCTCCCTCCCCCATCCCTCTTGGGGATGGCCTCTTCTGGGCATAATTTTAATGAGCTTCTTTGTCATGGCATTTTTAATGAAGAGAATCACTGCCTCTGATCGGGGTCTTTAATGAAGTGCAAACAAGTCACTGTTTCATTACTCCTCTCTACAGGATGCAGGGGAGTCTCTGCTTCAACACACCTCCTGTTCTCTTCCATCATTGACCTTGGAGTATGCATGGTTGTTTCTCTCTTTTAACCCCTTATACTGAAAACAACCAGAAAAGAGGAAGGGACAGAAGAAGGAACAGGAAGAACCATCCTCTTCCAGCTGCTTCTTCTTAAAAGGTGACTGTGGAGGTGTTTCATTGGCTCAGTTCCAGAAGTGGGTCTGGCTCAGAGCTGGGGAGAGCTTCGATCAACTTCTTACAGGAACCATCTTTACAATTCCTCCCCCCTTACCAGAAATGACTTTCACATCAAACCATGACACGAACACATTAATAGAGTACATTAATAGTTTCAACATTCTTCTTCATATTTTCATGTTTTTATTGACTGTGACATGTCAGTAGGTTTTTTGTCCATTTGTTTTAATCCATCAAGACCAAAATTACTTGCAAAGAATCTCCTGATGAAACCAATAATTCAGCAAGCAAAAAAAAAATACTACTTAAGAACGTCTTTGGATACTTTAATGTATATCATCATATATTCTACATTTGAAAGACAGGCCCAACAAAGCCATGAACAGTCTCTCCTGGAACACTTTAAAACTGTCAGTTTGATTTTTGTTTGATTATTTTAAAATTTAAATTCCTTGTCTAAGCATGTAATTCATGGTTTATGATATAGTCATTTTGTATCTTACATATTCTGTCCCCTGAAAAAGAGGATACTCTAATGAAGACAATACAACTCAAATCTGAGTCCTTTATGAGTATCCTTCAGTGCAAGAAGAAGGCAGTGAGAATTTCCAGTTCGCCCTTCCTCTGTGTCCATCCAGGTGGGACAAAATTTCCATGTGAATAGAATGTAGGTCATAGAATGTCTCGGGTTGGAAAGGACTTTTAAAGATAACCTAATCTGATTCAGGCGCCACGAGCAGGCACATCTTTCACTAGTTATTGAGTATACCTCTACTGTATAGTAAGAGCCTAAGAATTGCTTCTTTAAAGCATCTTACTAGACAAACAGGTATGATCCTGCATTACGATTCTATAATTCCCAAGTATCATCCTTTCCAATAAAAGTATTTCTCTATCACAAAATATCAGTAATATGGCAAATACCATAGAATATATATGTTAGTGAAGAAACTCCTAGACCATTCCCTCAGAATTAAGGCAATTTTTCTTACTTTCAATTGTTCTGACCTCTAAAAATGGGATGGTATAAGATTCTTAAAGTTGTTTCTTAGCTATACTGTTAACATATTGTTTTAGATAGGACAGATTCATAATTCTACCTACAGAGTATTTCTATTTTCGATATCTAAACCAGTTCCACTCACCTTGGAGTAAAGGAAGAAAGAATCTTGCAGCACAGCAAGTTGGAATTTTAAACCTATGTGGAAATAAATTATGCATATGAATTGTATGTACAGTTTTAAGCTTTAGAAGTGGTCTTGCATACCGCTATTTAAGATAGATATGGTGCTCCAGACCATTAGTTAACAAGAGTTTAGGGGAGTTTGGATTGCTAAGGAAAAGGATAAGACTTAATAATGGAAAACTGGTAAGAGATATGGAGAGGATTTTTCCTTGTAAATTGAAAAGGATATATGGGGAAATAAAGAAAATTTAAACAAGAGTGTGAAAAGATATATTACTAATTCATCAACTGTCCGTAATGACCATTTAGAAGTCTGAACCATTCAGTCAAAAGAAATAGTCAACATGCACTGTAATTTTGAAGAAGTTAATTACCAACAAAGAAAACAATAAAGGGTTTGTGGTTTTTTAATATAGATTTTTGCATTAAAAAAAAATACATGAGGGAGATAAAAGAATCACCAGTAGATTTGAATATCTTTTGTTGTAAAATAGATAGAACTGAAATATGTACTTTCTAGTAAAATACAAACGCTGAGGCATTGTTGTCAATTCATTAAGAATTGAATAACAAATCCTTTCAGGATTACTACTCAGTCTCTCATAGTTCTATTTAGCAGGTGAAAGGACTTTTTTGCAGTGAAAAGCTGATATACTAGCTACTAGTTCTACATCTCATTTATTCTAATATACTTTTTTTTTAACGTGAATCAATGTCTCTTTTAATTGACTTGAGACTTTTTATACAAAAAAAGACTTTTTTTTAGGCAACTAAAAGAAGTGGTAGTGTACGAGGAAGTAAAGGCCTAAGTGGCCACAGTGTACAAAAACAATTTTCTCAGGACTATGCATTTCAGTAGGAACATGGCACTGATTTCCTTCATTTTCAAATGGAATTATCTACCTGTAGATGATGTTTTCACTTGTCATGTTTGATCATATGATTATTATCTGTAACTCAACTACAAAAATTCAGTACTACTCAAGTTTTATCCTCTCCCTTAGACTTTTTTAAACAAAAAAGGTTTTTATGGCTGTATCATGATATGCCTGAGAATAATGTTGTAAATTTAAAGGCCTATTCTATATCACTGCATGTTTCAGGCAAACTTAAATGAATAATTTTACTTGAAACTATTTCTGCATTTATACATATATATACCCTTGTAGTTTTAAAACAGATTATTTATAAAACACTGTCACCTTATAGCAAACTAATTATTCCAGAAAAAGTACATTTGCAAACCTTCTGAATAAAGAAAGCAATTTTTTAAAGTGTATTGATTTGTCTAAAATGTTAAATGACATAATAGCCATAGACTAAAGCATTGAATAATTTAAGTAAATCAATGTTTTCTGAATTTCATACAAGTACAAACTGTCTTGGGTGATAAAATAAATCAATATAATAAAAAAAATTGAGCACTATATAATGATGAATGTATGGACGGATAAAAACTAGAGGTAAAAACTTGCTTTATCATTGTAACAAACAACTTCCAATCATCTTTCCTCTGTTATTCCCATCAGAAAACACAATACTCTATAGTCAATCGATTTTAGCCCTTAAATAACTTTTCATTTGAAAGACACCTCACTGAACTGTAGGTAAAAAGTTTATCAAGTTATCATCCTGGATGTAGACCACTTATTTCATACAGTGTATGATTCTTAAACAGTAACATATTCTGTAGGCTTAAAGGAAGCATCACTTCTGTTCTTGAATGACTGCCATAACTTTTTCTTTAATTAATGTCTCCAGGACAGAAGAACATTGTTTCTGTTGTCATAAATTAAAAAAAAAAAAAAAAGACAGTTGACAATGTTTGTTCTAATTGTATTTACAAAACCTATTAAATCCTTGCTCTATGATAAAAACACTTAAAGTTCTATATTTCAGAATGCGGTATTCATCCAAAGATTTGTAGATTCAAAAGTTTAGAAATATCACGATTAACTGAAAACAAGTGGATATGGTACCAGAATAACCAGAGTATCTTGCTTTTATGACCCACATCTGAAATCATAGGAAAAAACGAATAGCTTATTCTGGGAAAATATACAAAAAACAATAGTTGCTTGCTTGCTTGCTTGCTTGGTTGCTTGCTTGCTTGGGTTTTTAAAATCAGCCTAAATGAATAAGCTGTCAGTATTCATACTAGAAGTCAGTATACCATCT
>WBNH01000152.1:96928-180194 GCA_013401255.1 Urocolius indicus | reverse complement strand
AAAAAAAAAAAAAAAGACAGTTGACAATGTTTGTTCTAATTGTATTTACAAAACCTATTAAATCCTTGCTCTATGATAAAAACACTTAAAGTTCTATATTTCAGAATGCGGTATTCATCCAAAGATTTGTAGATTCAAAAGTTTAGAAATATCACGATTAACTGAAAACAAGTGGATATGGTACCAGAATAACCAGAGTATCTTGCTTTTATGACCCACATCTGAAATCATAGGAAAAAACGAATAGCTTATTCTGGGAAAATATACAAAAAACAATAGTTGCTTGCTTGCTTGCTTGCTTGGTTGCTTGCTTGCTTGGGTTTTTAAAATCAGCCTAAATGAAGAAGCTTTCAGTATTCATACTAGAAGTAAGTATACCATCTACGTTATATATATGTCATATTTGCCTCATAAGTCATATAGAAGATTTAAAAGGATTTCAAACTGAATTGAGCTTTTTTTCTAGCAGGTTTAATTTCTATAAAAATCTAATTCAAATTTTGGGTTACAAAAATCCAATTAATTAAAAATAATGAATGTTACTTTTAAATAAAAATCATACTTTCTGCATCATGACCTGTTGATCTTATAGAATTCAGAGGTAGCTAGTCTCATCAGTTCGAGAAAAGAGAGCTCTATTCTGTCTTTGTTTGAAAAGAGGCAAAAGAAGTACTATATAAGTATGAAGGCTCCATGCTTTTTATTCTGAGTCATCATTCATTCATACAAGCAGTTCAGAGCAAATTTACACTGGTAAAGACATTATATAAGAGACAAGATTATGATTCAGCTTGAAGGAGTTTCGAGTTTATATTATATGAAATGCTCTATTTATAAAAACACAATATCTGTATCTACTGTAATTTTTATAAAATGTACTTCTTAAGAAAATATCCAGAAAGATTATGTTAATCTTCTCTGAAAAAAAAGCTTTACTCTGTAATTTACTTTCCATGAAGAACTATTCAACATTTTTATTAGCTTCTGAATAAAGAATTAACTATCTTTGAAGTTGTTGATACTCAAAACTCTCTGTTAAAATCTTTCTACAGAAAAAGATGAACAAAGTATTATTCTTTAGATGGAAGTCTTCCTTTACCTAAATACAGTATGCTATGTATGATTTTGAAATGCTGATGTAGTCTATTTCTATGAGCATGTAATTACAAACTCATTGCTGGAAGATCCTATGATCTATTTCCCCTGAATATCATGATATTTACTTGCTTCTCTATAATAGATGAAGTTCTGAAAAGCATTTCTTGTTAGTTTTGGGTTATTGTGAGCAAATTGGCATTTTTCCATTTTCTCAGCTACTTCTGTACCCAGAGTTCATATAATTATATGGTGAATTTCATGCAATTATCTCACAAGGATTTAATATAAGTATGCAGATATAGAACTCCATTTAAGAGAAGGTAGAAAGTCTGTTCATCAGACTCAGTTGGCAGCAGAAACAATGTGACACTTGTCAAAAAAAAATTGTAATTTTTCTAAAAGATAGAAGAAAAATAAAGATTTTTCAGAAAATGACAGATAATAGATACTGTTTGCTTTACCTTGTCATCTAATCCTTCATAAATCAGTGTTTCAAAATCACTTTTTAACATTAATCCAAATACTTAAAAGCTATAAAATCAAAACATCAGCATTTCCAAATTAGCACAGACAACTAGCTTCCTTAGAAATCCACTATTGCGGTCTTCAAAATATGTTTACCCTCAATGAAAGTGGGAAAAAACATTAAGATCTGAGACAAGACAGACAACTGTGAATAGTAAAATGTTTTTTCAAAGGAAAAATGGTTCAAATTCCTTAGCTAATAATTTCCATTAATTCCAACATATAATGTCTTTTTATTTTGTGTATATTTATACTACAGCCTTAAAGTAGAATTTATCTTTGTTACACAAATATGTGGATTGATCGGTCACAAATAGTGAGAAAGTCCAACAAAAACGTGAGTTTGTATTAGTCAAGAAGAACATACAACAGCAGAAATGTGCTTGTTATTTGCTGAGAAAGTCTCTATCCAAGTAAAAGTATTTAGTCATAATAAAAGACTTGTCATGGAAATTCAATGTTAATAAGAGAAAATATAAACTCATTATATTTATTTATATATGCCCAACCACACAGAAAAAGTCAACTCTGCAAAAACATTCATGTTTGTGACACTAACAGCACCAAGTGTTTTTACATTTATAATGTAATGACAGGGATGAGAATCTTCCAATTATAAATGAAATTTATTACACATGAGCTCTTGTCTTCATAGCCCAACTTTTATGGGCCACTGACTGCATGGAACAAGAGAAGTACATCTTTGGAATGCCTTGGCTTTCTTCTTTAATTAAACCAGAATGAAAAATATCTTTTCTTCCTACATTTCTATCCTGAACCGATCAGGGCAGAAACTACTATCTTGGTAAGGGGATAATGATCTAATTGTGTCTCATTTCAGTCTTTTTCCTTGGTTTATTCTTCTACCTACTGGACCATAGTCCTCATAAAGGACAGTCCAAAACATCCAGAAAAAATGGAATGAGCAGCACGTGGCTAGCTTACAAATACACTGGAACTATGAGCGTAACTAAGAAAAAGTGAGTAAATTGCTCCATTCATATAGAGTTATCTGGGTCCAGAGCCTTCCCACAGGGAATATAAGTTCCAGAAAGATATTTTGAAAAATTAGGTGTAGGCAGGCATAATTTAAAGTGTAACTCTAAATAAATATTGACTCAATATGTGGAAACACTGCCATCTGTGAAGATCTATAATTGCCAGATTTTCACTACTTCATCATTTAGTTAAAATATTTGACATGACCTTCACTAGGAATATCCTAATTATGTTAGTATCTTTTAATATTTGACCCATAATTTTTGTATATACTGTCAGATACTAAAACACCAATACTTTATCCTTCAGATATATATTATCTATTAATGTTATTTTTGAAGCAGAACTTTTAATTTGATTGATTAACATGTTGACCTCCGCTAGGAACAACCTAATTATGTTAATGTCTTTTAATATTTGACTCATAATTTTGGTATATACTATCAGATACTATACCAAGTCATTAATAAAAATGTGTGCTAATTCATAATGAGATATTTAAGTTTGTCTTTACTCAACATTTTCCAGCAACTAAGTTAAGGGACACTTACAATGATTCACAAGCAAGTAATGAAAGATAAGTTTTTTTACAATTCTATTCCAATGAATGAAAATACAACAATTTAGGGCAAGAACCCCTATTGCTGCCTTAATCTGCAAAGAAATTCTACAGACTGTTATTTGAATTTACTGTATAGAAAAAATGCATATGAGGTATACCAAGAACACATTTAGTCTATAAAGTGGCTTATCTGAATGTGTATAGAGGATAAACCATATTTTCTGGTAGTACTCAGTGATATTATTATAATCCTCAAGAAAGGGATTCTGATTTTTTCTTCAGTGTCAGATAGCCATAAGAAAAATATATTAATTTTATTTTGTATATATATATAATAATTTTTTATAACCAAATCTATCACTGTCATTTAAGACAGGTTAAATGTTTGGCAATTATATTAAAAAAAATATATATGCAATATTTTCCTGCACTGCCACAAAATAAAAGTTTAAAATCTAGGTGGACTGCTTCTGCAGAGGAGTTGGACCAGACAATCTCTAAAGGTCCCTTCCAACTCCAACCATTCAATGATTCTATTATATTGTTCAATATACGATTTACCAAATTATACATAAGATGTCAAAACAAATTAATTTTTCCCAGATATCTTTCCCGAAGTGGAAAAGAGAGTTAAAATTCTACTCAGTTTCTTGTTGTGCTTTAAGACCAGCAGGTCACAAGCAACCACACAGTTGCTCACTCACTCCTCCCTCCCTTGACAGGCTAGGGGCTAGAATCAGAAGGAAAAGGTAAAATTTTGTGGGTTGAGATAACGACAATTTAATAAAACAACATGAGGAGAGAAGAAAGAGTCAAAAGATCAGTAACATTATGAATATTTATTATGAGTTGGCAAAAGGATTGCAAATTATGTTAATTTACTTAATATTTTTTCATTTCTCATTTTTTTAGATCAAAAAATGAATGTGTCACAGCCTTCTTTTCAAAGATATTATTATCCAGAGGATAAATATGCAAAAGCATACATAAGTACTTTTTAGTTGGCTTTGTGTTTATAGATTCTTACCTGTTGGAAGTCAAATGACAAAGACAAGCGGAGTGATTAATTTTTCCACTGTGGTAATCACATTGATTTAGTTCATATTCATGACAATTCGTATTGTTAACAGTCAATGACCTTAAAGTAAATAGGAACAGTTTTGGCAAAACAAAGCACAATCTGACAGAGCATTTATGTCTCTTATTGTGTTCTTATTGTACTGAGATTAAAATGTCAGTTATACTGGGAATGAAAGAATCGTGCATGTATAGGAGGAAAAAAATAATATATATGATTATAGTTGAAAGTAAAACTAATGTTGCTGAAAAATAGGACTCTAATCATAGTGCATCCAATCACTGAGAAGAATAAATAAATACTGAACACAGATCTGTTAGAAATAAGAAAGCATGGCACAAGTACAGAACATCTATCAAAGGTCATACAATGAATCTTAAAGAATTAATCAAGAAGAGTGTTATCACTCATCGATGATTTGCAACCAGAAATTGTACTAACAATTATGATAGTTCTGTTACTCAAAAATGGATGTTCTAATTGAGCTTTTGGAAGTTGAAAGCAGAAAAATTCACTTTAGAAATTTGGTTTTAGAACAATGAGTCAATTGCTTTGCAGACAACTGTAGAGAAGCTACTCCTGACTTTTTTTACATTGCACTGGAGTACTTTACATTGCACTGCTGGTTGAAAGCCGAGATCATGTACTTAGTTTTTGTGTGCATTACACATCCATCTGTTCCTCCGTCTGGCAAAGAAAAAAAAAAGTAGGCAGAAGTAGCATAAGGGTGCTTTATAAACTCTTTTCACCAATACAGCAGTTGTTAGCTTCCTGCTGGTAACCCTGGTATGGGCTTCATTGGGTCATTACTTTAAGCAGGATAGAGCCAATCAACATGTTCAAAGGTAATTACTAGTTCAATTAACTATCTAGAAGCAGATAATTTTTCTTTCTTAGGTTGAAGAAACAGCAGTATTATAATATTCATGTATCTTTAATGTGATCATTTAGATAGCATCTGTGCAGATTTATATGTATATTTTTTTTAATTGAAACAAAAATGTAATATCTAGAAATGCTCTATATACAAATAAATCATGAATGGTCACACGAACTTTCCTAGATAGTTTTTATGTCAGGTGTAACAGTAGGTCTGCTGTTACTTAGCATTTTCATTACTGATTTAAAGATAAGCAAATACCAGAATTAAATTCACACATATTATCTATATACTACACCGAGGACAACAGCAGAAACACAAAAAGTCTGAGAAATACAGTCAGGAAATAACAAAACAGACATAGAAAAGCACAGGCTAATACATCTGAGGAAAAATAAACCAAAACCAAGACTGTAAATAAACAAAACCAAGACAGTATGAGTAGGAGGAACTGTGAAAGCTGGCACACTGAAAGAGATTTAGGAGTAGTAGTGGACAGCAAACATGAGAACAAAGCTGAGTCAGAGACAGAAATAATAAAGAAATATCTTAACAAAGGATACAGCATTCTACTTCCTTTCTTAGAAAAGTTAATTCCCAGCATGTTTCCATCCAGTTATTTCTGGTTTTTGCATATTACTCTGAAGAATAAAGTAGGGTTATTATCACAATATATGCCACCATAAGGTCTTTACCTGACTGATTCATAAAGTTTATATGATCCAAATCTTGTTTTGTGAGGTCTGACCCAAATAACATGAGAGTGAGTTAGATAATTCACTATAACAAACAATGTGGTGTCAATAGAGAGATGCCTTTATTTCAGCCTGTCTCTGAAATCTATAGTTTTGCATTCAACAATTCCTCACTTAATAAACTTGAAAATACTATTAAGTTATAATTATTTTGCTTAATTTTAAAAGTACTTTCAGATTCCTAGCATCAGAAAAACCTTTCTGCTTTATAATATTATAGTTGAGTAGCATAAATATAGAATGACACTGATATGATGCTATATATGGAACTGAGTGATAAAGATTTGATCCTTGAGAATTTCCCTTTTCAGAGCCATTTCTTTCTAATTACTATGACATTGTTTAAGCTTGCCTATTCTGCACTTTAGCCATTAAGCAGTCAGAACTTCAAAATATATTTCCAGATCTTGGCATTCTTTTTAAAACTTAATTTCTCTCTGGTAATATGCGATATAATAATTGGCCTTTTCTTCTTAATATTGGTTAAAGTAGAAAGCAGGTACTTCGATTACATAATATTTTTATGATTAAAAAATGTTGAATTTATTCTATTCTATATTATCAGGTAAATAGATTTAACAGTCAATACACAACAAACCAAACTCTTTCCCATATAATAACTCTTTTTTTTTCTTAATACATGCAAAAAAGTCTAACTATAGGACTTAATTTCAGTGAGATTTGTTCTATGACATTATGAGAAGGGAGTTTCTTCATACACTTGCCAGTACAAGACAAAGCTAGCAAGTTATCACAAACATTCTAAATATTCTAAACCATCCAAATCATAGAAAGAGGTTGGAAGGGACCTTATCATCTAGTCCAAACCCCCCAGCTGGTCCACCTAGATCAGATCACACAGGAACATGTCCAGGCAGGTTTTAAAAAATTCCAGAAAAGAAGACTCCACATCCTCTATGGGCAGCCTGGACCAGGGCTCCCTCACCCTCACAGTAAAATAGTTTTGTCTTATGTTTCAATGGAATTTTTTGTTTTTCGACTTCATCTCATTACCCCTTGTCCTCTCACTACATATGCTAGTAATCTCTCATGCAGAAGCTGATTAGATATGGAAGTATGTGACTGTACATGATGGTAAATCATCTCTCTATAAATATGAGAAATGGCTTACCATGAGCTAAAATTAACTTCCTAGACATTAATAAAACTTGATTCATACCTATCTAATGTGAATAAATAATTCTATAAATAATTGTACTAATAATGCTATGATTCTGAATGCATTTCTGAGTATCTGAAATCTCAGTGGAGACATGCCTAGGTGTTTGCCTGCAACATAGTGTAGGAAAGACCAAATGGCTTCTAGCATAACAATTAAACTAATTTCACCAGATGAAGTTTAGCTATGGGACTTCACAGATTCATGTGAGATACTCCAGTGAGAAAGAACAGAGTTTCAGCTCTCCTGTCAATAACTTGTAACTCAAGAAAAAAAGTCAAGGTGAAAATTTCTCATTTAATAAAAAATTCTACGGTGTAATTGAGAGGAAGAAATTGTCATTATTATTTAATTGGAATTTTAAAATAAGTTTTTAAGACTAATATAAAATCTGGGATTGAACTACTAGACTAATATGGATCCTAAGCAACAAAAAAATCTCTGTAATTTACTGATTCACCTTTCTTGCATTCTAAACCTTTCTAGAATATGCAAACTTACGCACAAATGTGTATTTAGAAAGATACGGTTTTACTCTTATGTTCATCTCCTTATTTTCTCATGTATTTCTTCCTCTGAAAAAAAAGAGTAGGAAGAAGAAAGGCAAAAAAAAAGAAACCTATTTCAGATAATCAGTTTCTAAAGGATTTTGGTAAGGTAGACTTGGAGAGAGGGAGTATTTGGAAACCAAAAGCTAACCAAAAGCTAATAGCAACAGCTATAACAAAAGCCTAAGCTAAAGTTCCAGTCTGTTGCTTTCCTTTCTGCACATATAGTTTGAAGAGTACATACGTAAGAAGCAAGAAGCAAGGAAATTGTTTGACACATCAGTCTTTATTTCTAGCTGCAGTGTGCCACCTCATCCTAATGAGAATTCTCCTTCATTTGAGAGGTGTGCTGCTCTAAGAACCTCTGGTTTTATGGATGTTTGTTTTTCCAGAAATATTTCCCTTCTAATTATAAAATCTTACGTTGGTAATTCTCTGATCTCAGCACTGAAAGTGTTTCTTATGCCATTCATTACTGTAAGTAGGTTTTTGATTAAATTTCTTTTGTTACTATTTTAACTGTTTCACTAAGGACTGGTGATCCATAAAGAGAGGGGGAAAAAAAAATCACAAGCCACAGTCTAGCATGGCTTTTTTAGCTGAAAAAGCCAAATTTAGATCTAAGTAACAATCTGATGATTTTTGTGGTTTTAATAATCTGTATTTATAGCTTTGATTTTTCACCCTGCTGTTCCAGTGCTTCTGGAAACACAATTACTAATGTTTCCAAAGTTGTATAGAATATGTATTTATGTGTGTATGTGTATGACAGTGAGAGACTATGTATGTATAATTTCTATTTCATCCGTTCATTTTTTTATTCACTTTCAACAGATATTTTGCAGAAATACAAGAGAATGTAATACTTGGACTAGGTGATCTCTAAAGGTCCCTTCCAACCTCTACCATTCTATGATTCTATGAATTTTTATGGCACAAAATTGAATTGGAGGCCTACTGCCAGTGGGGTTCCACAAGAGTCAGTTCTGGGCCTTATTGTCTTATTCAACACTTTCATCAATGACCTAGATGAGGGGACAATGTGTGTACTCTCAGCAAGTTCACTGATGACACTAAAGGACTGATTCATTAGAAAGCTGTGCTGCCACTCAGCGAAATCTCAACAAGATTGAGTGTTGGGCAGAGAGGAACTTCATTCAACAAGGAGGAGTGTAGAGTCCTGCACCTCGGGAGGAACAAACGCATGCACCAGTACAGGCTAGGGGTTGACCTGCTGAAGAGCAGCTCTGCAGAGAGAGACCTGGGAGTCCTAGATGGTAATGAACTAAACATGAGCCAGCAATGTGCCCTCATGGACAAGAAAGCCAATGGCATCCTGGGATGCATCAAGAAGAGTATGGCTAGTAGGGAAAGGGAGGTTCTTTTTCCCCTTTACTGAACATATCCCAGCAATGATCTTTGCTCTGAAAAGAATTAAGATTGGAACAACTGCTATCTCCTGGCAGACAAGAGTTAGCTCTTGCCTTAGTATCAACTTTTCCTCTCCTGTCTGTCTCTTCCCATCACACTCAACTTGTTGTTCAGGTGTAGCTTGGTGGACAGGTATGACATGAACTCATGGCCATCTTCCAGTCTTCATATACAATACATGCAGGGTAAAAAAGTAGAGGAATCTGTTGAGTCCCTTTTGAACAAAGGAAAGGACCAAGACTAGCTGGACTCAGACATTCTTTCATTATCAGAGAAATTCTCCCCAGCTCAAGGTGTTTGCAAATAAATGAGAAATTTGTTAGTGTCTATCGGACTTTGTTTCTTAAGAGTGTCAGTCTTCTGATTTCAAGAAATTGACTGTAAACTCGTAGTGTATTTTTAAAGCTGAGATTCTAGGCGTGGATCAAAATTCAAAGAGATTTAAGGTATTAAATACAAAATCATGCAGGAGGAAAAGATAACTTTTCAAATGTGCCAACTACCTTCATCTTCCTTTTCTTTCACAGGTTATCCTAAGTCTGAGATATTTCAACAAGAAGACTGTATGGCTTTGGTGCATGAGGTAACTGGTCAAAGCAGGCATGTCATGGTTTGACATGAGAGCCTTTTCTGACAAGGGAGAAGGCTGTAAAGCTGGCTCCTGTAAGCAGTTGCTTGAAACTCTCTCTGTCTCTGAGTCAGACCCACTTATGAGGCTGAGACAACTAGATGCTTCCATGATCACTTTTTAAGAAGTCAGAAGAGGAGGTTTCTTCCTGTCCCTTCTTTCTTCTGTCCTTTCTTCTTCACCAGCTGCTGGTGGTGCAAGGAGTGGGAAGAGTGAGAGAAACAACCATATTCACAGAAGCTGTAACAGTGGGGAGGAAACCACGCCAAAGAAGCTCATAAAAATTATGGCCAGAAGAGGTCATGTCCCATCGAAGGGACCCTGTATCTGCAGAAACTGCAACCATGGTGGAGAATCCATGCCAGAGATATTCACCAAGGACTATGTCCCGTGTGAGGGACCTTGTATTGGCAAAAGCTGCAGTTGTTGGGAACAACCCACACCAGAGAAGTTCATTAAGGACTGTGTCCCATGGAAGGGACCCCTTATTTGGAGTAGGGGAATAGTACCAAGAGTCATCCTCATCTGAGAAGAGAGAAGCGGCAGAGCTCATCTGTGTGAGACTGACCACATCCCCCATTCCCTGCCACCCTGAGCCGTTGAGGGGGAAGGAAGTAGAGATATGGGGAGCAGTGAGCGGGGCCTGGGAGGAAAGGAGGGATGGGGGAGGGAGAACTTAAAGTGCTGGTTGAAAATTTCTCATCATCCTACTCCCTTTTTTGCTTTTGTTCTGTTCTATTTCTTGTAGGTAGTAGAATAAACTTTCCTAGTTTCCTTCCTAAATTGAGTACTGGAGCCTGTTTTGCCCAGAATCGTAATTGGCAGTGAGCCCTCCCTGCCCTTGTCTTAATCCACAACAACCTTGATTATCTTCTTTTCCTCCCATTTCACTGGGGCCTCTGCCATCCTAATGAGGGTTGGGGTGAATGGGGGGCATCGGGCAAGAGACTGTTGTGGTGCTGCTGTGCTAGCTGGGCCAAACCATGACAAGGCACTAATTAAAAAGTTAAAGAAACAAACAAACAAACAAACAAAAGAAAACAAATTGTGACAAATTTTAAAGCATAGTGAAATATAATTATATTTCATTGCTTTTTTTTCAATAAGTAAATTTATTAATATTTGGTTTTATATTTGCTTCATTGTGATGTCTGAAGCATTAAATATTGCAGCTAGCAAGAAAAGAATGTTTAAGAAGGCATCCAGAGAAGACTAATCCCATTTAAAATACTATTTAATCTTAACATTACTGGAAAGATGCCTTACTGAAATGATTTTTTTCTCTACTTTACAAAGCATTTACAAATTCTATTTAATTGTATGGTTTTGTGCCTATCTTGCACAGAAAGATTACATTCTTTCTCACAGGCTTACAATTATTAGTGATATGTGAGTGAATTACCAAGCTGGTAAAGGACACAGTTCCTGCTCAAAAGGACAAAGAGCCTCAACATTGCATTGTGCCTTTTAAATAACTCTCTCTGGAAAACTGTCTGAATGCACACAGAAGTGAAGCAAACCACCAATGAGATGACAATGAGGTCCTGTGTCAGCAGCTCAGCTGGACTAGGATCCCTCAGTTCAAATTTCTTCACTTCATGTAGAATGCATCAAATGAACAAATGAGGATATTGCAGGAAGTTCTTCCATCGTAAAGGCTAATTTAAACAGCTTTCATAACATAAGGCATGGTAAAATACTACAGGTTGATGCCTGCAGTTTATAAGTCAGTCCTACGGTTTTCTTGACCATTGCTCACCATTAGGAATGTACTTAAGGGTACTGCAACAATGGCCAGGTTGCTGAGAGAGTCTGTGGAACCTGCACTCTTGGAGTTTCTCAACACTTGTGTACACAAAGCTCCTACTGATCTGCCTGGTGTTAGCAGTGTTGCCACTTCAGGACGCAGTCTGGAAGATAAGACACCCAGTTGTCCCTCCCAATATTAATGGGACTCCATAATCCTAGATTACCTGCTTGCAAGCAGTCAGCAATGTAGGTGTGCTGTTATAAGAAGACTGAAATTCTTGAGTCATTCTTTTTAATTATTCTTTTAAAGTAGAGAAAAAAGGAAAAAAGTCATATAACTAAGTATAAAAAAAAAACAAACAAGAAAAATAATAAATATAAATACAGATTGCTTTTACATTAATGGCTTTATTGTTTTACAGTGAAAGGATGTCATGGTTTGACATGACAGATGTTTCCAGTAAGAGGGAAGGGGCTGTAAAGATGGCTTCTGTACGAACTTGCTCGAAACTCTCCTCATCTCTGAGCCAGACCCACTTCTGAGTCTGAACCACACACAATTACTTTATAAGAAGAAGCTGGAAGAGGAGGCCTCTTCCTGTTCCTTCTTTCTTCTGTCTCTTCCTCTTTTCCGACTGGTGGTAGTGCAAGGAGTGGGAAGAGAGAGAAGCAATGATGCAGCCTCCAAGGTCAGTGATGAAGGAGAGCAGGAGGTGCGCTGGAGCAGAGACATTCCTGCATTCTAGGTGAGGACTGGTGAAATTGTGATTTGTTTGCATTTTGCTGAAGACCCCACATTGAGGGCAGAGACTCATTTTGCTAATCCTAACAAGGTTAGGGGTGAATAGGGGCACCAAGTCAGAGACTGTCATGGTGCTTCTTTGCTAGCTAAACTATGACAAAGAGATATCAATATTAATATTTTCTCTTTCTAAAAACAAGATTGTAGAATTTTAAAAAGAATCATATTTCTTCTGAGTACAAAGTTTTCTGAATTGATATAAATGCAATGTCTACCTCATTAGACAAACATACTGAAACTACAGTTCAAATGATTATTTAAGCTACCTAAAAAGATTATCAACTCCATTACTCTAAATTCTTAGTCATCGTCATCTTAAATTCTCATTTTCTAAAATATATTTATTTGTGAAAGAAATAGGTGAAGATCCCATGAACCTGCCACTCTTCTATGTGCTCCATATACTCTTTAGAGAAAGGAAAAAAATATACTTTGACACTAAAGATTATAGCTACAACTGTAACTTCATTCTAGATCAAAAGAGTAGCCTTAAGGCAATATACTTTGTCTCATTCTCATATTGAAAATAAATAAATGTATGCTCAATTGCATGCAGAATGTTCTACATCTAGATGACACTCTTTATATCATGTCAATGAAAGCCTTTAGCAACATTTAAAAATAACTATCAAATATGTGATTTTTTTAAAAAAGTATTTTTCTATATTTTATAAAAATAGTTTATAGAATATTTATATTATTAACTACATTCAATGTGAAATTAAAACCAGGACAGTTATATTTATGCACATGATCTGCTGCATCTCTTCATTATTTCTAATTAAATATGCTGTCAAAAATCATACTAGGAACATGCCACTCTACTTTTTATTTTTCCACAATAATAGACTGAAGAAATACATTTTCATTTACAGTTTTGATGAGGCAGCATTTGAAATTTAAGATTTGTATTTTAGGAACTGTATATCTTTGAAATTGTAAGTTACAATTTGACAGGACCTGATAAACTAATACTAGTTGATATGACAGAGGTTATAAGATCAGAGTTTTTACGTAAATCCTTTATAGAGAATAAAAATGTTGTTTATAACTAAAATTTGCTGTATTGCAATATCTTCTGGACTTTACAAGAAGACTACCACAGTACAGCAATGAATTTGAAAACAATTATGCCAAAATTGTCATAACATCACAGACAATATTTTATCACATACTATTGCAACTTGTCTTTTTGTGCAAACACAGAATAAACTTTTAAAAAAGGAAATAATTAATCATCTTGGTTTTTATCCAAATTTATTAAAATTAATAAAATGACTAGCTAGCAAATTTAATTGATTGTGATGCAATTATATTACTGTTTGGTGTACAGTAGTAAGCTTTATATAAAATACTTCAGGTCTTATCAGGAAAAGATTAGTAATTAATTCTCAGAGCTCAGGATAATTTTTATGCTAAACAAGAGCTTGTATTTGATTGATTATGATGATATTGAAAAACACAGGTTTATGACCGCACAAGTGACCATTTTATGACCATACTTCATTGGCAAAACTTTAGCATCAAAAGAGAAGATGAAAAAAATCAAACAAACACTTCCTTTCCACCTGCTGGCATTAATGTTTATCTAACAAAAAATCCAATCATGGCTAAAGATAAAAGTCTTCCACTGTTTCAAAGCTGTGTTATTCTTAAAGTTTAATTTTCCAGAAACAGAATTCAATAAGTAGAAATATGTTCAATTGTGCTTGTTAGTTTTATTCTGTCACTTTTTGAGCAAACTGCTCAATAGGAAGTCTACATGTTGTTAGTATTGTTACATTAAGGTTAAAATAGTACTTTACTTAACTTTCTAGGCTAGTTAAGTAAATGTAAATATTGAATAGAAACCCAAAGTTTCTACTAAAAAAAAAAGTAAATGAACATGCTTGTATTAAAACCTATAAAATGTGCCTTTCTCTTAAAATTCTATTCATCTGTTTACAAGATACCTGGGGGTTTCAATATTTTCAATGTCCTTTATGAGTAATGGTAGGCATATGATTTTTAAATGACTTAGGAGGAATCCAGAGAGACAGGAAAAACAAAGGATGCAATTAGAGGTGGCAACTATTGATTAAAAATCCTTATCTAGCTCACGTGGAGAATGGAAAATGATAAATGATGTGATTTTATCATTGGACAGAACATTAAAAAAACTCCACATTGCTGCTCATATATCTCTAGTCTGAACTTCTCTGGAGAAGCTCAATAGACTTCTTGCTGTTTGAGAAAGAGGAAGAGCAATGTTATTAACACTTTACAACAGAGGTGTGGGACTGTGATGTCAGGTATGAAAAGAGTGGAAAAGAAAGGCAAAGGTGAAAAATCCATCTGATTCTACGACCTTCTCTATGATGGCGCCTTAATAGTGTTTTAAAGAAACAGAGTGCTGAAAGGATGGATTTTGCTAAGTTACTGCTAAATATTCTTTATTTTATCCTGTTGTAGTAAGAAAGGTATACAGTTCCCAGAGTACAAATCTTAATAATTTTTTTTCATTGATAAAATAAGAACTTGGGAGGCCAAATTCATCTCTGACACAACACTAGTGACTACAGTGAAATCACACAGGGAGTGATTTTAACTCCAAATTCATAATATTTGATGGATTCCAAACTTTTGCAAAATAATTTATCCCAAACTTCATTATTTAAAATGAAGAATGGAAAGAAACAGGGCAGAGTAGTGAATGCGATGATAAGTGCCTCTCATCTGCACACCATGTTGAGATGCAGAAGACTGGCCACCCTGAGAGAGAGCCAAATCAGGGAGGATCCTCCTGTATCCAGCCAGAGAAACGTGGATATTTGAACAAGCCCCTGCCCTGCCTCTACACCAATGCACACAGCCTAGGGAATAAGCAGGAGGAACTGGAGATGTGGGTGCAGATGCGGGACTACAATCTCATTGTGGTCACAGAGACGTGATTGGACAGCATATTCCCTGATGACACCAAACTGGGAGGACAGGCTGATCCCCCAGAAGGCTATGCTGCCAGTCAGTGGGATCTAGATCAGCTTAAGAATTGGGCAGGGAGGAATCTCAAGAGGTTCAACAAGGACAAGTGCAGAGTCCTGCATCTGGGAAAGAACACTCACATGCACCAGTGCAGGCTGGGGGTTGATCTGCTGGAGAGCAGCTCTGCAGAGAGAGAGCTGTGAGTTCTGGTTGATAATAAACTAAACATGAGCCAGCAATGTGTTGTCATGGCCAAGAAGGTCAATGGCATCCTGGGATGCATCAAGAAGAGTGTAGCCAGCAGGTCGAGGGAGGTTCTTCTCCCCCTCTCCTCTGCCCTGGTGAGGCCTCATCTGGAGTGCTGTGTCCAGTTCTGGGCTCCCCAGCTCAAGAGAGACAGAGAACTTGTGGAGAGAGTCCAGCACAGAGCTACCAAGATGATCAGGGGGCTGGAGCATCTTCCTTATGAAGAAAGGCTTTGGGAACTGGGGCTGTTTAGTCTAGAGAAGAGGAGGCTGAGGGGGGATCTCATTAACATTTACAAATATCTAAATGGTGGGTGTCAAGAGGTTGAGGCAATGGGATGAAGCTGAAACACAAAAAGTTCCATTTAAACATAAGAAAAAACTGGTTTACTGTGAGAGTGATGGAGCCCTGACACAGGCTGACCAGGGAGGTTGTGGAGTCTTCTTCCTTGGAGGTCTTCCTATGCAACCTGATCTAGATGGACCTGCTTCTGCAGGGTGGTTGAACGACATGATCTCTAATGGTCCCTTTCCCCTCCTACCACTCTGTGATTCTGTTTTCTTCTGAGTATTATGCAAAATTTGCAAGTGTTATCATGTTGAGGAAAAATACCTTAAACAGATTTGTATTTTTTTTAGTGTGCACTGCTGAAAAGCATATTGTATGGGAGTCTGGATATTGCCCAGGTAATGAGAAAATTTGTAAATTCTTTCATGTATACCGTGTCCAATTATATTATTTAACTCATGTTTAAACTGCTTCTGTCCTTAATGACAGGTCATAGAAAACCACCATGGCCTCTATATAGTGATAGTGTTATGTAGCAGGCACTAGTAAGACAGCATTTTTAGCTGTTAGCAAAAGGCACAGCACTACAAGTATTGCTGTGGAAGATCACCACCACCTCAGACATAATACAGTACTTAGGTTCTACGAACAAGAATTCTACCACACAGAATCAGGAAATTTTCTACTAATTTTTCAATAGAAAATGCATCCAAAATTAGGTTTTTTTCTTTATTCACATGCTTAATATTTACATTTTTAATTAACTAATTGTAACTAATAATTTTGTCGTGGATCATATTAGTTATTACAAATATCTAAATGGTGGATGTCAGGAGGTTGGGACATCACTTTTTTTGATGGTATCTAGCAACAGCACAAAGGGTAATGGGATGAAGCTGCAACACAAAAAGTTCCATTTAAATATAAGAAAAAACTATTTCACTGTGATGTTGAGGGAGTCCTGGCACAGGCTGCCCAGGGAGGTTGTGTAGTCTCCTTCCTTGGAGGTCTTCATGACCCTCCTGGACATGTTCCTATGCAACATGATCTAGGTTGACCTGCTTCTGCAGGGAGGTTGGACTAGATGATCTCTAGAAGTCCCTTCCAACTCTACCATTCTATGATTCTATGATTTTATATGTGAGATCTTTATGCTCTCTCATGTCACAAAAATATTTGTCTAACTATTGTTTAATGTGCCATCCTTTTTCCCCCTAATCAAATTTGTTTTCTGTGCTCATTCTTCTTCAAGTCTGGAAGTACAAGCAGACCACTGAAAGCCTTTTTTCCTGCCTAAAAAAACATATCCTTTAATCTCGCGTAATACCTAATAAAGTTTGAGGACAGCTTCCTCTTTTCTACTCTGTCATTTGATTATCAGTTCTAATTTTTGATAGCACTTTTTTTTTTTCAGAAATATAAGCTAAGCAAAATGAAACATTTGCTAGTAAACTGAACATGCTTTCTAATTTCAAAATACATATGCAAGGTAATATCAATATAAGCTTTCCTTTACTCAAGAATAAAAAGCAAAAAATATCTTGGGACAAGGAAATTATCCTAGGAATATGTGTTGAGTCATGGTTTTTTTTATTATTTCTAGTCTCCCAGGTGTTCACTGCCTCTTAGATAGAAAAAGTGGCAGATCTCTGTCATTTGGATCTTACACTCTAAATTAAACACAGTAAAGTTTATACTATGCACTTGTGTTGAAAGAATCTGTGGGGAAAAGGAACATAAAGGTTAAAGCAGTGAGAAATTATTAGCGAAGAACTTAAAAATCATTCTCATGAGTATATTGAAAAAAACTGGAAAAAGGGATGAGTTTTCCTTATGCCATTCCATGTAAAATGTCAGAGGCATTAAAAAGTAGAGATTTCAAAGGACATCATGGAAATATGGCACTGATAGCTTTTTAGTGGTACTAGCATTAACTTCTTAGTTGGGGTATTTAAAGATTTTCTTACAATACAATCAGGAAAAGGGTGATAAAACTGGGCAAGCCAATACACAGTGTCTTGCAACTGAGGTATGCAGTGTTGTGACATCTTCTGTGTTTCTGACAAAGAATCCTGCTCAAGACAAAAAGATTTTTCTGTTACAAATGTCTCTTTCAGCCTATACAAAGTTTCTAAAGAATAGAAATCCAGAACAGCATGCACAGGATCTGTAATACTGCTGTGCCAATTAAATTGAGCAGCCAATTTACAGCAGCCAATGTCAGTATAATAGGATCTCCTAAAATGGGGCATCATTAAAGGTTATAAACTGGTATCTGTAACGTTTGACTGTCTTTTTAGAAGTCTACAAGTAATTACTAAGATGTAGTTCAATTAATGTGGTTCAGTGTTAGCAATTTAAGTATTTGCATTAAGGAGTCATCTAAGATAATAAATTAGTGGACTAAATTATCTTCTCAGGAGTGTGTACAGTTATGTTGGCATAAACCTGGAAGACCTTGATTGACCTGTCAATTTAATAACTGATACTTGCAGAAGTATATTATGTGAAGTTACAGTTTTTGTTAATTTTTTTACTTAATAATCTTAAAGATATTTCCAACCTGTGATTCCGATTTCCTATGTCTACTTCCAGAATTCTCATGCATGCAGTCTTAGCTTTCTCACATGAAATAAAATGTTGCCCACAGTGTGACCAAAAGACTAGGGACAAAGGCCTCAACTGAATATGAATTGAACACAATATAGCTACTCTCCTGAAAACAAGACTTTCATTTCTTCCATAAATAAAGCATTATGAGACTTAATCCTTTTTTCCTATAGCATTTTCTATGACTTTTGC
The DNA here is from genome assembly GCA_013401255.1 of Urocolius indicus. Lineage (NCBI taxonomy): Eukaryota > Metazoa > Chordata > Aves > Coliiformes > Coliidae > Urocolius > Urocolius indicus. Next base: position 161,662 of record WBNH01000152.1, on the reverse strand, counting down.
AAACTCTGCACAAATACTTCTTCCATTGTAATGTCTTTGGGAAATAGTGAAAGAATTCTCCACAAGAATGCTTTAGGCCTCATTTTTATTTTCAAGATTTATCATTGTCTTAATTTGGGTCTAATGTAACAATAAAAGAGAAATTATTTCTTTATCTCTACAGATAGAAGTTACTTTGGGCACATTCTGTTTCTGGAAGGTACTAGTACCAAATATCCATTCCTTTGTCTCAGCATCTGTTTTTAATAACATTTAGCAAGCATCATATAAACAGTCCTTCATCTATATTGATTGTAAACTAAACAAGTTTATTAACTAAATATAGCACAACGGAATTTTAGAAAGGCATTAGTGCCTCAGCATTATCTAGAGCCCATTTGACAAGTAGCTTCATAAACAAAACCCTCAGCTGTATTGATCTGAATCTTAGAAGAGGGGAAAAGAGGTGAATTTATCTAAGATTTCCAGTAAAAAAAGATGAAAGAGGAAGGCTGGATAACTGCTGGAGAAGTATAAGTTGGATACATTCAGCCTGAGCCTTTCTATAAGCAGATTTGTAACCTTTTCCAACCTCGTCTATAACAGAAGCACTAGACCACCTTGCAAGATAACTTGTCATCTTTGGAAATGGGATCACCCGTTCCTTTAGTTGCAATAATATCTCTCGTACAAACTCTTTCACTTTCCAAAGGAGACACTTAAACCTTGACTAGCTTGACTTCTTGCTATTAAATTTCCACCTAGCTTGAATTTAACAACATGAAACTAAATGGTAGTTTATTAAGTAAGATTTTTTGGCCCAATCCCCATCTCAGAAAAAATAAAAATATTTAAATTCTGTCAAGCAATCTTAATTTTGTTCTGATTTTCAATTACATTTGATATGGGAGTGATTAAGGAAGAGGAAAGAAAAAAAATAAAGACAATTTTTTCTAATGTTTGGTTGGGTTTTTTTGCAAAATATTTAGATGGAAAAAATAATATACTTTGAGATATTGTTGTGGTTTTGTCCAGCTGGGGACAAAGAGCCATGAGGGTACTTGCTAACTCCTCTCCCTGCCAGTTGAATGAGGAAGAGGAATCTGAGAAAAGAGGAAAACCTATGTATGTTGAAATAGAACAGCAACAAGAAGAAACAAGTTCAGGAAAAAAAAAACAGTTTTAACAGTAAATGAGGGGATATACAAAAGTCATGGTGCGTGTCACAGTTGCTCACCACCTGGGACCCAACACAACCGCTCCCGTCTGGCAGCTGAACCTGCGGTTCCACAGCACTCCTCCCAACTAGCTCCCTGTCTATATGTACTGGATATGATGTCGGTATGGTTGGCCTGGGTCAGCTGTCCATGCTGTACCCCTTCCTACTGCCTCATCCAAGTTAACTCTACCCTAGTCCAACCAGGACAGATATTATTAAAAATAATAAAATTAATCTATTAAATGAAGTCATAACATAAGAACAAGTAAGTATAAGAACAAGATAAGTAAAACAAGAAAACTAAAATATTAAAGCCAAATTTATCTTTATTTAATGATCCTAAATATGAAAAACTAAGTGGGACTATTAAATATTTCCTCCATCTGTAAACAAATTATTTTACTCAGTAAAAAAAAAGAAAAATAATTTGGGTATACCTGAAATAAATATTTAAAAACATTTTGAGATACAGTGAACTGAGTTCCACAAGACACAGTAATAAAACTTTATAAGACGTACTGTTCTCATCTAAAACACAAGAACTATAGGAGTTATTGCTTCTCCATGTACTTAATAAACAATCAATTATGCTCTAAATTAATTTATAACTTTGTATTTGAATTTTTGTGGCTTTGTCTTCCTGCCACTTGCCTTTATTGCGCCCTTTACTGCTACACTAATGAAACTTCTGTTTTCATCCTGTTTTCAATCTTTCAGTATTTATGGTCAAATCACATTTTCATTTTGACAGGATAAATAGATCAGGTGCTTTCAGTCTCTCTAAATATACTAAACTAGTCTCCATGTGTCTTCTTATTTGCCTTATTCATCTATGTTACAGTAACCATCACAAATTCCAGTATTGGTCTGAATTATATTTATAAACATAGTAACCCAAAATAATGTAACTATTTATGTATAAATATTTAGAGCTAAACCCAGGTAATTTCCTTTCTAGTGTTATCCCATGTATATACAGGGATTGCATTAGGACATACTTGTGCAATGCAACACACAAAGTGTGACCCACAAAGTCAGGTTCTCACTGATCCCTAATTTCAAGTAATGAAATTTCATGGAAGATATCTTCCTTTCTAAAAGCAGATCCACCATTTCTGTGCATTTCTGCACAGTTTGCATTTAGCTACTTTAGAATTGCTCTTGGTTTTGTTCAGGTTTTTAATCAACAAACTGTCATGTGAGATGGTGACTGACATCACTGTGAATATCATGTCCAAATAGAGTCATAGTCCACAGACAGTCACAGACCAAAATTGTCAAATTGAAAAAAATCATAAACAGATTCCTGACTAGTTCTCCTCAAATTCCAAGAACAGTGTTAATTATTGAAATTCCATAGTTGATAATGCAACAGAGTTACAGACAAATACTTACACTCCACTCAATTCATAGGAGACTCACAATTATAAATGTAACTCTCTACTGAAAGTTGCTTACTGACATAGTTTACCGGCATTTAAAATTGTAAGCATAATACTGAATTGTCACTTTTTTTTCCAGAAAAATATTTAAATTAGAATATGCAGTAGGAGGGAAAGTGGAATCTCAGTAAGAAGAGGTAATATGTGCTGAAATGTCCTGGAAGAATAGAATTCAATCTCAATAGGAAGTCTTTATTTAGAACATCCTCTCTTTTGTGTGAATGTCTTATAAATGTTATTTAAATGTTTCTCTACAAATGAAAAAGAACTAAAATGAAAAATGTGCTAAACTAGGCCAAATCCTATTTATTCACACAACAAGACTTGTTCTACAGGAAGAGTAAAATTTCTCAGATATTAATGTCAATTGTGATGTAGTCCATAATGATTTGATTTAATTTTCTAAGGCTATCTTATTTTGTGAAAAAGTTTATTTTGGACAAAAAAAGAAAAAATAAAATTCAGTGTTATTGCATACTCTGTTGTAAACACAGAAACTCCACTGAAGTCACACATCTCTTCTGAATTTTAATCAATGTAGTTTTGGATTGGTGTAACTGGCTTCCCATTTTCAAAAAGTTTTGTTGAAAGTGGGAAGCCTCATTGATAGAAATAACGGAAGAAACAAACAGAGCCATAAAGCAAGCTTAAAGTAGTAAATTGGAAACACGGGAAAATCTCTCTCATCACTAGAACACGTGACAGGTTAAAATTTCGAAATACCTATAATATTTTTGTTGTGTTGAGAAATACACATACCTATTTTATGAAGCAGCAGTTAAGTAAGATCCATCTTGGTAATACACAATTCATTGGAAATTATTGTCAGAAAAAAAACCTTTCAGCTTACTTCTCCAAAGCTTTGTTTGTCTCCAAAACCACTACATCATCACTGCATTATTGATTTTCAACTCTTCTGAAAGGAACGGCAGAAATGTATGTTGAAAACCGTGGCCTTTGTTTTTACTGAAAAAAATCTTTACTTCAAAATATTTCAAACTGTTCTAAAATGTAGTAGATGACCTATTGAAATATATAACTCCAGTAGGGCCTTCCACATTTGTTCAGATTGTCTTCCTCATTTTTCTCTTTCCAATGAAAAATAAATGAGAAATAACACTGGTGTGCCCTCGTGGCCAAGAAGACCAATGGTATTCTGGGATGCATCAAGAAGAGTGTGGCCAGCAGATAAAAGGAGGTTCTTCTCCCCCTCTACTCTGCCCTGGTGAGGTCTCATCTGGAGCACTGTGACCAGTTCTGGAATCCTCAGCTCAAGAGGAACAGGGAACTGCTGGAGAGAGTCCAATGCAGGGCCACTAAGATGATCAGGGGACTGGAGCATCTTTCTTATGAGGAAAGACTGCATGAATTTGGAGTGTTTAGTCAGGATAACATGAGATTGAGTGAGTATCACATTAATATTTGCAAGTATCTAAATAGTGGGTGTCAGGAGTTTGGGGCATCCCTTTTTTTGATGGTATCTAGAAACAGGACAAGGGATAATGGGATGAAGCTGGAACACAAAAAGTTCCATTTAAACATAAGAAAAAACTATTTCACTGTGAGGCTGAGGGAGCCCTGGCACAGGCTGCCCAGGCAGGCTGTGGAGTCTCCTTCTCTGGAGGTATTCAAAACCCTCCTGGATGCGCTCCTTTGGGACCTGATCTAGATGGACCTGCAGAGGTTGGGACTAGATGATCTCTGAAGTTGCCTTCCAACCCCTACCATTCTGTGATTCTGTGAAAACCAAATGACACAGAATGTCCTTCTGCAAATTTCTGGTTTTGTCACCTTCCTTCAGGAAGGATGTATTCTCTCATGCAAATATTAGCCTGTTTCTTCCAAAGTTTTAAATGGAGTAGACTGCTTGCATGCACATGAAGTAGCTTTACAGTTTGATCCCATCTTGTGTAAACTCCCTCCTGTTGTTTATTCTGAATTTATCCCTTGTTAATTTCATTGAGTGTTACCTAGTTCCCATATTTAAGAGTCAACAACCAGCACCTTCCTGTTCCATTTTCCCATGGCCTTCATGTGTTTCTAGCTTTCTATCATGCCCTCCCAATGAATCATCTCTTCTGGATATTGAGGACTCTATACCTATTTATTCATTCCTCAGAGGGAGCTCTCTAGGTTTCATCATTTTTAATTTTTTTAACCTTTTCTAGTTATTATCTCAATTTTGTCTTTAAACACGGGACACATTAGTCAAGTTGCAAGTGTATGATGAATTTATGTAGTGATCTACACATATTTCTTTTTCTGGTTGCTATTTTCTTCAGTGCTTAGTATTACATCACCTTTTTGCATGCTAAAAACAGAGCCTGTATTTTCAATTTCTAGTTCTTGAACTATTCTATAAGATTGAGAAAGTTAAAGTAAATGCTTTTAAAAACTATTTATTTTAACAATACTAAAGAAATAATTAAAGACTTGAATTTTATGTCATTCTTCTGTCATGAAGCAAGTATTTAATAGTTTCTCACTTTTCTAGTGTTTGCGCCTCTTCATCATACATTTTATTTAATCTCAAAACAACATAGGTCAAAATTTAGCGAAATGTAATTGCAGGACTGTATCGTCTCTTACTAACACTGAATATTCCTCATTTAAAATACATAAATGATTGAATCTTTACTGCTTAGCTTGACAGCGCTTCTTTAAAATTTTGCAATTAACTTATTGAAAAATTCCACAAAATTTACTATATAGAAAATTAATTTATTCTCACTAAGGTTATGCTTAAATGTATACATTTAGAAGTTACACAAATGGTTATTTAATCAAGATACTTTGTACAAACTTAATTTAAAATACTTTAAAATTTTCAAAATTATTTAAACATTGTAAAAAGATATTACACTTTTTTATTTGATGTGACAGTTATGTCACCTTAACCTGAAATTGTTGGTTTATTCCCAGGTGTGATTTTTGTAAAGAAGGCCAGAAGAAAATCCCACACAGACAAATGGCAGAAACCACAGGCAAAATGTCTAATCCAATATCGCTGGCTTCTTTGTTAATTACCTCTCAAGGGGCTAGGATGTCAATAGATAATGATCTGGTATCTTGGAGTCTTTGCTGTTAAATACATGATCAATACTAAGCAGAATTTTAACAGCCCATGATTTAATTAGGAGCGGTTCCTTTTATCCTGCATACAATACCAGAATCTCACTCTACAAAGTATGAAGGAAGATTGCCATATTGGTTCTGTATTCACCACATTCTGGGACTTTGCAAAGAATTTGTGAAAAGAGACTGACTGTGTTGTTATGAATTTGCAATCCATGTATAAAATAGGAGTCAATCTTCTTCCCTTCATTCTAAATTAATATAGACTTTTGCAAGTATAGAAGATTGAGAACTACAGTTTGATATCAATACTTTACAACTTTGAGAAAGAATGTTCAAATGGTCTTTTAAATGAAGGCAATGAATTTTAAAGTGAGATACGTTTTCAGCTAGAAATAAAAAATCCCTTGACTATTCCCCCTCTTCCTGTGCCCAAATAGGCACCAGAAAATAAAATCATATTCCTAGGTGTGAAAGATCAAGTATTTTACCACATATAAATCAAATAATTCTAAACAACACTTCTGCTCATTAACGGAGCACATACTACATGGACTGCAAGACCAGGGAAAAGAGAGGTAGGTGTGTGAAGAACATGACAGCAAAAACATACTAACAAAGACAAAGTACTACAATATTGTCTTCTTGTAGTTAATGATGCAACAAAATAGAAGAGTTCAATATATATTTCTATTCTTTCCTGAAAAGGAAATAACATGATGAGTCCTCTTATAATGGAAGATAAAGTACTTGTCGGTCCATTAGTAAACAAAGAGGTATCAAACAATACCTACATGTTGTAAACATCTAAACACAAGAACAATTTTTTTTTAAATCCTGGAATATCGTGGAGTTTTCAGCAGACTTAAGATTAATGGTATACAATAAGTAAAAAAAGAAGGGAAGTGGTTCAGATAACTTGAGGCTTCCATCAAGTCTGAGGTAAAATGATGAACAAATAGATTTGAGTTTCAATTAACAATGCTTTAAGAATAACAACATACTTAATTTTTGCAGCAAAGATTTTTTTTGAAACTAGTTGAAATGAAACAAAGCTAAATACATCATAGACGGGGAATTCCACAGTATCCTTAATAGCATTCTCAGTTAAAATTAAGCACAGTGTAGCATTAAAAACATGACATCTGTGAAGAGCTGATAACTGACAAATCATAGAATTTACTGATGGTAATCTCAATGACAACTAAAATCTGGAAGTTTTCTTCCATAAAAATGCCTCCAATGTATTTTATTATTAACTGAACAAAGACAAATATTTTTAAGAATCTAAGTTTTAGGTTTGTGGGTTGTTCTTAAACTTTTAAGATTGCATATGTTGTATTTCAGAATTCTATTTTCCTTTTCACATTTTATTTTTATAATTTCATTCTTGAAAGTAATTGACACCTGATACTGATTGAAGCATCCTATCTGTTTCAGACACACAAGTGGCTTTGTTTGTCCTACAAGAAGCATAGATGCTTTGATAAAGATTATGACAGAACATCAAGTTAGTTCACTCCATGAAAAACATACTTTGCCAGAAAAATATTTCTATCATATCTAGAAAGTAATTGTCCCTTAGCAATAAAAAAGTAGAATGTTTAGCCATTTCCCAGCTTTAGCAAGAAATTTAAGATTTCTGAATTCCTCAAACTAATATTCCCTATAATAAAAATATATATTTTTTTTACACATTATGTCACTCACGTGTAAATATATATGACCTAGGGATCTTTGCAGAGAAGGCAATTTATATTTTTGCTTTTAAACTGCTACTTGTTTCAATGATGCTCTTTCCAGTTTTAACACAATCATTTAAAATTTCAACATCCAAAGTCAAGAGATGAGCATGTTTAGTATTATGTTATGCAAGACTATGCAAGACTATATCTCTGAAACTTGTTTTTGTGGATTCAATATGGATGTTTGGTATTTGTCTACTCTTAATCTTATAACAAGATCTATAAAGAACAATTGCCCATGATAGGAGTTCATCAAAGTAGAAGCCAAATAGTTTCAATATTATTATTAATTAAGAAATATAACATATTTGTCATATAAAATAAGGAATTTCTTCTTTTGACTCTAAAACCAGAATTTGTCTTGAAAGTTTAGCTTTAGACAAATACATGCTGTTCTATTTTCAGGTGCATATATTTGATACAGGTGCAGGTACAAGAGTAACTATGACACTCAGGCCTTTGTAAGTGTAAGAGATCTGACAAAATTAGTTATTCATTAGCTTATCAATGGGATAAGCACATCTGTTTAATAGATATCTAGGAGTAGGAAATGCAGTACTTTGTGTTAGAAAGGTAATCTAGAATTTTCAGTTTCTGGAGGTTAAACAAAAAGGAAAAAGGAAAACAGTAAAATTTGAGCTAGAATGTTGCTGACTAATGTTTTCTAAACCTTTTCTGAAGTAATGAAAAGCTTATTTTTGGTATGATCTCCCAAAGGAAGGACAAGAACTGAAATCTCTAGTTGCAGTATACATAGATTATATTGTAGGACTGTTGTGAAGTTATAATTACTAAGATTAAGTTTTACATAAAGGAAATTACTTTTCCAGATATCATTCTGATGCATACAAGAATTTATGCAGAATTTATAAAAGGGTACTGAATTTGTTGACACCTTGCACAAATGAAAGATACAAAAGCAGAGTACTGTTTTCCTGATACTCATCCTTTTACAGTTAGCAGATAAGGTACTATTTCTATAGTACAAGCAATTTTAAATACCAATTTCAAATTCAGATAAGTCACTTAAGACATCTCTTTTACTCCATTAACTATAATGGAAGCCTAAGGTAATTTATTATCTGCAGAGGTCAAAAGAGATTTAAGAGGAATGCTACTCATTGTATCTTCCTGAGGTAGCTGATATTGTTCCCTTATAAGATTACAGAAACAAATACTGTCTCTTCATATAAAATTTTAAAATTTCAAAAATGTCACAGTTTTTAAAAGGTTTTTTTTATTATTGTATGCTATTGAATACTTACAGAAAATAGCTAGTCTAATTCTACTGAGATTTTTTTTATTAGACTCTTTTCCTCATTTCATCTGTCACATTCCCTGTAAAGCTGAAACACTAGCATCGAGCACTGAGCTCTATCTTTGTGGTTCTGGAGAACCAGGCACTATATTATTATTATGGAGTTTTTTAATATGTAACACCAAGAAGTCCTAGTTACCACCATGTACTTCAAAATAGGAGGAAGTACTCCATAATTCAAGCATACCATTGCAGGGTTTATTCTGAGGGAATTTTTTCCTAGTTTTCAGGTATTTGCATGACCACTACCTACAAATTGTATTATAAAGCAAGAGCCAATATAAAACAATAACAAAAAAACAATCTAAATTAAAAAAAAAACCCTTCTACATTTTTTGAATTAAAATAAAGGATAATTTTAAAGAAATCACTAGCATTGTACACTTTTCAAGGAAGACAGACAGATTTTACTACATATGACAAATTCTACTAGATATCACAAAGAACTAGAATATTTTAAATTGGTTGATTGCAATATTAAGGATTTAATAAGGTACAGATTGTAGTGATCTCTTCATGTATAGACACATGTGTTCTGCTATTTATCAAATTCTAGAAATAATAATTTATTATTAGTAAAGGAATAATCTAAGGCTAATAAAAACTTTGAGCTACCAAAATCTGTAACAGGAAAGTGCTGTCCAAATCTGTTTTATTGTTTATAAAATAAACACTAGTTTATTACAGCATTTAAAATAATGTTGGATGTGTGGAGGAATCTCTGCTCCTAATGCATGCACACAGAAAAATGAAAGAACACTCCTTATATACTTTATAGAAAATGAACGACCCACCTACCCGTTACCCAGGCAATTCAAGGTGGCGTTTAACATGATTTGAGTGCAGAGTTGAGGAACATAGTCAAATATGTTTTGCATGTATTCTACTTAGTTCCTAATCATATTTGGGGATGGCAATGTGATGTTAACTGTTAACTGTAGTATTAATTTTGTGGTTAATGAAGGAATCATCTCACTTCGGGCACTGTGGCCTTGCTGAGACTGTCTGTTTGTCTGCTCCATCCCACAATCTACGACCAGAACATAACTGTCTTGCTTCCTTGAGGGTCCCTTAAATTTGCTTTCCTTGGCAGCTTATCATGCTGATTTTGAAGGTCTCCTGCTCACTTTTAAATACTTTGCTTGCAATTCTCTCATCACACAACTCAAAGTCCAAATCATGCTTGTATAAAATAGTAAATGATGACAGAGAATTTTGTGTATGTGTGTGTGTCCGGGGGTGATTAATAAACAAGGAGGGATAAAAATCTAAGGAATCTGAGGAGTGCTCTATAAATGAAGAGTAGTTTGTAAATGAGGAATCTCTTGAGTCTGGTTTCAAGAGGAGCTTGAGTCTGGAAATCATCATTATCATTGCAAAATTACTGTACGTACTTCCAAAACATCACATCTGACCATTTTCCTAACAGATATATGAGCTACCTGATAGAAATATTATTCCTGTTAAGAAAGCAACATTGCATCCATGGTAACAGTCTGCTCTCCAGGTCACTGATACCAGATCAAACAGACAGGAAATTTTAAACAATGTCAAGAATTTGTTATTTGTCTAAATCTAAACAGCCTAATCACAGAGTAATTAGTAGTCTTGTTACAATTATATTAGTATTCAGATTGCTGATCATTCAGCTCATTGCATATAGTGGCACAATGGAAACTGATGTACACAAACCTTCTAATATTGACCCCTTTCTCCAGTGTTTTCACCCTTCTTGCTGGCACTCCTGAGTTTGAGGAGTACTAATACCAGCAGGAACTGTAAGAAACCTAATACTTTCAAGTCTCATATTCTTCTCTTTGACAGACAGAATGTGGTGTTTACATCAATGATTTCTTACTTATCACTCTTGAAGTTACTGTCACTTAGATTCATCTTTTTACAGGTTCTAACACATATGGTATCATTGCTTTGACTTCATTACCTGATAATTCCATTTTTATATGAATTTTCTACATGGGGCATTTTTTTTACATTTTCTTCCTCTCTTCATTGCAAAAAAAAAAGACAACACACACATCCCATGCACCACTTTCCCCCTAAAAACAAGTCCCAAGGTTGCATCTGTTTAATGACACAGTACTGACCATTTTTAAGTTACCTATATCCCTGAGGCCTCTCAGAGGCATATACTGTCCTGTGTTAGCACTGTAATTTTTGCACTATCAATTCTTGATTCTGCTTACAACCTTCTGTTTTTCTTCAATAAGCTATAGCTTCCTAGCAACATAAATATTTTTTACTAGCATAATCTCATCAAACATGCATCCTCTCTCCAAAGTAATTAATAGTTTTCTCTACCAGAAATGATATATTGGAAAATATACATACATAAACCAAACACAGATAAACTCATATTGTTGGGATAAGCATTTGCTACCAAAATCTCCTGGTTTTCATTATCTCTGTTTTAGTACAAAAACTGCTCAACATCAGTAATTATGGCTATATACCTAATACTTACTCTGTACCTAATTTGTTCTTGGATTTCATAGCTTTAAAGAAGATGCATACAGAGACATGCTGACTATAGCAATATAAAAGATTGTGCAAGATTTATAGCTACATATGTTTCACGGGCAACCACCTGGAATCAGCATACTGAAATAAATCACAGTTTTGTTGGTGAAGTAATTATAAGTAGATTGAAACAATTATGTGAGAAAATCTCATCACATGAAACAATTCTAATGAAATGAACAAAATGCTAGTTGCATTTACCTAAATATCATTTTTGCTGATTGCTGGAAATAAATTCTACATACTATAAGACTGGCCTTTCTAAGAGGAGGGTCTACTCAAAATGAACTGGCTCCATGACAAATACAATACCAAACACATTATTAAATTGATTATTTTCTTATGGTCACATTATAGAGAAAAATATAAGCTTTTAAAAATAGAAGTACTTTTCATTGACAACAGACACATAGGAACCAGAAAGCACTGCATTACCAGTAATTTTGCAAGCATACAACATAGATTTTTTTTTAAAAGAAAATTTATGCTTGAAAATCTGAAAAAGTTCGCAGAAGTTCATGACAGAACAAAATCCAGAAAGGAAATACATGAAAATGCATGTTGAAGGCAGGAAAAAGAAAGCACTAGTGAAAGATAAAAATTTTTGACTTGTTGCATTTCATTATTGGAAGTTTAGAAAACAGCTTGTGAGAGTAGATTAGCAAATTTTGTATGCAGCCTTGTGAAAAGACAAAGGAAACTGTGTTAAGACTCCTGTTCACTGTGTGAATAAAAAAAAAACAAAGAGAAAAGGGAAAGAAACAAAAATATTTATATTGAAGTTTGGCTTGAAGTCTCAATGATTTTATCAAAGGAAAGTTATGTTATGACTCAATTGAAACAGAGATGGAATATGAACTTGAAGAAATAAATGAAAATAAAATACAAGAAGCAAGAAACCATTATTGCTGATGTTTATAGGTCTGTTTTCATACTAACAGTAAGTACTATGTAATAACTGCCAATACAGTTTAAAAAAATGCATTCTATATGATGCTAAAAATCCGAATGATTTGTACATTAAATTCAAAAGAGTTAGGCGTTATTAATGTCGTTAATGATATTTAATGAAAATTACTCAGCTTGCACACAGCATTTTGTAACGTGGTTATGGAGAACCTCATTACAACTTTGTAGGGGAAAAAAATGAAAGTCTATTAGTTAATTAGAGAAGAGAGGCTGGAAATCTAGACTAAAAGCTATGAGGAATTTAATGAACTTACCCTTCTTGAGAGTTCCTTTGCAACAGAAGCAGAAATTTGCTGAATATCTTCCACATAAACAAATCTGATGAGAAAACAGAAGTCGATATGGTAGCTTGGCTTTGAGAAAGTAATGCTTATTGTGACAGCTAGTGTAGTTTTTCTTTACCAATTCTCAACATTTTCTTGGAAGATTTGTTATTAACGCTTCATTTACAAAATTTAGAACACAAAAAGCTGTACATGCTTGTTTCCCAGCATTATGACAGCCTCTGATATTCCCAAATTTTCTTATTTCTTAAAAACTGGTTGACTTTTATCTATTTAATTAGAATCATAGAATGGTAGAGACTGGAAGGGACTTTTAAAGATCAACTAGTCCAACCCCTGTGCAGAAGCAGGTCCACCCGATGCACAGGAGTGTATCCAGATGAGTCTTGAAGACCTCCCAGGATTTTTACTACAAGATGAAATATCCACTTGAATTAATTTGTTCCATTCTCAATATATTATCCAGTTCATGATATTGTAACTTAACTTTGCCACTTTTTACTCTTCAGAAAACTAACAAGCCAAAATTTCAACTTCAGAAAAATATCCTGTGTTTCATTTCCGCTCATCAGAAAAGAGAATAACTTTCTGAATAACAGACATATTTCATTCTAACAACAACTCACATCACTTAGCTCAAGGAAACTTTTTACAAATACCAGCAATACATTGCAAGTGTTAAAAGTTAGTACAACTCAGTAGTATAAACATATTAACAATATTTATGCCAGTAGATATGCATTCTTCTGTTTTTTCATACAGCCTGTTTATTGGCAAAACTTTCACATTTTTTCAAACACTGCTGATATTTAGAAAATGCTTCTGCTTTAAAGTACATGCAAAGGCAGCTTTCAGTAGTCTTCATAAGTTTTAGTTGGAAATTACACTTTTCTTAACTGCAGCTGGTTTTGAAAAATACTGATAATAAAAGCTTGCTTTGCTTTTAATGGACTGTGCATGTGGTTTAACAGTCTGTCAGTCCCTTAATTCTTCAAGATAGAAGTATTTTCATTTTTGCCTCTAATTGGAATTCTTGCATTTTGTTTGTTTTTCCTGTGATGGCAATGAAATAAATGCAAAGAATTATTTGAAAGAGGATGTACCCTGGCATAGTATCTATCATTTTGAAAGTGTATTTCTTCCAGTAATGAGTCATAATGAAATACCAGAAGGATAATGATGATTCTGTGAAAAAAAGCATAAGTATAATTAAAGTATGAACATTTTTATCAAGAGTTACGGCCATATCTATTGTAGCAAAACACGTTGTTCACACTAAAAAATGATACACCTGTTAATAAATGCAAGTAACTAATTGCTCTCATATTGCACAAATAAACTAAGCCTGCAAACTCACTTTACAGTTTACAAAATAAACAGACAAGATAAAAGTGGGAGGGGACATAATTTAATAGTATATTTAGGAAATATGCATTACTTCATCATATCACCTCATCTATTATTTTTTTATACATGTGAGTATTTGAATAATTTTCATGCAGAATTCATGAGAAAAGATTTTAGAGTGAATTTAAGTGACAGACTTCAAGAGGTAAATAACACTTTAGTTACAGTTTTCACTATTGGAGGTCTTTGTATAAGATGGCAAGAAGATGAGAACAGGTAGAGAGATGCAAAGATTACACAGTGTAGTGGTTTTGCGTGGGCCAGGTTTTGGTAGCTGGGGGGCTACAGTGACAGCTTCTTTACACAGAGTTGCCTGAAAGCTTCCCATGTAGCTCATAAGACTGTTGGGAGAAGTCCTGGGATTAGTGGGGGTGGTGTTTTAAGACTTGGTTTTATTCCTCATTTCCCTGCTCTGTTTTGATGGTTTATTAATAAATCAAAACTTTTCTTCTCAAGTAGAGTTTGTTTTGCCTGTGATGCTAATTGCTGACTGATCTCCCTGTCCTTAACTCACAAACTGTTTGTTATAATTCTCTTTCTCTTCCCTGTTCAGTTTAGGAGGGGGAAGTGAAGTCTTCACTACCCAGGCTGGCCCTCAGGAAGCCCAGTCCCTAGAGGAGAATAGAATAGTCTGGAGAATGGAAGACTTCCCCTTAATGGACATGCCTGAGGGTAGAGACCTGTTGGACAAGCTGTACATCCACAAATCTATGGGACCTGACGGGATGCACCCATGAGTGCCGAGGGAGCTGGCTGTTATTATTGCTAAGCAACTCTCCATCCTTTTTGAATAATTGTGGAGGACTGGTGAGGTGCCTGAGGGCTGGAGGAAGGCCAATGTCGCACCAGTCTTCAAAAGATGCAAGAAGAAGGGCCTGGGAAACTTCAGGCCAGTCAGCGTCACCTCCATCCCTAGAAAAGTGATGGAACAGATCATCCTGTATGCTATCTCAAAACATACAAATGAAAATATGATTACGGGGGGAGTCAACACAGATTTATCAATGGAAAATCCTTCTTGACCAACCTGATAGCCTTCTATGAGAGTGCAACTGATTGGCTAGATGAGGGGAGAGCAGTTGATGTCATCTACTTTGACTTCAGCAAGGTTTATGACAATATCTGCCATTACATCCTCCATCCTCATAGGAAAGCTCAGGCAGCGTGGCTTGGATGAGTGGACAGTGAGGCGGATCAAGAATGACAGAGCCCAGAGAGTGGTGATCAATGGCAAAGAATTGAGTTGGAGGCTTGTGGCCAGTGGTGTTCCACAGGGATTGGTTTTGGGGCCAGTCTTGTTCAACATCTTCTTTAACGATCTGGATGAGGGGAGAGAGTGCTGGAGAGCTGCAGAGAAAGACCTGGGAGTTCAGGTGGTCAAGCAAAATAAACATGAGGAAGTAATGTGTCCTTGTGGCCAAGAAGGCCAGTGACATTCTGGGATGCATCAAGAAGAATATGGCCAGCAGATCAAGGGAAGTTCTGCTCCCTCTCTACTCTGCCCTGGTGAGGCCTCATCTGGAGTACTAGGTCCAGTTTTGGGCTCTGCAGCCCAAGAGGGATAGGGAAGTTCTAGAGAGAGTCCAGCGCAGGGCCACCAAGATGATCAGGGGACTCGAGTATCTTCTGTATGAGGAAAGACTTTGGGATCTGGGACTGGTCAGCTTGGAGGAGATTGAGGGGGATCTCATTAATACTTACAGCTATTTAAGAGGTGTATGTCAGGAGGATGGGGCAACACTTTTTTCTGTAGTGTCCATTTAGTGTAATGAAGTAATTTGCTTTATATTAATTTATATGTATTGCATTCTAGGGTTATGAATAATTCTTACATAGAGTAAATACTTGCAATTACTGTCTATTGGTTACAAAATGTATGTAACAAGGCATTATACCACAAAGTTATGCCAAAATAAGTAAAAGCTAAAACTAAGTTTGTAATAATTACCTGGTCATTAGATCATTGCATTGCAAGCTAAAACACATCTCCAAGCTGGTCAAGACCAGTCCTGATGTGTTTGAAGCCTGTGTTGTTAGCTTAACACAAATCCTGTAAGCCTGTTACAACTGTACCTCAGTATTCCCAGGGTTAAAAGGCTATGCTTGTGCAGTTGTCAAAATAACAAAGGTCACTAAGAGTGAAGGAGATAACAGGAATAAGAAGAGAAACACCAGCAGCCTGCTCTCCTCAGGGATTGTCTCAATAGTGAAAATCTCACCTAATGCTATATTGCATTACACATGAAAATGTAACTGCATTTGAATGTGAAGAAAGATATTTCAGAAAAAAAATTAAAAGGGAAAAATTCTGATACAGTTGTTTTTCAGGCCAGAAAAACCTATGAACTGACAGAAAATATGATTTAAAATAATGGTGTTTATGTGCCAATGCATTTATAAGAGAAGAATGACTGATTACAATGTTGATTATTCATACATATGTTTGAAATTAATATAATGGGCTTTAGGATACCATTACAGTAAACCTATCAAACTGACTTTTCATTGAAGCCATGTAAGACTTAACAAAGTGAAAAGCAGATTGAGATTTTGCAATAAAAGCGAATAGAGCATTATGAAGGTGCATTGGAAGAATTTACCCAGAAATGTTTCTCAGAGAAGTATCTGGGTACCAGTAACTTCTTCTGCATATAGTATCTTCTGACTCCTCATTTCAGAGTTGTGGACATGGCTTTGGTGCTTTAGATACCTGTAACCATTGTTCAGTATTCATAAGCACAGAAGGCCATACTGGGAAACAACACGTTAGGGCACTTTCCATCTTTTACCTGTGCCGTTCATTGCTTTTCTATCTATCTTTTGTTGCTGTCTCATCTGGTTTTACTTTTTGCTTTATCTTAAACCTCTCAAGTCCTTATTGTTTTTCAACATATATTTTTAATTGTTTCATTTATTAAGACAGTGGAAACATATATTGCTTATTCAAATGACAATATGGTATTATCATATTCTCCTACTCTAGAACATTCCATGTTGTCATCATCCTCACTGTGTAGTACAGATTTTCCAAAGTTATTTCAAATGTATATACCACAATTTTTGTCTTACTCTAAGAACATGGTTGTCCATACAACGGCATACCTTCAAAGACAAATAGAGTGATTTGTTGTGAATCATTGATAAATCCAAAGCAAAGACAGAGTTGCATTGCAATACATATGAATTTTATCTCTGTGTACACAGGACTCAAGTAATACATAAAAGCAAGAAACACCAAAACAATAAATGCCTCTAGTACTAACTAGCATGAAGTTTCTGCCATGGCAGCTTTAACAATGTTGCCTTATCAGAGCTGCCAACAATTTGATCATAAAATGGTGACATTTTTGGTGACAACTTTTTTGCCCTAAAATCAGAGTTTTGTTGATTGCAGGATTGTAGTGTTGGTTAAAGTTGGGGTAGATCTAAGTCAAAGACAACAGCAACAATAATAATTAAAAAACAAACAAACAAACATAATCCAGGGTAACTTTTTGAAAAAAACAGATAAAGGTTAAAAAGACCACCAAACAATAGAAAGATTGAACTAAATGCATTATCTCTGATAAAAAATGCATTCACAGGAGTATAAATTAAACTTAATCTATTACTACCTAAACAGTATATCTTGAATTTAGTGGTGTTATTTATTAAATCGGTGTTCATTATTGTACGCTTTCATGATATTTTTAATGCAGAATTGTATCAGCAGGAATGCAGAAGCATTCTTATCATTCAAATATGCTATCTTGCAACAGCAGTTGGTAAAATATATTAAAAGAATGTATAGAATAATTCTATAATGTTAGAAATTAAATGTGCAACTAGAATATACTTAAAGTTTTATAACAGTTGATGGGTTTATATTGTCTCTTTGTATTTTGATAAAATACTCTAAAAACTTGAAAGACTGTAGTGTGTCTATGCTCAGTAAGAAGATGAGCATGAAGGGCAATATCAGGAGTCATATTGCACTTGCAAAGAATAATAGTTCCTAGGTCCTAGAAATTAATAAGAGTAAGAAGTGAGGTTTTTTGCTCCTTTTTAAAGGCTATAGTCAGATCTATTTGTTTCAAAATCTATTCTTCTCAATGTCCTTATTTACTTGCGTACTTCTCGATGCCCTTACTAAAAAATTACATTGAAAGCTATAAACATCACAGCATGGCCGGCTGGACATTTTTTTCTTCAATAGTTGCATTCTCCTTCTTCTCTCTCCACTTTGAGAGAGAAGATGCTTTTTTTCTTCACAGACAGGTGAAACTCCAAGAAATTCTAAAATATCTAGAACTCCACACATATATACACTCATAGACTCTCATACACAAAAGATGGGTTACACCAAGAGCAATGAAGGATGATCCTAATGTGATACTAACTGAATGAGGAAAATGAGAAAGTGCTTGAAACTTAAACAAACTGAAAATAAATGTTTTGGTTGAAAAAGCGTGCCCATTGGAATGTGTACTATTACCAGTTGTGCACATGATCTGGTACTTTAGTGATAAGCAAATAACTATAATTGAATACACTAGATAAACTTCACTAAATCTGGATCAACACTTTGATAAGGAAGATCTACAGTGTGGTATTTCCTGTATAGCAAGAAGTTAGTCCCAGAAACATAAAGGATTGTCCTTTAGTAAAACTATAATATGTATGCCACTTGTGTTTTCTGAGAAAAAGAAACAGATTTTTTCCATAAAGGAATGGGCATGTCCAGAGATGGGCAATGCAGCTGCTGAAGGGTCTAGAAAACAAGCCTTATGAAGGGCAGCTAAGGAAGCTGGAGTTATTTAGTCTGGAGAAAAGAAGGCTGAGGTGAGACATGATCACTCTCAACAAATACTTGAAAGGAGATTGTAGTGAAGTGGAAGTCAGTCTCTTCTCTCAAGTTACAAGAGACAGGATGAGAAGAAATGACCTCAAGTTGTACCATAGAAGGTTTAGATTAGTTATTATGAAGAATGTCTTCACTGATGGTTGTTAAACACTGGAATAGGCTACGCAGGGAGGTAGTCAAGTCATTATCTCTAGAAATATTTAAAAGATGAGGTGCTTGGGGGCATGGTTTTGTGGTGGACTTGATAGTTTCAGGTTAATGGTTGGGTTCAATAATCTTAAAGCTCTTTTCCAACCAAAACAATTCTATGATTCAATGATTCCTAGCAACTGTCAAGTTAGCTGTGCAAAATACAATTTTCTTGTAGATTACCAACACATGAAAATAGTTTGTGTTTTTTGTTTGGGTTTTTTTTCCTTAAATAGTGAGGTTAAAAAACCTTACTAGTCAGAATTGACTTTTTGATTTGTAAAAGATATTTGTTAGATAATAATTTAATATCAACAGTACATGAGAAAACAGAATGAATGATGAATTCTAAAGTGTTTTGCATAATGAAAATGGATCCTTTTTTATGGTATTCAGAGTCATAACTCATTTTTGTATGAAATATTTCATTAGAGTTCCTGTTTCTTGGCACTTATTTTTCATAATTGTACATTTTATATGTGAAATTAATAATATGAATTGTCATGGATAAACAAGTACCATCATATAAGCTAAATTAAGCAGGCTGCTAAAATAGCTGATAAATGGAAGCAAACTAGGAATGAAAGGGATAATCTTTGCAAGAGGTAAAAACAAATGATGTGAAAGCCTTTGGAAAGCGATATAGCTCATATTTAGCAACCTGAAAAAACATTTGATCAAAAAGATTGACACTAAGATGTGGGATCTACTATTAGTTATTTGGAACTCTGTTGTCTCAAGGACCTAGTAAATGCAGAACCGATTGCAACTCAAACACGACTCATGCACTTGCACTGCAATCTCACTTATGTTAATAAGACTAATTCTGTGATTTAGACCACATCTTAATAAAGTAAAAGACAGTTTGAAGCAAAGGACCATAATTTTTGAGTACCTGCCTAATATACATCATGGAAGTTTAAGAAATATTTATCTATCTTAATTCTTATTTATGAGGAAGTGTTGTGATTTTGCCCTGCCAGCAATGAAGGCTCGGTGCCTCTCATCCACCCCCATCCTTGTTAGGATGGTGGAGGCCTCAGCGAGATGACAGGAAAAAAACATAATCAAGGATGTTGTGGACTGGGGCAAGGGCAAGGAGGGCTCACTGCCGATTATGGTTCCGAGCAAGACAGACTCCAGTACTCCATTTAGAAAGGAAAGTAGGAAAGTTTATTCTACTACCCACAAGAAACAGAACAGAACAAAACATAAAGACAGCAGGATGGTGAAAAAAATACAACTAGCACTTTAAGATCTCCCTTCCCCATCACAGACCCAGCTCACTGCTTCCGATATCTCTACCTTCTCCCCACTCAGCAGCTCAGGGGAGCAGGGAATGGGGAAAGTGGTCAGTCTCTCACAGTCTCTGTTGTTTCTTCTTAGAAGAGGACGACTCCTTGCATTCTTCGTCTTCTCTGATATGGGGTCCCTCACATGAGAGACAGTCCTTAAACTTCTCTGTTGTGGGTTCTTCCCAACAGCTACAGCTTCTGCAAAAATGGGGTCCTTCACACCAGACACAGCCTCCTCTGGGCAGAGTCACTTTCCCCAATGTGGGGTCTTTAAAGAAGTGCAAACAAATCTCTGCTTCACCAGTCCTCTCCACGGGATGCAGGGGAATCTCTGCTCCAGCACACCTCCCCTTCTCTTTCCTTACTGACCTTGAGGTCCGCATAGTCACTTCTCTCTCTATTTCAAATCCGTGCACCAGCTGGAAAAGAAGGAAACAGAAAGACAGAACAAAAAGGAACAGGAAGAACCCTCCTCTTTCAGCTTTTTCTTTAAAAGTGATTGTAGAGGCATCTAATTGTCTCAGCCTCGGAAGTGGGTCTGACTCAGAGTTGGGGAGAGTTTCAGCCACCTTCTTCCAGGAGTCATCTTTATAGCCCCTTCCCCATTACCAGAAATGGCTCCACACAAAAAAAACATGACAAGAGTATAAGACATTTTTGAAACTACAGGTTACCACATAATTATGTCAAAGTCACCAGCCTGCCATTCTACAGGGCACAAGCAGAAATTAACTAAAAATAATGTTATAGAACATGTCTTTGTACATAATCAAGACACAAAAAAATCTGTTTTGTTTAGACCACAGTAAACTATGGTGTATTTTATTTTGGGAGAAAATATAGAGCAAAAAACATCCAAAAAAACAACTCGGACAGAGGAAAATGTCAATTAGTGGACATTGCTAACAATGAAGTTTGATTATTAAAGAAAATACATATACGTGAGAGAGAAAATTCATCTAATGGGAAAACCAACTTAAGTGTTTCAAGCTATCTACAGAAATATTAATCATAAATGGCTCAAAATTATTTTCAAAAAGCCTATAATTTTTCATTATGTCTACAGCCATCATCTTTCCCCAAGGTCAGCCGTTCTCATGTTAAAAATTTATTGACAATCTCTGACCATAGAAACCAGAATTAGTGCTACTTAGTTATTTTTTCATGAAGGGAGGAAAATAACAATGATAATAATAATGGCTATTTGCTTTCAGTGTAAACCGAGGCTCAAATATCTGTTTCTGAAAAAGGAAATGAATGTGCAATAAGCAACATGATGCCTATAAACTATTTATGAAAAGAAATTTAACCCACAAATTAAGAGCTAATGGGTCAAATATTGCTAAGCTCAGTCAGGTGAGTAATGTTATCTATTTCAGTGCAACTTATACAAGTAGAGGTATACAATTTAACTAAAATGAAACCTTAAGCAACATCCGTTAACAGCACTAATGTGTGATAGATGTTCACCACAACAGCAATTAAATACTCTACAGATTGTCTAGCATTCTGAATATCTGCTTTATGACTAGAAAGCAAATGTGTTCACCTTTGTAATCCATATACTATTTTTTTTCCCAGTTGCTTCACTTGTGTGGCTAATTTCGGTATAAGTAGTTTTCCCACTCTCTTCCCCTCTATAAATTACTTGCCAGCATAGAAAGCTTTTTCTGTGGATGTAACATTAGTCCCAAATGGTTTTATGTTTCCATCTTGTCCATATTTGATGAGAGGTGTTAATTAGAGCCAGTTACCTGTAACATACTTCTAGGTATAAATCAAATCACATTCTTGCCTCTAAACAGCCAGGTGTTTTATACTTTGTTGCTTTTAAATTAATTTCCCAGAGATTTTGCTACAAATTCATTATTAACTGTCACCATAATTTCATTGTTTTGTTTGATAAAAAACAGGATCAAGCCTCTGACCAAAAAACCTATACTCAAGCTTCTTGCTCTATTTCTTCAAAATAAAGGATGAAAATGTGCTTGAGAAGTTTTAACTTCTTTGTTGCCAGTAACATTCTTCTTACTGCAGATTTGTACCCATTTTCCTGCAAAGATATGTTTCTAATGGATCAGTTATACTTACTTAATCTCGTTTTTATTTATGTACAGTTCATGAATGTTTTAGGCAACGTTACATTATTTTAGTTTTTGAGGGTTTTGAAAGTCTAACTTAAATTCTGAAATAAAGTTTTAAAAATAACTGCTAATTTTAACTTTGCTGATTTGGGTCCATGCTCAATATTCATTTAAAGATTGACATCAAACTGTTCAGATGATACAATCCAATACAAAATCTTTCTTCCTGATTTTAGCTGCCTTTTTCATTAGTGAAAGTTCTCAAGACCTAACTGACTAAAATGCTACTCTGATATAGCTATTATTATGCTTGATACATGACAGGTTTAAAGTACTTTGTTCTTTATATAGAAGCAGACTGGAACTTCAGGCAGTGTGCACAAAATGTAGCCTTATAGCAGGACAGGTTGAATTGATTCTCTAAGAGGCTAGACTGATACATCTACATGGTCATTCATTCCCTGGATAAACTGAATATATCTATTACTATTGAATGTAATCTAACTCAACAAAGAGGCAATAATCACATTCTATACATAGAAACAACAGCAATCAAACAAAACCCAAAACCCTACCCAAATCACAAAAAAAAAATCAAACAGAAGAAAAAACAAAACAAAACAAACAAACACAACAACAAAAAAACACAACCCAAAAAGCCCTCAGAAACGAAATGGCAAAGCCTGGTACTTTCTAGTATATTTGGAGAATCAACACTCCAGTATATATTTAACTGGCAACAGAACTTAATGTTCACAGTTTTTCAAATATTAAAGCATCTATTACACTTATTTATTTTCCTCATGACGTGTCAATGTTATTCATTAGTATTACGGAAAACAGAAAGGATATATAACAGTAAATCAGCCTCTGACATTGAATTAATGTAGAGATTCCAAGTGATCTTTTCTGTGAATTCTTTAGGACGAATGAAATGGTTTTTGTTTTTCCTTATTTTTTTTACTTTCTCACAGGAGGAATCTACAGAATGCCTCAATTTGTGCATAAAGGAAGGAAAACTTAAAAGATGAAGTCTGTTGTAAGCATGGATAGTTCTCTTTTTAAGAAAAGCTGTGACCTCTGAAAAATAAACATTAGTTCTATGAAGTAATTATTTTCTGACACCTAAGCCTGGGTGTTTTCAATTCCTTTTAAGCCTGTATGTTTGTCAATGTCAAGGTGTCTGTTGCAAAACCAACTAAAAGTATGAGACTTGATCAATTTCATGAAAATATATTGTCCTCTCATAAAGATGCTAACATTTTTTAAAACTGCATGTATTAACAGTATGTCGCTGGTTTTATTTCATTTTAATAGATAAAATATTTTAGTCAATATCTAATACACACATGTACCCACACATTCTGTGAATTTTGATGTCTGTATTTCCCTAATTAATATTGAAGTAAAATGAAATAATATTAATGAACTAATATTGAAGTCAATATGAAATATTTTGCCATTTACCTTCTTTTACTGCAGTAAAAGCATACAACTTCTTGCTATGAATTCAAAATTGCCATCATGCAGTGTTTGGCTTATATGTGCAGGATTGTTTTTGATAAAATGGCCAAGCTGACAAGTGCCTTCACCCCAAGGTCCTTATTGAGACCTCTCAGATACAGAGAGTATTTGAGTGGCAGCTTGTCATGGCTTACACACAAGAAGTCTGAGATCACAGAGCAGGGTGGGGAGAGAAGTTACAGTTCCTTTTACTGCACTTCTGTCTTAGACTTCTCTTCATGGAACACCAAACTTGCACTAAGCCTTTGACGCCTGAAGACACAATTACCCAAGTCAGACATCATACCACCATGTGATCTCCAAATGTTTCCACTTAATAGGCTTTAACAAATTGTTCAGAAACAACTTCATCAACTAAGGTTATGGAAACTGCTTTGAGCTGAATTTCCCATCTCTTCCTCAGGGCTCCAATACTTTTGTTTAATAATTCAATAAGAACCTTCATGATCAAAGAATGTCTAACTGCAATGAACCAAAGATGTCAGTCTGATAATACTGAAAAAGTCAGACACAGTTTGGTGCTCCGAGGGAAAAGGAACTTACTGAGGAAAATTTCTGAGGAAATAGGCAAATAAAGTGTCATCAGGGTTCTTAAATCACTGTTTTGTAAAACTGAGAAATAGCTTAATGTTGACTTATAGTGGAATTTATTTGCTTATTTACTTATTTAATTTAAAATGTACTTTCAAGGTAGTAGCATATTTAAACTTTCAGAGTGACAAGCATTTAATAGGACTGTAGTAGCATGTTTAGTAGGCATGACTGATTTCCCAAGGTCAGAATTTGTAATAGCCACAGGCAGTATTCAATGATGTCAAGAAAAGGGTCTTTTAAATAATGAACACTTATCAAAAGGTTTGAAAATTAACAAGATAAAAACTTCTTTCATTAACTAGAATGGTCTCCTTACATGTCAATTACTACATTTTGTGTAATTCAACAAAAAAGTATTTCCCTATCCTAAACAACACAGAATTAAAATAGTTTCAACTTGGAACCAAATCACAGGAAAAAATTTAGAGGGAAAAAGAAATTCGTAATATTTCAAAAATGCAAAATCTACTGTTATCAAGTTACAATAAGAGAGCAATAATTCTGTGTAATCTTCTATAGATCTGTGAGAACATTTTGTATTTAACTGATATCTGCAAAAAGGAATTAATTTTTGTTTTAATTTTTGAGCTGCAGCTCTCCATGATTGGATTAATAAATATATCTATTAATGAATGATTAGTCACAAGCTGGCCACAGAGCTGAAACAGTCACCCATAAATAGATTCTTACATTACTACTTAAATACAAAGGATTCAAAAGGTGTCAGGTGGTTGTAAATTTCCTTTTTATACATATATATTTCATCATAAATTATTTTTATTATCCCCCTTGTACAAGATCCCACCATGTGAGATTTAAGATGGGCTAATATAAACACAATTAGAAGGACAGTATTCTCTTTTCACCTTAATTTTTAGACACTGAAGTTATTTCTCTTCCATGGAAAAAAAAGCCATTATTTAATTCCTCTTCTTCATTTACTCTGCACTTCTGCAAAAATTTTCAAAAAAAAAAAAAATTTTTTTTTTTTGGTCATAACAGAACTTTGTTACTTAATCTGGGTAGAAACTGGAAAAGTAAACATATAAAGGTTACTGTCACTCTTTTTGGATATATTCATAAATCTAATAGTGGCTTCTACATGAACACTGTTCCTGAATGAAAAGACTATAAGCCAAGGTTCTTCTCGTTAAGAAAATTATTTAAAAGCACTCTGGTGAAATGTGCTACTCTTCTTTGTTTCATTATAAAAACCATATCAGCACAGGATTTTTATTTTATGAGTTTTACAAGGCCTTTTACTCAGAAAGATTTATTAAAATCTACATTACAAAAAAAAAAAAAAGTGTGCAATCTATGACAAAGAGATAGAGGGGAAGGTATTCTAATCTTTTCATTAGATGCTTATAAAGAAGTTAATGAATGATTACAGCAGTGAGGAAATGCAGTGTGAGTATTGTTAA
Organism: Urocolius indicus; assembly: GCA_013401255.1. Taxonomy (NCBI): domain Eukaryota; kingdom Metazoa; phylum Chordata; class Aves; order Coliiformes; family Coliidae; genus Urocolius; species Urocolius indicus. The sequence goes on along the minus strand of WBNH01000152.1, from coordinate 135,733 downwards.
CAGAATTAATCTTTAAAGTATTTATGAACAAGTGAACTTCAGTGTCTGAGAAATGAACAGACAGCCCTAACTTGGAATTTTATAGAGACATATGATAAGAACATATCTGAATTAACAGACTTACAAAATCTGATGCATGTTTATGTTTTTGGAGCTACCAATACTGTGTTCATGGTTTGCTCTTTTGGGCTTCTAGACTCATGACTTTGTCACTACTAGGCACTACTTGAATGATTATTGTTGCTTGTTGTACCTCAGCCAGTGTGATTCAGCTTACGATCCATGACAAAAAAATCTTCAATCAGTCTTCTTGAAGACAAACACAAGAGACAGACACAGGGTTTTATCTTTAATTAAGACAATTTCAGCTACCCAAGGCAACTGGCTCTTTAGAGGCTTGGGCTGAATTGAAAGAAAGTGTTTTGACTGAGAGACGGTCCATTGGTATTTGATGGAAATGTGGGACTTCAAGTGGTGTAGACAATGTTAAGACAAACACTGTACAGATTTCAGGATTTTGTTTGGTTGCTGCTGGGCTTCATTTTTTTAAAACTGGCTATAATAATAAATTGCCTGCCCATTTGCAACCAATATGAAATGCATTTCTAGTGCATGATCCAATTCATTTTCATCCAAGGCAAATCCAGTTCATATGTTTCAAGACCATGCCATAATATAAATCAAAGCACAGAAAATGAGAAAAATCTGGAAACTTACTTGAAAAGTGCTCTCTGAACACTATCAGAGCCTCATCCTTCCCACTTAATGCAGCATTCCTCTTCCTTCAGTAAGAAATTTCTTTGTTGTATGCTAGTTTTAAGCTATGTAACTAGAATGAGCTAATAAGTACTAACTTGCAATTCTCATTGCCAACTGCCTAAAAACTATTCCAAGTTCATCACAGAAACAAAAGGAAAAGACTATTCAAAGAGGAAGGAAACAAATCTAGCATTCTCATTTTTCAAAATAATTAGTGCAATTATTTTTTAAGTTAGCCTATGAAACATCCCTAATCGCCTGACATACATTCAGATCAGTGAGAACCAGGCACACAAACTCTTTTGCCAAGGGTTGAAATGAAAATCTGTGCATTGTTATGACATGGATACAAGTGCCAGTCACATCAATATCACAGAGACTCTGTTTTATTTATAGATTAAAACAAAAAACTTTGGCTGAAGTTTGATTCTCACTGAAAACGAACATATGCAATCACTACCTGACTTATTCTAAATTATGTCATAAAATGTCTTTTAACCACAGAGAAAAAAGTGTCTCAAGACAAGGGTTTATGCCCAGTGTTTTGAAGTGATGTAAGCACTTACAGCTTTTCCAGTTCTGGAAAGTAATGTGTTCTCCTTGCATAAACTGTTATTGTTGCTTTTCTAATGTTGCTGTTTACACTATCTAAAGCTAATACCTGTCTCCATTTTACTTCCAGTACTTCAGCAAATGCTACTGCCTTTTCCTAAATCTCTCTCTTTTCCCAAAGCCTAGTTGTCTTATCTTCTATTATTTCAATATTTTCTCTCAGACACTTGCTTTTTATACCTATTTGCTGACCTCAAGGTTGTAAAATAGTCTTTAGGAAATTTTCCTATCCTCTTATAAGAGAGAGACTTGCCATCAGGTCTTATAATCTGCATTAGCAAAAGTAAGTATTGTTAAGAAATGCAACAAGCTTATTTTGGCTTCCCATTCCCCTCAACAAGCTCAAAATGCTCATGAAACAGCAGCTGCACTGTACTGTAACACCCACTCCCAAAATCATAAAACATGCTTATGTTTAAGCTGTGTGGCTCGTATGTCATTTTCTGTTACTGTGTCATGAGAAAACACTGGAAAGTAACTGACTGCCTCCTCCAAAATCTGAAGTTGCATGCTTTCAAATAGAGGTTTGTAGAAATAAATAAATAAATGCATATATATTCCAGACATCAAAAAGGCTTCCTACTTCTTCATTCTCAGGGGCAAAATAATTACTCAGTACTATTACCTGTGAATAAAATTCTTTATCCTCTCTGATAAAGAAAACAGAATTAAATGTTTACAAAAGTTTTAATTTAGGACTGTTAATTCATAGCCTACAAAAATGCTTTTATAATGCCAACAATGAGATAACTTACACTATAGACAGAGAGTAACCCATAGTCCCTGAGTTGAGCTCTCTGACCCTAGTAATAACACAGGCAGAAGAGAAATTGTTGCAATGACAGGAGTTGGCAGCTCAGGGAACCACAAGAAAAAAACAGAGGCAGTGGAAAATTTAACACCTTAAGGAAAAAGTGAGAAACTCAAACACAACAAATCAGTGAGATCAAAGGTCAGACATTTCCAGGACTGTGGGAAGTGACATTCCACATCTGACTGACCACTTACAGGCCAGCAGAGATTGTTCAGGAGTCTCAGAACTAATAAGTACATTAATGTTTAATCTAGTGCTGGTGCAGCTTTATACAGTAATTTTCTTCAGTTAAATTAGAAATCCTTGTCATCTTAAATCAAGACTTGTTACAGAAAGGATATAGAGAAGAAAAAATAATTCAAGCAGATTAAAACATATTTGCTAGATGCTATGAGGAGTTTTGCTAGAGAAGAAAAATAGTATAGCCTGTGTTGATTTAAGCATGATTTAAATTCTTCAATTTTGAATGTCCTTTATTGCATGAATATGAGCCTCTCTAGATGCTGACAAGTCATTTGGCTGACATATTTTTTAAATATGGAATGTCACGAACACCAATCTTCCTCTAACTTAGGTATAACTCGTTAAAATAATACTCAAAAATTACTTAATTTGATTTATCATTTTCTCTTCAATCTAAATAAAGATTATATTGTGATATTGTACTCACTTGTTTGTATCAAGATCTGCTGAGGCGTAGTCTTGCTTTGATCGGTGATAATGGTTTCAACTTGTTCAGTAAGACAAGGTTTTACTAATTTAAAAGTCTAATCACTTCTGACACTTTAGTACACACAGTTAATTTAAAGAATGGATTTGTGTTGAGCTAGTTTTTGCTTGGTAACAGGAAGAGAGGGGCTGCAGTGCTGCCCATCCATAGGCAGTTCTTGTCCCAGCTCTGATTTGGACTTCATCTCTGTCCCAGTCGGGTCAATCCTGCACCTCTGCCATCACTATTTAAGAAGAGAAATCTGTGGTGTGTAGGAGGAGGTGGAAAGGTGGTACAAGACAGAGGTGATCATGCAGATCCCACAATCAGAGAAGTCTGAAGGAAAGAGAAGCACACAACCAGCGGATGTCCTACAGCCTGTGGCAAGAATTCGGCTGTTCCCCTGAAAACTGCAGAGGCCAATGGCGAGACTCTTCATAACTAGTAGTTCTCAGAGGACCCTCTGCCAGGATGAGTTATTGCTGAGGACCCCATGCCAGGGAGGATGGTTGCACCTGGACAGACAGAAGACTGTGTGCAGAGGCAGCCATGGCACAGGCCATACTGGAGTACCTGTGGGCTGCAGAGGCCCACACAGGAGGCAGAGAGGAGCTACAGTCCTCAGAACGAACACATATCAGAGCAGCCATGCAGGGCTGCCCAGTCTGTGAGGGACTTCGTGCTGGAGCAGGGAGGACCAGTGAGGAGTCTGTCTGCCTCGAGGACAGACAAGAAGGAGGAGCTATTGGAACAAGATTGACTGCATTCCCCACTTCCCTGCACCCTGCACTGCTTGAGTGTAAAGATATTNATGCAGATCCCACAATCAGAGAAGTCTGAAGGAAAGAGAAGCACACAACCAGCGGATGTCCTACAGCCTGTGGCAAGAATTCGGCTGTTCCCCTGAAAACTGCAGAGGCCAATGGCGAGACTCTTCATAACTAGTAGTTCTCAGAGGACCCTCTGCCAGGATGAGTTATTGCTGAGGACCCCATGCCAGGGAGGATGGTTGCACCTGGACAGACAGAAGACTGTGTGCAGAGGCAGCCATGGCACAGGCCATACTGGAGTACCTGTGGGCTGCAGAGGCCCACACAGGAGGCAGAGAGGAGCTACAGTCCTCAGAACGAACACATATCAGAGCAGCCATGCAGGGCTGCCCAGTCTGTGAGGGACTTCGTGCTGGAGCAGGGAGGACCAGTGAGGAGTCTGTCTGCCTCGAGGACAGACAAGAAGGAGGAGCTATTGGAACAAGATTGACTGCATTCCCCACTTCCCTGCACCCTGCACTGCTTGAGTGTAAAGATATTGGGATCAGGTGTCTGAGCCTGGGAAGGCAGGAGGAATGGGGTGAAGTTGGTCTTAAAGGGCTGGTTGTGCTCTTTATCATCATCCCACTCTGTGAGGTTTTCTGCAGGAAACAGTGTTTCTTTCAGCAGAAAACATAGTCCAGGAGGTTCCTGGACTACATAGAAGATAACTTTCTCATACAGCTGATGAGAGAGCCAATGAGTGAAGATGCCTTGCTGGACCTGGTGTTTGCAAGCAAAGAAGCTGGTGGGGGATGTTGGGGTTGGAGGCCACCTTAGGGACAGCAATCATAAAATGATTGACTTCCCAATCCTCAGAGAAGCAAGGAGGGGGATCAGTAGAGCTGTCACCACAGATTTCCAGTGGGCAGACTTTAACTTGTTTAGGAAGTTGGTAGGCAATGTCCCTTGAGAGAGTCATGAAGGTTAAAGAAGTCCAAGAAAGCTGGGCTAATTTCAAGAAGGAAATCTTAGAGAGCCAGGATCGAGTTGTCCCTTATATGCAGAAAGGTGAGCCAATGGGGCAGAAGACCACCCTGTCTGAACAGCGAGCTACTGATGGAGCTCAGGAGAAAAAAAGACAATTTATAATCTCTGGAAGAAAGGTCAGGCAGCCCAGGAGAACTACAGGGATGTGAGATCATGCAAGGAGAAAATTAGAAGGGCCAAGGCTCAACTTGAACTTAAGCTGACCACTATTGTAAAACTGTAATAAGAAACATTTCTACACATATACTAGTATCAAAAGGAGGGCTAAAGGGAATCCTCACTCTTAAATGGAAGAAAGAGGAAACCTAGTCAGCAAAAATAAGGAAAAGGCTGAGGTACTTAATGTCTTCTTTACCTCAGTCTTTGATACTGAAACCAGCTTTTTTTCTGGGCACCAGTCTACCAGAGTTGGAAGACAGAGACAAGAGACAGAATGAGGATCCCCTGGTCCAAGCAGAAATGGTGTGTGACCTGCTACTCTACCTTGACACACACAAGTCGATGGGGCCGGATGGAATCCAGCTGAGAGTGCTGAAGGAGCTGGCAGAAGTGCTCACTGAGCCACTCTCCAGCAGCCCTGGCTCACCAGGGAGGTCCCAGTGGACTGCAGAATGGCAAATGTGACACCCATCTACATGAAGAACTGCAGTCCTGAGAATTACAGGCCTGTCAGCCTGACCTCAGTGCCAGGAAGGGTCATGGAAAACATTATCCTAAGCATCATACTGAGACACATATAGGATAACCAAAGATTCAGGCCAAGTCAACATGGCTTTATAAAAGGCAAGTCATTTTTCATCAATCTGATCTCCTTCTTTGACAAGATAACCCCCTTAGTAGATGAGGAAAAGGCTGTGGATGTTAGTAAGACATTCAATACAGTCTCCAATAGCATCCTCCTGGAGAAACTGTCTGCCTATGGCTTGGATGGACCTACTCTGAGATGGGTAGAAAACTGTCTGGATGGCCAGGCCCAGAGAATCATAGTGAATGGAATTCTATCCAGTTGGTGGCTGGTCACCAGTTGTGTTCCCCAGGGCTGAGTGCTGAGGCCTGCTTTGTTTAACAACTTTACCAATGACTTGGATGAGGGGATTGAGCGCACCCTCACTAAATTTGCTAATGACAATTGCTGGGTCAGAGTACAAACCTGTTTGAAGGCAAGAAGGCTCTTCAGAGGAACCTGGACAGGCTGGATCAATGGACTGAGGCCAACAATGTGAGGTTCCATGAGGCCAAGTGCCAGGTCCTGCAGCTGGGCCACAACAACCTGATGCAAAGATACAAGCTTGGGGATGTATAGTTGGAAAGTTGTCCGGCAGAAAAGGACTTGGAGGTATTAATTAACAGACATGTTAATATGAGCCAGCAGTGAGCCCATGTGGCCAAGAAGACGAATGGCATCCTGACTTGTATTAGAAATACTGTGACCAGGAGGGCCAAGGAAGTGATTATTTCCCTGTACTCGGTGCTGGTGAGGCTGTACCTCGAATACTGTGTTCAGTTCTGGTCCCCAAGAAGGACATTGAGGTGCTGGAACGTGTCTAGAGACGGGCAATGACCCTGATGAAGGGTCTAGAGAACAAGTCTTATGAGGAAGCTTGAGATGTTTAGCCTAGAAAAGAGGAGGTTGAGACACATGATAACTCTTCACAACTACCTGAAAGGGGACTGTAGTGAGGTTGGAGCCAATCTCTCCAGTAATGAATGATAGAAAATGAGGACATGAATTTAAGTTGCACCAGGAGAGGTTTAGATTAGACATTAGGAAGAACTTTTTCACTGAGAGAGTTATTAAGCATTGGAACAGTCTGCCCAAGAAGGTGGTGGAGTCACCATCCATAGAGATATTCAAAAGACTCATAGAGGAAGTGATGAGGGGTATACTTTAGTTTAGTGATGGTCCTGGTAATTTTAGGTTAGTAGTTGGACTTGATGATCTCAGAGGTCTTTTCCAAACATAATTAAAAAAAAAAATACAAGAAACTTTATTATCGTTTTTGAGCTTCAAACTAGAAAATAAGGGAGTTCCATCATTTTGGAAACATAATTCTTTCAAGAAGAATACAGGTTCTCAATATTTTACATTTTTCATTTAATGTTTTAGCAACCAGCGAAATAAAAATATTTAGGGTTGTATAAGGAGAGGAAGACTTATCGACTTCAAACAATTACAGGACTCGCCTACATATTTTTCATGCCTCCTTTAGGGAATTTGTTAGTATAAAACACATATTCAGTCCAGAAACATGTTGGTAGTTCTTCTTACTGAAGAAAGTTGCAGCACCATTAACAGTTATATAATAAAAGCTCCCAATTATTAGTGCAAAACAATTAGGAGCCACTTAAGTTTAACACTTTACTGGTCTGTATCTCCTCTTTTTGAATTTGGCTTTCTACCAGAACTAATGTGTTTGACAAACATGGAATAATTATTTAAATGAGGAAGTCCCATACATAATGTGCCCTTCAGAAGCCAATTTAATTAATGCCAATTAAAACTCCTGACTGAAAGCTATAATAGTCAGCTTATTTAATTCCACCTTTTTTACTCAAGCTTATAGCAGAAAATAAGCTAATACTAAACTAAGTCTAATGCCTCTTTGCAAGTGTAGAACTCCAGAAAGATCTACCCAAGACCATTTCAGTATGCATGTATCTGTATGTTTGTGTGGTGTACACATGTACATGCACACATTTGCACAACTATATCTATGTGTATATATGTAGTTTTACATAAACAAGTATAAAGCATTTGGTCAGACTGAGAGTACTTGCAAACTAGAAGACTTGAAAGCGGAGAGTTCTTAAATTCAAGAGGTCTTAATGACACATACCTTTTTCCTTCCTTTATCTTATTAATAATATGTTTTATCTGTAAATTAAGGACATTGTTCAGGAAGAACAACCATATGTCTTCTTTTAGTCTTTGTTCTTTTAAAGTATAAGAAAGTTTAAATAGCAGAAAAAAAGTCTATGGTAACATTGTTAGCTATAAACTTTTTTCCTCTAACCCAACTGATATTTATACAAGGTGAAGTGAATGGAACAGGAGAGTTTATACACAAAATAAAGATTTGAATTTGTACTTCTTCACATCTCAGTTGAGATCTAACTCTGAAATTTTTGGCTATTGTGAACATGGGAATTTTGAAGAAAGAAAGATGAGGCATGGATTAGAGAGTTCTGTTAAGATAGAAAAGGGATGCATCAAGAAGAGTGTGGCCAGCAGTTCAAGTTCCCTCTCTACTCTGCCCTGGTGAGGCCTCATCTAGAGTACTGTGTCCAGTTTTGGGCTTCCCAGATCAATAGGGACAAAGAACACGTGGAGACAGTCCAGCAAAGGGCTACCAAGGTGATCAGGGGACTGGAGCATCTTTCTTATGAGGAAAGGCTGCAGGATCTAGGACTTCAGCCTGGAGGAGACTGAAGGGGGACCTCCTTAATACCTGCAAGTATTTAAAAGATTCATGTCAAGAGGACAGGACAGAATTTATTTCTGTTGCCTCCAGTGACAGGACAAGGGGTAATTGACAAAAATTGGAACACAAAAAGTTCCACTTAAACATAGGGAAAAAATACTTTACAGTAAGGGTGAGGGAGTGTTGACACAGGCTGCCCAGGGAGGGTGTGGAGTCTCCTTCTCTGGAGGTTTTCAACACCCTCTTGGATTAATTCCTGTGTGGCTTGATGTAAGTACACCTGATTTAGCAGAGGAGTTGGATTAGATTATCTCTAGAGATTCCTTCCAACCCCTACCATTCAATGATTCTCTGATTCTGTGAAACTTTTCATTCCAACATAGAGCTAAAACTAACATTTTAACTTTCAGCATGAAAAAAAAAATAATCTGGTTAACCTTATTCTTGTATGATATGCAAAAATCATCTATAGATTTCACATTGAAACCTCACTGCTTATAAATTAATCTTGATCCATATATAAAATATATTTTCCTTGCCAGAGCTGTATAATTGTCCTTCCTGGTGATAAGAAGTCAAGTCCTATCAGAATGCACAGAATGAAATCTTGTTTAGCACAGACACATAGACTATAGACTTATCACTAATTTCACACATACTAAATATGTAATTGCCATACCTTAGTATTAAGTCACTAACTTTTCCTAATTAAGTTATCTGGAGGTGAGTGAGAGGTAGTCTAAATTCATAAGAAAATATGTATGTATATTGACTTTCTAAATAGTTCAAAATAATTTCAAACAAATATCAAACATCAGTATTAGAGTATTAGAAAATTTATCCATAAGCTTCCGTGTAGTAGGCGTCCGGAAGATCTCAGATTGTAATGCGAGGGGTGAAGAGGAAGTGAGAGGTCTGACACGGGGCAGAGATAGAGGAGGTGCTTATGCCAGCAGATATAAGGGCATAACATAAACAATAAGAGGGAGACAGAGACAGAGACGGAGAGAGATGGAGACGGACAGAGACGGAGACAGAGCACCATCCACACCGTGTGTGCAGTGATCCTTTCCCTCGACTGTCGGAGAGCTGAGAGATCAGCCTGAACCACCACGTAGTGTTGCCTGCAACAGCAACACTTCCGTGATTGTGAATGGATGTGAATAGCTGCATTTCTGCATTATGTGGTAGCTTTGCAGTGAACATATCCAATGAAATGTGAGTGCCTTTAGGTCAGGTCTATCTTTTTTCATGCCTTGAAAGTAAATGAGCAACTCAGTCATCCTGCCTAGAAAATTATCCAAGGCATCTAAATTAGAAAGAAAAGACATTTTTTGCTGCCTTCCTCTCTTTATTGGAAACAGACAAATACTTCTAACAATTAATAGAGGTCTTAAATGGGCCTCATTGTTTCTACATATTTCAGCCTTTTTCCATTAATTATACAAGAAGTTGGATCTTAATTTAGATTAGCTACATCAAAGTCCTAAAACTGAATGTCATGAATCAGAATCTAAGAGTCCCTTCCATGCAGCGGAACCAATGATATGCACTTTTGTAAAAAGCACTAATAAACAAATGTGGTCTTTCTCAGTCTTGCCTTGCTCAGTGCCTTCCATATGTAGACGTAACTATGTCTACAGGTATATCTATAATGTCTGTATTTTGTATCAAATTCCATCATTTATCAAGTCTTGGCTAACCAGGGAGGTTGCAATGGACTGCATTTAGCAAACATGACACCCATCTACAAGAAGGGCTATAAGGAGGATCTGGGGAGCTACAGGCAGCTTACCTTTAAGTGCTAGGGAAGGATATAAAGTATATCATCTTGAATGCCATCACACCGCAAACACAGGACAACCAATTGATCAGGACCAGTCAGCATGGCAGATCCTGTTTGATTAATCTGACCTCCTTCTATGACAAGGTGATCTGCTAGTGAACAAGTCAAAAGCTGTGAATATTGTCTACCAAGATTATAGTAAAGACTTTGACAACATTTTTCACAGCATTCTGCTAGAGAAAATGGCTGCCCATGGCTTGGACAGGTACACTCTTTGCTGGGAAAAAAAGCTGTCTGGATGGCTGAACCTGTATTTGCAGAAGCTGCAACTGTGGTGAAGAACCCACACCAGAGATAATTCATTAAGGACTGAGTCCCGTGTGAGGGATCCTATATTGGCAGAAGCTGTAGCTGCTTGGAAGAACCCACACCAGAGAATTTCATTAAAGACTGTGTGCCATTGGAGGGACCCCATATTGGAGCAGGGGAAGAATGCAAGGAGTTGTCCTCCTCTGAGAAGAAACAAGCAGCAAAGACCATCTGTGACAGCTGACCTCATCCCCATTCCCTACCCTTCGAGCCATTGAGGTAGAGATATCAGGAGCAGTGAACTGGGCTTTTTGTTCTGTTCTGTTTCTAGCAGATGGTAGAACAAACTTTCCTACTTTCCTTCCTAAATTGAGTACTGGAGTCTGTTTTGCCCAGAACTGTAGATGTCCATGGGCCCTTCCTACCCTTGTCTCAATCCACAACATCCTTGGTTATCTTATTTTCCTCCCATTTCACTGGGGCTTCTGCCATCGTAATGAGAGTGAGGGTGAATGGTGGGTACCGAGCAAGAGACTGTCATAGTGCTTCTTTGCTAACTGGTCCAAACCACAATAATTAGGAAGAATTGTTTCACTGAGAGGCTTCTTAGACACCAGAACAGGCTGCCCAAGGGAGTACTTGATTCATCATATCTAGAGATATTCAAAAGTTCTGTAGATGTAATGCTTAGGTACATGGTTTAGTGGTCAACGTGGCAGTGTTAGTGCCGTGTTTTAGGCCCATCCAGGGATAAAAGACCATGACTAGACTCAAGTACCACAGACTTGAGATTTACTAAAGGGCAGGGAGGGCTTAATTGCTGCTTATGGTCTCAGGCAAGAAAATGAAAAATAATTTAATCCAGCACCAACTAAAATATAACCATAAAACCCCAAACATAACAAACAGAAAACAACACAGAGTGATACAATGATGAAGATCACAACCAGCCTTCTAAGACCACTTTCTCCTCACCTCTCCCCTCTTCCTGGGCTCAGAGCCCTGATCCCCGTGTCTATATCTAGTCTCCCACTGAATGGCTCAGGGGAGCAGTGAATGGGGGCTTCAGTCAGTCTACTCCCAATGGCTTCTGCCGTTTGCCTTTCCTCAGGGCAGGCAAGCTCCACACCAGTCCTCCCTGTTCCTCTGTGGGATCCCCCACACACATGGCAGCCCTACACAGTCTGCTCTGATGTATGTTCATCTCAAAAGGCTACAGCGCCTCTTTGCCTCCTGTGTGTGTCTGCTCTGGGGCCCACAGGCTCTCCTGCACCATGGTCACCTCCTCATACAGTCTCCTGCCCATCCAGGTGCACTCACACAGAGCTGCTGGTGGCTCTCAGTCCTGCCATTGTCCTCCATAGGTTGCAGGGATACAGTCTGTGTTCTCACCACAGGTTGCAGAGGAATGTCCAGTCCGGCACTCCTCCTTCCTTTCTCCTTCTCTGACTATGGGGTGCGCATGGTTGCCTCCATCTTGTGCCACTCCTCCACCTCCTCCCAAGCATATCAAATTCCTGTCCTTAAATAGTGATCGCAGAGGTGACAGATTGGCCCAGCCAGGCTGCAGGTAGGTCTGAACCCAAGAGCCAAGGGAAAGTCCAAGAACTCCTTGCCAGGTCTGTACTGCAACCCCCTTCCCTCTGTTACCAAGTAAAAAAGCCGCTCCTCACAAAACCATGATAGCCAAAAGTCAGACTCAATGATCTTAAAGATCTTTTCCAGCCCAAATGGTTCTATGAGGTAAAGTTTTCTTCTCCACTCAACACAAACATTAGTGAACTTTTAGTCTACCAGATAGTAAGCAAAATTTTCCTGTTACAATAGTATCTACTACATTTTTTTCTACAACCAAAGGAGGAAGCAAGAGTGTTTCATAATAACACAAAGCATGATAAAACCACATGCATCGATACAATGTCTAGGTCAAGTCACATTATAAACTTACATTGCTAGTCCTGCTACTGTCTTTATTCACTAGCTCCTGATAAATTCAGTCTGTTTGTTTTGCTAGGATGGTCACTTTCTCTTCCCTTTATATTAAATAATTCTTTATACTAAATTCATACTTCTGGCATTTTGTTCTTTCATATATTGTCATTCAAGCCTCCCCTTCATTCATGCTCTTACTACTTCTCTGCTAATTGGAACCCTGTTCTTCAATCCAATGTAGGGTTTAAGCAAAACTCAGAGCAATACTGAAAGGCATGCCTCAAAATATTAATGATGGCCAAGAGGTCACAGACTTCTTTGTCTTCAAATTTAAGGCCTGCTTAAACTTTATTTAACAAACATCTCAAAAAAAAAACCAACCAAAAAATAAATCATCATTTACTACTTTTAAAACATTTCTGTGGAATATTTCAAAATGGAAAAAATTAAAAGTGAAATAATGCAACTTGATCTAGGTGGACCTGCTTCTGCAGGGCAGTTGGACTAGATGATCTCTAAAGGTCCCTTTCAACCTCTTTCTATGATTCTATGATTCATAAATATAGGATGATGTAGAGAAATCATTTAATAATATTTTTAAAACTATTATTAAATGATATTTTTCATCCTATGCTTTCCATCCAGCACAGGAAAAACACAAATTTTGTCCTAATGCAATAGATGCTTTGTATATTTTTTGGTTTTGTTTTCTATCTCAAAAACTATTCTTTACAAAATGTGATAAGACATTTAAAGAAAAAAACATTTCAGAATGCAAGTAAATAATTAAATTACTAATTAATTTATTAAATTATAACAATTAAATTACTTAAGTAAAGCATGACATACAACTACGTAGTTTAATTCAGCTCAGCTTTTTCTTGATTATTTGACATAAAAGAAAAATACAGAACAAGAATAACACAACCTAGGTGATGGATCTTTTTTATATGTACACTCCTGCAACACAACTATTACTGTTTTTGACTCTTCTGCCCTATATTCTCCTATAACAGTATTAGTCATAGGCTTAAATGCTGTCCTATTTTTTCCTTGACCTTCAAGCTGTACAGACATTGGTGTCATTTCTTTGTTATTATATGCTCCAGTCTTTATCCCCTTGGCCAAACCCTGGCCAGCTTGCTCATTTTTATTGTTGCTTTGTTTTCTTCCCTGGCTTTGGAAACGTTATTATAAATGACATAATTCTACTTACACTTAGTATGGAAGAAATTAAAAAATGTTGAGAAAACCCTATAGGTTCAACTATAGGTTGGTAATTTTCTCATTTCCTTTCCTATCCTTCAAAACATAAGAAGTAAAGGAAGTTAACATCAGAGTAGAACAAGGACTGAATTTCAACTATCTTCTGGAAAAAGCCAGTACTGTTGTAAAAGATAAAACTGAAACTCAAACAAACAATATTCCATTCTAAATGCTGTCACATCATTCTTGAGCAATACTTACCAGACAACTACTGCATCCTACGTTCATATTGCTTTGTAAAATAGATACAACTTTTTGTTTGGATCTTCTGACTTATTTCTTTAAATTATCTCATTGGATGGAATGTGATAGCACCATATATAGTAAGGAAAAGGCTTTACGAATGCCTGAGCCAAAGATTGTGAAAAATTTAAGAGTGAGCAATGCAGCCCAAATGATCATTATGTTCCACTTGAAAGCAATAGAAACAGCATAAAGTTGAGTGGATTTTCTGGTCTGTTTTCCAAGCATGAGGACAACAAAAGATCAGTTTAGACCCAGCTGAAGGAAGGAAAGAACATCCAGAAGGTTTAACTTGCCTAGTATATTTCAGAGTGTATTACCTGGATTATTTTGAGAACAAAGATTTCTTTTGCTGAACTCAAACGTTTCTATCTGAACTAGATATCATCAATGACAGTGATCTATTAATTACTGCAGTATAGTGTCCCAGACACTAAATATTTTTTTTTTTCCTAAAAAAAAATATTTGGAGAAAAGTTTGACCCTAGATTGTAGCAATCAGGTATGTAAAGCCTGGAATAATGAAGCAGCACTCCTCTAACATCTCAGCTTTTACCATCATAAAGATATAAATAACATCAACAAGCAATTTGACTTACTTCCTGTGTAATAAACCATTTTTATATTATAGGGGACAGCCTCTGCAAATGGCGTTATTTTCTGTGACATTTCAGATATTACAGGCTATGAAAGGTCTTTGTTCATATCTTTAAAAGACTATGGTCAATGAAAGCCGGAGAGATTCAGGAATCTAATTATCTCTGAAAGATATTGAGACTTTAAACTAATTTTTTTTTTCTAATTTCTCATCATCATATATGTTCTTCTATTCACTTTGCATAGCAGTATTTTTGATGTCTCCCTGTAAGAGAATTTTCTTTGTTTTAGGGAAGGCAGTCTTGCAACCAGCCATAGAAAGTATGTTTCCTATGAAGTAAACTCTCAGAAGCAATGACTAGAGTGGACCTCATCAGCAATAATCTCACGTTCAGACAGTGCCTAAAACTACCACCATGTTCACTGACTTAGCCACCTTTCTGCTTGATAGAATTCACTGTGCTGCTGCTGGAATGGTTTTATTTATGTTTTACACACAGTGGCAAGCAATGCTTTCTTGCTACAGTAGTGACTGCTGTTTATCAAACATCAGACTTGCTCTATGTCGATATTCCCCAAGTCTACTATTCTTAAAATTGTCAATAGGATAAGTTTTGAGAACCTAATTTTTGCAAAAGTGCTGTAACACAGTAGGATTTTTGAGTGTGCTATGGCAAAGTTTTTTATGAAACAATATACAGATTTTTACTCTAAATGTCTTGCCTACATAAAAAAAAAAGAGCTCTTGTCAAACACTGTTGTGGATTTGAATGTAAAATAGGTATCTAGATGATCCACAGTAACTTTCAGGTAAGAAATTATGTTTCTACTCGCAATGTTTTGGAAATCTCTTGGACATCTGGTTCAGTAAGCTGCAACAGCAGAGTCCTGCTGGCTATCATTTGTCACTTCTATTGCTTCTGTTAAGTTTCAAATGGTCTTTTGCTACTTTTCTGTGTGGTCCTGATGATGAGACAGTTCTGAATAAATGAAGTCACCAGAAAACTGTATCACTTTTTTTTTTTTGTCCCATGGTATTTACACTTTGTGGTTTATGTATCACATGGCTAGCTTTAGACACATATTATTAAAAAAAAAATAAACTAATTAAGAGCTACGTTTGCTTAAATTTAATGAGCGCTCTCTTTTGTGACCTATTGTTGTTTACTAGACATTTAGTTAGAATTAGTCAGGGTTCTTTTTGCCTTTATTTGACTTGCCATTATTTGGATTCCCACCTTCTACATCAACACTAACCTCTGGAGCATTGTGTTTGCCTTTATTCTTTTTTGGTTATTCAGGCAATAGCTGATTAATCAAGCATCTGAAAGTAGGTCTTTCTTAACGCTCTCTGCTTTGAGCTTAAGTTATATCGAAAAAATCTGCTACCTAAATAGATGTAATCTAAAAAAGATATAGCTTAAGCTATATCTAAAAATCTACCACCTAAATAGATATAACAAATATATTTCTTATAGGAATTTAGTTATTAGTTATAGCTCTTAAGATCTTCCTTCAAGGTAAGAGAAATTGATTTTTGTCAGTTTAAATCAAAGTAGAATAGTGTTACTTCCATTCTGAACTAGAGCACGTGGGCTAAATTTTAACAATTCCTTTTCAAATCTTCATAGAAATGGGTGCAAATATTCTCACAGTCCTTAAGACAACTCAACACTTAAAGCTTTCAGGAGTGTAGGGCCCTCTAACAGCAGTTGTATGGAAGATTAAAAATCTCTGCTTTATATATTCCATAAATATGCTTTTCTAAAAATATTATACTGTTTCCATAATACTGCTTCCAATGATTTTCAGCTCAAATTTTGTGCTGGATTCTGTTTATCTATTAATTCCTGATGGATCTTACTTGAATGCAGGTAAACATTTTGCAACCTCATCACACTTTGGCAAGCTCTATATGGCTATCACCTACATAGTGATAAAACATCTCCTTTTGCTAGTTTTGCACCTAGTTCTTGCGAATGATTGCTCTGTAGCCTCTCCTTTCATCACAGTCCTGTTTTATAAACAGTCATAAAACCCAGTAAGTCACTCCTGTTCCACACTGCAGTCTTAGTTTACTGTATCAGTCATATGGAAATTGTTCCATTATTTTGGAACTTTCCATGGATCATCAGTCTTTCCATTTCTGTCATACATTCCCCAAAATAAAGGGAAATAAGAGTATACAATTCTGTAAGTGTGAGTAATGCAAGAATCTCTAAGGAGATGGAATAAACACACAGTTTGGATATGTTTCTATAGTATTGCATATGCTTTAGAATGCTGAGTGCATTCTAAAAGGCTATTCTAAAGCTTTTTAGAAAAGTTGTGATTAAAATGCTGACATTGGTAATCTTCCAGTTAGTTTAGCAATGTTAATAAGAAGGACACAAGGTAAACTTTATGTTTCAGTATGCTTTCTGTACTTTCTTCAATTTTCTTCATACATCAGGAAGCATAAGTACCTTCCTCTAGCTCATCAGGGTTCTTATCATAGATTGACTCCAGCCAGCAGCTGCACCCACATAGCCATTTATTCTCTCCCCTCTCCTCAGTGGAATCAGGTAAAAACAGGAAGAGCAAAAGTGAGAAAGCTCATAGGTGAAGAGAAAAACAGTTTAATACGTGAAGCAAAGAGGAAAAAAAAATGCCAAAATGACAAACAAACAATAAAAAAAAGCAAGTTTTGCAAAAGCTATAACCATCTCCCATAAACAGATTAATGGTCAGCCATTCTGAGCAATCTTGGGAGGAGAAATATTCCTTCCTCTGTCTCGTTCCTCTACTCTCAGTTTTTGTGTATCTATTCAATATCCTTAATAAACACGTAGCCACCAGTCAGACATTAAATTTTTGATCAATCCCTACACCCAGTGATGTAGTCACTTTACACTCTCATAGTACATCTATCAGGCCATCTCTCCAGCCTGCCTACTGGGATGATATTAGCCATCTGGTTAAATTCAAAGTAAGCAATATCCATTCATCTCCCTTTGATTACAGGATCAGTCATCCTGGGGAGCAAAAAGAAGCTGACAAAACCTGTAGTTCCCTAGATACTCCTTCTTTCTCTTCTTCAAGATGGGTGTGACATTTATGCCTTTTGTTGCCATCAGTGATATTGCAAAACCCTACAATGTTTCAAATACAGAATAACCTTGAAATTACATCAGCCATCTCCTTCAATAGTGTACCAGCCTGTCCTATTCCGTCTGTAGCCTTATCTACATTCAGATTGCTTAAGTGGTCCCTAAATAAATCTTTGCTACTTTCCAACAGGTACTGAAAACAAAGTATTAATACTTAATACAATATGTTATTCTTCTGAATTTTTGAATGCTGCATCTATCTCCAAACAGTTTGGGGATTAATTGAGAAAAAAAATAGAACATTTTCTATACCATGAAGAAACAAAAATCTTCCCATAAGAAAATAGAACGTATACAAATAAAAATATCAGCTAAGATTATGCTGTATGTTGGAACAATTTTACTATTTGCTTTTAAATTATATTAAGAGCAGTTTTAATATAATGAAAACAATTCTGCAAAACAAGAGGCTACTTGAATATCAAGTATACATAAATGCTGAAAACCCATTACTAAATACTAAGCTTCAAAAGATATTTTACTAGAGTATCTATGTTTTCAAATATTGTTCTGTTTACTTTTAAGAAAACTTCACATTTTAATCTGACTATAAAGCAAATAAAGATTCTAGCTGTGAACACCATTCTGTGCTCCACATGATTAGTCACCATATTGATTGTTAGAAATGGACACAGCATGTCAGCCTTTGGGTTTTTTTTTTCCCTAAAAGCAGTTTATTCAGATTTAGGTTGCAGTAATGCATTATTGATAATTGTTCAATCCAATTTTTCTTCTTTGTTTCCTTTTAGCCAATAATTTTCATGGTGTTTAAGAGTACAGTATCTTTATCTTCACATGTAATCTTATTAACCGAAGTGTTAAAACTCATCATCATTTACTTCTTTAAATGTCATTTTAAATCTATTTTGAACTTTTTTACGTTGTTTCATCTTACAGCTACATCAATGATACTTCAGATCACAGCTTCCGCACTTCAAAGTAAATATTTATAAGAGTAGGTAAAAATCCTCTAAGAGGAAGCAAAGATTGTTCTTTGGAAGAACATCATTACTTGGCAAATTGTTAGCAGACAAATGAAAAACTCAGAAGATGGAAAGCTGGGATCCTGCTGACAGTGAACAGAAAGATGAAAAGTAAGAAGGATAACACAAAATTGTCACTTGGTAAAGATGCCAGCAAGAAGCTTCAGCATTGTTTAAATTGACTGGTTAGACTGTAGGATCTCACCTGTTGTGTCCAGAAGACTGAGATGCCACAGGAAAAGTTTGCACTATTCATGTCCAGAGCACTAGATCTTTCTTGCTTTCTGTAAAGAGATTGAATCGGGAAAAAAAACAAACCAAAAAAACCACTAAAAAACTTCTAAAAACAAAGCCCTGCTTAACAGTCTGCAGCACAGTATTCGCCCCTGACATAAAGAAAAATTTCAGCTTGCTTCCATGCATTCTGCCACCCAATTCTGCCTATATTTACTAATTTTTTTTTTTAATGAAGACTTTCAGATAGATATAAATTTATGTATAGACAGATAAATACATATGTAGGTAGATAAGAGATTGAATAGCTAACACTTCAGAGTCAGGCATGTGGTGGTGTTTGTCATTGCATAAACTCCTGTTATAGTTTACCATGAGTCCCAGAATAAAACATCTTCAGAAATCCTACTTTTTATGGAAATGCCTGAGATTCTGTGAAAAAAGATAAAGATGAAATAACTTCTGTCTTTTGGAGAGGAAGGGGCGAGGATGGGTGGGAGCAAGGGTGGATGGTAGAACACACAGCTGTTCTGACCCGGATTTGTGCATTATTACTGCATTTTTAACTACATTTTTACTGTACTATTCCATAAGAGAACAAAACACTCTTTCATGTGGCTTACAGTTGAATTCCAACATTTAAAAGATAACAGCACTGCTTTCATTCTAATTACATAATTGTGTATAAATTAAATAATTGCGCATGAATAATAAACATCTTAGGAAAGGCTACATAGTTGTTGAGTCTTCTCAGGAGATATTCAAAACCCACTTGGATGAGTTCATGTGTGACCTGCTCTGGCAGGGGGTTGGACGAGATGATCTTTCAAGGTCCCTTCCAATCTCTAAGATTCTGTGATTCTGTGATACATAGATTTCAATGAAGGCAGGAAGAGCATAAAATCCATCAAGTAAGAGGATAGGATCAGTATAATTTCTAGGGGCTCATATTCCATCAAAGCATTTGTAAATGTAACTTAAGAATGAGCCATGCCTCTAAAAGTGAATAGAACTATGCATGATCTTAAAAGAAAAGCTGCTTTTTTTTTTTTTTTCTGTGAATTATCTTAAACCTGAGCTTTTACTTGTTGGAGATTTTCATAATAACCTGCTTTAACCTGCTTTTGAGGAGTGTAGTGGGTTCATCACGTAGTCTTGAACATAGGTCTTACCCTGTAATAACTTCAGTGGGAGTAATAAATTCACAGAAGATACTGCACAACCCTTGCTAGTCCAGGTGATTCCTGGAAAGCTATGAAACCCCACTGTGTAAATTTCCACAGAATGTATAAAAATATAGATGTGAGATACAGGAAATATTCCAACCGTATATATACTTGTCTTTCAGAACTTTTTCTAGTTGATTATTATAAAGCTTTGCAGCTACCAATTCTTGGACAGTAAAGGCTCCTGAAAGCAGTACACAAAGAATTACCTCCAAAATTATACACCAAATAGGCTTTTGGGGTTTGTTAGCTTCTTTTTGCATTTCTTTCTTTTTTTTTTTTTTTCTCAATTTGTTCTTGTGTTGTCTAGACAATCCAACACTTAAACCTTTGTAGTTTTGAACAGAATCGAGATAACAGTGTTCTTTAACCTGAATGTTAGTCCTTCTGTAGTTTTTTATTGTACTTCAACAGAGAACTTTTTAATAGTCTGAAAATTTGATACTTTACATGTCAAAATCCAATAAGTGTAATTCTTGATATTGAATTGATAACTTCCTTTTTCATATATCTCTATGGTGTTTTTTGTGGAATTTTATTTTATGATGGAAGTTATTGTAATTGAAAACAGATATTGTAATATTATTTTATGCATTTAAGCTACTGTTCCTACATGCCTGAATTTTTGTAAACAGCAGTTTATGTTAAGTCAAATAGGAAAGACTGTAATTATTTACAATTACAGTTAAAGCAGTGGGAATTAAATAATGGAATAAGACAATGTTGTGCAGATTGCTCCTAGAAAGCAGAAGATACTAGAAACACAAAGATGCACTTCATATGATTTCTCAGAACATTTCAGCAATTTTAAAACTAAGTTATAGTTCTGGAAAAATATCCATAAGATGACTCAAGCATGTTACGCCCTACTTATAAAGAATATTTATATGCTACCAAAAATTATGCACCAAACCTCACTAAAGATAATCAAGTTCTAGCTTTGAAAAATATTTTGCTCATATTCTAAGAGGAGATTGATCCACCGATAAAAATGTTCTCTTTCTGTGTTTAGGATAATTTATGTAAGTTCAAGATCTACCAGTTGGCTGTATATCTAACCACATTGAAAGAATATATTTAATAAAAAAATGCAAGTTTTATGGTATTCAGAAATAAAGATGAAAAAAAGGTCTGGTGACAAGAAATCTTGAAGATAAATATAGTATCCAATCATATGCAATATGTAAAAAAAACTAAACATCTGTCACCAAAATAAATGTAGGTGCGAATGTGATGATAATTTCAGAGCCATTGAATAACATTGTAGAAATGTAACACAGTTTTAGAGACCTTCAAAAAAAATCACAGTATACCACTACTAGGAGCATTCTGATTAGTGAAATGTTTTTTTTTTAAACTATATATTTGCCTTTTTCTCCTAAAATACACAGTTTTCTTGGCAGTCATCTGAGGGTTTAATATTTTAAGAAGCTTGCTTTAAGGAACTTGACTTGAAGAGGACCTCCAGTGCCAGAATTCTGCACAAATTTATTTCAAATTATTGATTTTTCCATCAGAGATGCAACAATAAAAAAAAAAAAAAGGAAAAAAAGAAAAAAGGTTTAACAGGAATAAATATAGAGATTGGTGAAAGTGCTGACATAAATTTTTACAGTATTGAGTAAAATCATTTTGCTTCAGCATATATTAATTGTATTCTGAATTTGTGAAAAAAAGTTATTTTTTATCAATAAAACACCGCTGTTAAAATTGTCTACCAAATGTGAAATCATGAGTAAAAAGAACAAACAGATGACAAGCATAATACATTTTCCAACTCTGTTTGCAAATTTGCATACCCTGTCCTACACTTTGTTCACCGCAAATACCCTTATATAGAAGAACATAGTTACTACTTATTAAATTTCTTCTCTCCATTTGCCTGTTTTCTCCCACAATTCTTATTGTGAAGGCATTGTTCATTTATGTTCAAATACAGCTGTGTACAAAACTGCCTGTTGTCTTGAACATTACTCATTTTTCTGATTGATTCTCAGGATTTCTGAAGAAATATAGTTTCTATTTGTACACCTAAAAGCTACCTTCTGTGACTAAATGCTGAATATTAAAAATAAGTCAAGACCCTAAATGGTAGGGGAAATCACTGTTCCAAAAACACAGACAAAATAAAATCCTCAATGAATAGTTGTCTGATGGATTGTCATCTAAAAGTTTATTTGAAGCTTCCTAAAACAGTCATACATTGCTCACTCTTCTCAGAAAGAATTGCAACAAGATCAGCAAAGGAAGCAGTCATACCTCTTTAAGTGCAAACAGCTTAGTTAGCTGGATATCTGTACCTTTAAAATAGTGAATTTTACCTGCTATTGTACTATGGATTGTGAAGTAAAATATAGATATAAATGCTGCAGCAGCAATGGCCAGCAATGAGAGAGAATATCATGGCACTCAAGGACTCTGAAAAAAAATTAGCATCTCTAAACCAAATCCTTCAATGCAGCATGAAGTAAGTAATTGATAATCATCTAATTTCAGTGTTTATTCTACTGCAGAATTATTCTGAAGACTACCATGTTTGCATTTCCCTCCCAAGACTGGAAAATCAAAAGGTTTTTTTGTTCAAAGCTGATTTCCTTCTCCAGTGTTTCATGCTTTAAACTTTTTGTCCAAAATCTCCTGCAGTGACAACATCCTTCAAAAGTCTTTCATTTTCATTAGCCTTTTAGCATAAAACTTTCCATTCATCCAACTGCTATATTAGTAAAATTTTATTAATAATGATCAAGGTAGTTGTTTTCTTTGTACTAGAGTCTGAAAATTTGCTTGAACAAATGCTGACCTATTTGACACGTATTTGATTATGGACTCAAGGACAAAGAATTTCCAGGCTTATGTCCAAACTTCATCCTGTTTTTAAGCAAAATGCATTTTGTTGTATATCCTGTCATGGTCAATCACAATTGGTAGTCCATCTCTGCTGTTGATATACTCTGCTTCTTGAACTGACATGTAACATATTCAGTGAGATTATATTATTGCACAATATGCATATAATTGCATGTCTAAGACTATCCAAATGACACACTGATGGCATTGAAACTCCTCACATTGAAATTTTGAATATACTGATAAGCATACCATTTTCCTTAAAGCTACTCTAGTCTCCAGTTCCTGTACTATTTTGTGTAAGCAAACTGCTTTCAATGTCCCTCAAAATATAGTGATTTCCACTGCCAGTAAAATCCCTTGTCTTATACAAAAGGCATGTGATTTATTTTTTTTCTTTTACTTAATTTGTTAAATTATTAAACGACACAGGAAGATTAATGAGTCCTTTCTTAAACAAAATCCAGTGAAATCTTTAAATCCTTCCTCGGTGCTTAGACTGGGACTTGTGACCAATAAAAACTATTGCCTCGGGATGAATGTCACCATGAAGATTACTGACAAATTGATTGTTAATCTGCTCTTCTTACACAAGAAGGTGACTGTCGGAGAGAGCACTGCGGGAGAAATGACAGACACCAATATGGTAAAGATCATAACTCTCCACTTTATTAGCGAGCATCAGGCTTTTATAAGTAATGCAAAGTTAACTTGGTTACAATAATTCTGATTAGTCTTTTCTCTAAAGGCCAGCTGTAAGGCCACCACAGACAGTGACTCCACAATGACCTTGGGCAGACCGTTCCAAGGCCTGACAACCTTTTCAGTAAAGGAATTACTCTTATTATCCAATTTGAACCTCCCTGACGTGACGTGAGGCCATTTAATCTTATTCTATTGTTTGACTAGGGAGAAAAGACTGACCCTTTCAGGTAGTTGTAGAGAGCAATAAAGTTCCCCTCAGCCTCCTTTTTTCCAGGCTAAACAGCCCAAGGTCCCTCAGATGTCCCTGAGATGTGCTCCAAATCCTTTACTAGCTTGGTATCCCGCTTCTGGATTCTCTCCAGCACCTCAATGTTCTTCTTGTAGAGAAGGGCCCAAAACTGGACACAGCATTCGAGGTGTGGCCTCACCAAGTACAGAGGAATGATCAACTCCCTATTCCTGCTGACACTATTTTTTATACAGGCCAGGATGCCATTGACATTCTTGGCCACCTAGGCACACTGCTGGCTCATGTTCAGCCGGCTTTTAACCACCATTCCCAGGTCCCTCTCTGCCTGGCAGCTTTCCAGCCACTCCTCCCCACTCCTCCCCACTCCTCCCCGTGTTGCTGCGGGTTGTTGTGGCCCAAGTGCAGGACCTGGCACTTGGCCATAGTGAAATTCATGGCACTGGCCTTGGCCTATCCATCCAGCCTATCTAGAGCTCTCTGTAAGGCTTCCCTATCCTCAAGCAGATCGACACTTCCACTCGGCTTGGTATTATCTGCAAACTTACTAAGAGAGCACCCTAAGCCCTCATCCAGCTCATTAATAAAGATGTTGAACAGGAGTGGCCTCAGTACTGAGTCCTGGGGGACATCATTTGTGACTGGTCACCAACTGGATATAACTGCATTGACAACAACTCTTTGGACCTGACCATCTGACTAATTTTTCACCCAAGAAAGTGTAAGCCCTTCCAAGGCAAGAACAGACAATTTCTCTAAGAGAATGCTGTGGGGTACAGTGTGAAATGCCTTACTAAAGTCAAAGTAGACAACATTCACAGCCTTTCCTTTACTTTTCATTTGTGGCTAAACTTATTCAATACATTTTTGTCATTATTTGGCTCAGCTGGCACAGAAACACCATGATAATCTCTCGCTCAGTGCCCCCATTCACCCCAAAGCTCGTTAGGATGGCAGGGGCCCCAGTGAAATGGGAGGAAAAAAAATAACCAAGGTTGTTGTGGATTGAGACAAGGGCAGGGAGGGCTCAGTGCCAAGTACAGTTCTGGGCAAAACAGACTCTACTACATGACATTGAGAGGAAACTAGGAAAGTTTATTCTAATACCCACAATAAATAGAACAGAATGAAATAAAAAAGGGAGTAGGATGATTGAGAAAAAATACAACCAGCACTTTAAGATCTCCCTCCCCCATCACTCCATTTTTCCCGGGCCCAGCTCACTGCTCCTGGTATCTCTACCTTATCCTCTCTCAGCAGCGCAGGGGGGCAGGGAATGGGGGATGTAGTCCGTCTCTCACAGATGGGCTCTGCTGCTTCTCTCTTCTCACAGGAGGGCGACTCCCTGCATTCTTCCCCTGCTCTGATATGGGGTCATTCCCACAAGACACAGTCCTGGACAAACTTCTCTGGTGTGGGTTGTTCCCAGCAGCTGTGGCTTCTGCCAATATAGGATTCCTCACATGGGACACAGTACTTAGTGAATATCTCTGGTGTGGATTCTTCTCCAAGGTTACAGCTTCTGCAGATATAGTGTCCCTCACACAGGACATGGCCTCCTCCAGCCACAGTTTCTGCCCCTGGCACGGGGTTTTTAACAAAATGACTCACTGCCTCTGGCACAGGGTCATCTTTATCAAAATGAGACTCTGCCCTTGATGCGAGGTCTTCAGCAAAATGAGTTGCTGTCTCTGGTGCAGAGTCTGCTTTAGCAAAACAAGTCTCCGACCTTGATGCAGAGTCTTCAGCAAAAGGCAAACAAATCTCAGCTTCACCAGTCCTCTCCCTAGAATGCAGGAGAGTCTCTCCTCCAGCACACCTTCTCCTCTCTTCCCTCACTGACTATGGAGTCTGCATGGTTGTTTCTGTCACTCTTCCCACTCCTTGTACCACCACCAGCTGGAAAAGAAGGGAAAGAAGAAGGAACAGGAAGCACCTTCCTCTTCCGGCTTCTTCTTAATAAGCGATCATGGAGTTGTCTAATTGGCTCAGCCCCAGACGTGGGTCTGGCTCAGAGCTGGAGAGAGTTTTGAGCAACATCTTACAGGAGCCATCTTTTATAGCCCCTTCCCCCTTACCAGAAATGGCTGTCATGTCAAACCATGACAATTTTACAGGTTTTTGTTGGCTTATATTATACATTTTATGACTTACTGTTATTTTTAAGTTATTTTTTAGAATGGCTGCAGGTTTGTTTTGAGCTGCTTTAAAAAAAATTGAAGAATCAAAAGTCATCTGCATGCATTCAAAGCCAAAAAATTAATTTCAGTGAAATTAAAGATCACTCTAAGTGATCTTAATTGAAGATCACTGACACCCTGAAACATTCCTCTTTTCAGATGACTGTTCTTTGATGAATAAATCAAATCTTTCATGTTTAAAATAAGAAAAATAAATCTCAGCACTAGAATACTAGGAAAACTCTCAGACACTTTTAGGCAGACAAGTAGTGTGCAGAGAAAAGAGAAATCTATACATCTTAGGACAGAAAACATATTATCCTCCCAGCCCTCTGTACAAATTGTTTTCCTTGTATCTCCATAATGATGGAAGAGATATATGAGACTACAATGCAAAGTAAATTCAATGTGATACAGTCCTTAGGCATATGTAATCCTTCAACACAAAAAGATACTTCTGTATATTATCTAAAATGAAGAGCTTGGCATGCTGTAAATATAATAAAGGAAATGGATGTTGATACAATATGATAAACTATTACATTTTCTTCTTCCACAATCTCAGCTTAAATTTTATCCAATATGCATCCAAATACTCTGCACTTAAATAAACACAAGGTCCATTGTTTGCAATATCCAAACGATTTTTTTAAAAGAGATTTTTAAAAGAGAATGCAGCGTGGTTTATCATCAAAACAATAATATCTAATACATATACAACACTGTAAAGCAGTAATTGACATTTTCCAAAGAGCAAAAAAGATAAGGTCTTAATCTGAAGTCTGTTAACAATGATATAAGAACTTCCCACTTTATTGCTGCTATTTAAAACTCACAAAGTACACCAATTTATAACATAAAACACATTTAAACTGCAATTCACATATAGATACGTCCCCTCTTGCTCACCTTTAGCAATTTTGATTTAGAGATAGGGGCTCAGCCTTTTTGTTACACTTCAAAACAATGTGTAACTTAGCATTTTCAAATTTTCACAGAAACATAAACATACTACAGAGCTTGTGAAAAAGTGATTGTTTGTGAAAAGGCAATTAAAATCTTCTATGCAAAGTAATTGAAATACTGTCATTGGTATTAAAAAAAAAGTAAAATAAATCCTCTCTTGGCAACTCCATGCAAAACTCACTGTGTTCAAGCACTATCTCTTAAACAGAAATTTAATCCCTCATTAAATCAGTTAACTCTTTGCTTGTGGTTGATGACAATACAACACAATTGTTTCTTACTTCTCACTAGTGTCATGAGAGTATATAGTGGTCTACCAAATATTCTCTTCACAGAAGGTACTAAAGCTGGAATAGTAATTGTCTCTGTGGAGAATGTTATAGGTCTTGGAATGAATTTGTTGATGTTATATGAATTAGTTATAGTCTCTCTCTTAGAAATTTGCCCTTGGTTCTGATTGAATCAGACCTTAGAAAGTGACTGACTGTAATTTGTTAATTTCCTCACAGAGAATTTTTTTGTACATTGTCAACACCAGTAGCTTAGTTCTAATTCTAGGTGATTTGAAGTCTACATATTAATTGCTGTTTTTGTACTCTCTATGTAAGCAAATATAAAGAGTAACCTTAATAAAATTAATGTCTTCTTTTTTTTACCTATTTCTTTGACTTAAATTCACATACTATTTAGAAAGCATGTGTATCACAGGATGAATAAGATATGTATTACCCAGACATGACTAAGCATTCATCTTTTTAAAATGCTTTTACAGCTCTCAAGGTGCTCAGGTTTTGTCAATAAATTATACAGTCTTCCTAAACTAATTTCTTTTTTTTTAAGTAACAATGTGAGAAGAATGGTTTCTGTTTGTATGCCCATGAAGAAAATATTCATCTGCTTGTTTGCTTTTTTCCTTCCCCTATGTCAAGCATTCTGAATTAAACATTATCATTAAACATTAAAATTAAATATTTGATGAGACTGCAAGATTTTTTAATTACATTTAAAATATATTTGATTTGTCTACTGTGATATCTTCTATTTCAACATTTTGATTAACTGAATTTGATTTGATAAGTTCAGCCTCGCTTACAATGTTTAGACTACAAGCATATGGGGAGGTTAGTACTATACAAACCCAACCAGTTAAGAAGTTGTTCAGGATGAGTTAGAACTTACTTCAAATTTATATACTAAAGTTCTGTAATCACTTTTTACCAAGTTTATACTACAGGGTTTTTTTTAATGAAGAAATCTCAGAAATATTTGCCAAAAAACATTCAAGTTGATTTTTTTAAAAACAAAATCATTTTGATTTTATTTTTATAGATTGAACTACAGATTTAGAGAGCTTTTTGCCTTCAAAATTTCAGTTTTATAAACTTGAATACTCATAGAAACCAATGTGAAAACATTTTCATACTTTTCAATGTAATAGAAGTTAAATTTTCTAAGGATGTATATGATTCCATTGATTCTCACTAGAGCAGAAAATTTGAACTCAACTTTTTAATATGTTTTCTTGTAATACATAAGGAACACACAAAAAAGAAAATGACAATGAATTCTGGAAAAGATCCTACAGGCCTGTATGATGAGAAGATGAAAGAGGAAAAAGGAACAAAATGGAAAAGGGTTCTAAAAAAGGTCAAATACTTAATCCATAGGACACTGATTTAGCATTTGGCTCCAGCAACCATAATCAGATTAATTAATTGCCTAAGTGAGGAATTAAATTAAGGGAACACTTAATCTCCAAATATAAAGTGAGGATAGTATTTATTAAAGATAAAGTGTGAATAATATTTAAGTGTTAGTAGTATTCTCTGAAATTAAAAATTGCTATATTTATTCCTAGAAAAAATATTTATTTGAGCGACAATCTAATTAGTTTTTCCTCCTTTTGATATTTTCAGTTATTCCTAAAAATGGTTAAAAAAAATAATAAAATAAAGTTTAAAATTACTACAAATTTAGTGAAATCCTGCAAGAAGAATGTTTAGTATGACACCTACTCCTATTATGACAATCACCTGTTAATGTAGAGAATTTAGGACAGATTATTTATATACCATAGCATTATGGATCCAAAGTGGGAAAGATTCTGTGCAGTATGGTTTCCTATGCCACCGTAGCTCACCAGGGGAGACAGAATACTGATTCAAGATGCAGCTTCTGTGGATTGTTTTATTTTTACTGTATAAAATCTTTCATTTTTTTTTTTTTTTCACTTTGCTATAAGAAGGATGTGCAATGTTTGTACAGGCTAGTTTTAAAACTTCGGCATCATCGGAGCCGGGCAAGGATTTTATTTCCTGAAATCTTCCCAATATCTAGGTAAAATAACCAGATTTAAACCCAATCCAATACCAAAACCTCCACTCTAGTCCAGCCTTTCATGTAAAATTTTTGCAGGTTATTGCTTGTATCTCTTAAACTCATGTGGAGAGCATTTCAAACATTTCCATTAAGTATGTCTTGGTAAAAAAAAGGGAAGAAAATATTAAAAAAAAATATGTGGATGAGAGTAAAAGCAAAAGAACACAACACAATTTGATTAATTCAAAATGCCTTATGACTATGTAAAGCAGAAGTGTGTATTCACGGAAATGTTCACTTGAGCTTTTACTGTATCTGCCCTTTCTAATATAATTAAGGACATTTATTTGAAGCTATGTTTATTGAGCTATTTGTATACAAATAAATATGCTTTGAAAATAATATCTCTAGTTTCTACATGAGTTTT
Source organism: Urocolius indicus (assembly GCA_013401255.1). Taxonomy (NCBI): domain Eukaryota; kingdom Metazoa; phylum Chordata; class Aves; order Coliiformes; family Coliidae; genus Urocolius; species Urocolius indicus. Next base: position 106,202 of record WBNH01000152.1, on the reverse strand, counting down.
CTTTGAATTAGAATAGCTATTTATAATAGGAAAAATGAGGAAAAGTCAAAAATATTTCTTCAAATTGTGAACACTTCTGTTCTCACACACAGAAATTACTAACAAAAAGAAATGCAGTAGACAGTTCAAATCATTGATTAAATAACTGATTATTTATCTTAATCCATATTGTTGTCGGAATGTTGTTAACCCATGAATACTTCTTTTAAAAATGTGTTTTTCCTGCTGTCTAGTGTGTCTGTTTAAATTAACTGAGCTCACTCTATTTTATGCATTCATGTCTAAAAGTGAAAACAGATATGCAGAATTTCATATGCATAAGTGATTTACAATTTTATTCAAAATATTGTGTTAAAAAAACCAATTTTGGAATGGCAAAATTAATATAATCTTCCAAGAAGTGAAGATTTATTTATATTTGTACCTGCTAACAGAACATATACACGTATTTTTATTTAGAGTTTCATACTCAAACAGGACTATTTACTCCCAAAGAATCACGAGATTATCTTTAAAAGTCATATGACAACCACAGGATATAGAAGTTATTTAGTCTTTTGGTTTCTTCTGGTTTGGGAGTTGAGCCTAATCTTCTGCTTCTTGACATGCTCAGCTTAATTCAGATCACTTTATAAAACTTTCTCAATCTCTGTTAAAGGTGTTCATGTCTTTGCTTTAGTTTTTAACAAGAATAAAATCATATTTATTAGATTTTCACCTGGAGAATCACGTAGCTAGTCTGTCTGGTTTTACCCATTTTTGAGACTCTCTAGATTGAAAATGCAGGTTTTTTATATGTTTTCAGATTTATTTTTTTTTACCTAATTCTGACTCATATGTACTAGGAAGCTCAGTAATAGGTTTCCTACCTCTAGAAACAATACCTCATTCCACTAAAAAAAAATAATTACCATTTTCAGTCACCAATTTTTGAAATATTTTGAACATTGAATTTAATGATCAGTAATAAAAAAGTGTTCAGTAGATAGAGAATTCTGAGTTGTTTACTTGCAGTTATATAATCTTCAAGCTAAATCATTGTCTTGAATAGAATTAGATATATAGATATTGCCCTGAGATATGAATAGTTTAACTGCTTTCAGCTGTTCTTGAGGAAATTGCATTCCTGGCTGCAGTCTTTGGCTTTGAAATGCTATTTGTGTGCTATTCAGTTACAGAAATTCCATGCTTGAAAGGGATAAGTAAACTACTCTACTATCTAGTAAATGAAAAGCAAAATCCATTTCAGATTTACTAGAAGTCCTTGTCTTACTAACAGAAGAATTGCAAGAATTAAGATATGAAGAATAGCTAATATTTTCTAATAGTTTAAATTTTAAATACAAAGTACATAGGGGTTTGGTTCTGAGCAAAATATGTGGAGTATAAATCTGTATATTTACCCAAAATCATTGAAACACTTTGGAATTTTTATGTCAGCCTGGGCTTGCTTTTGAAAAGAGGTACTTCTTTTAAAAAGAGACCATTGTATTAGACTTAATTAGATTAAGAAGTACGTCTCATAACTGCTACTGAACTATGCATGAATCAGTTATGATTGCTAGTACTTCCTTTTTTAGGTATCTATTTCAAGCCATCTTAAGATGCTTTTTTGGTTGTTGAGAGATATCTGAAATGTTTGAGGTTTCAAAACCTCTATTACTGAAGTCTATTTCATTTTAAAATGCCATTTCAAAACCAAATTTGGCTATCAATTTCAATTTTTTTTGTCAACTGTATATTTGATGAAGAATTGCCAGATTCTGTGGTGTAACTGGAAGTAGTATGTCAATCTATTTTCTGTGATCTTAAGTCACTGAGGCTAAAACTCACTGTGTAATAATTTGAGTTACTTCTGAATAAAATTATTTGTGTTCATAAGGAAGATATTTTATCATTACTTTTATGGTGTTTGAGTGCTTGTATACATGCCCATTTTGAAAATGTTTTTTACTGAAATCACAGTAAATCGCCTATAACACAAGTAGCTCAGTAAAAACATTTGTAAGCCTGTCTGTTGCTAATACACTATTTTTTTATTTTTTTTTTGCTTTTGGGAGATACTCAGACTGTCACACCTAAGCCTGTCAAGTTGCATTATTTCTATTGCTCCAGGTCATACTGAGCATCAGTTATTTTGTAGATGAACTCAGCTATGTGTTTAATTTCCATCCTTTATGAAGATGATCTGTGGAAAATTTAGTTATATTTGAATTCATATTACTGAATCTATTTCATTTCTTGTTTAAGCAGGGGCTTTTGCTGAGATCTTTGGAGAAGGAAAGCATATATAAGAACACTTTAATTCTAGCCACTCTACAAACAATTAATATAAAATAAAGAATGTGGAAAAAAAAAGAGAAAGATTTCTGATATATTTTCTGCCTGTCAACATACAAAATATATAAGCCACTTTAGAGTAAAATGTCTTACTCATTCTTGATTTAAAATCAATAGAAAAACAGGACAGCTCCATCCTCCTAGCAACAGAAATATTCACAGAATCAGAGAATCTCAAGGGTTGGAAGGGACCTCTAAAATTCGTCTAGTCCAACATCCTGCCAGAGCAGGACCACCTAGAGTAGGTCACACAGTAAAGGAGCACATTCAATTCTTTCCTTTGGGGAGAATGTGTTCTAATTAAACTACAAGACATCAACAAATTGTGACAACATACAGAATCATTGAATCACGGAACTACAGAATCATTACAGTCGGAAAAGACCTTTAAGATCATTGAGTCGAACCCCTAACCTAACACTGCCAAGCCCATCACTAAAACATATCCCTCAGCACCTCATCTATGTGTCTTTTGAATATCTAGGGATGTGGTGAGTCCACCACCTCCCTGGGCAGCCCATTCCAATTCTTAATAACTCTCTCAGTGAAAAAAACCTTCCTAATGTCTAATCTAAACCTGGTGCTACTTGAATCTATTTCCTCGAGTCCTAAACTCCAGTCTGGTTACTGCCATTTGTAACAGAATAGTACTCTTAACTTCTAGCACCATGTTTGAGGATAACATTCTGAGATACAAAGAGAAAGAGCAGAACTTTAGATACAGCTACAATCATATTTCTGCTGTTCTCNACCTAGAGTAGGTCACACAGTAAAGGAGCACATTCAATTCTTTCCTTTGGGGAGAATGTGTTCTAATTAAACTACAAGACATCAACAAATTGTGACAACATACAGAATCATTGAATCACGGAACTACAGAATCATTACAGTCGGAAAAGACCTTTAAGATCATTGAGTCGAACCCCTAACCTAACACTGCCAAGCCCATCACTAAAACATATCCCTCAGCACCTCATCTATGTGTCTTTTGAATATCTAGGGATGTGGTGAGTCCACCACCTCCCTGGGCAGCCCATTCCAATTCTTAATAACTCTCTCAGTGAAAAAAACCTTCCTAATGTCTAATCTAAACCTGGTGCTACTTGAATCTATTTCCTCGAGTCCTAAACTCCAGTCTGGTTACTGCCATTTGTAACAGAATAGTACTCTTAACTTCTAGCACCATGTTTGAGGATAACATTCTGAGATACAAAGAGAAAGAGCAGAACTTTAGATACAGCTACAATCATATTTCTGCTGTTCTCCATCATACTCTCCAACTAGAAAGCTTTTTATCACAAAAGTCAGAAAAACCTATGAAGAGTCTATCTGTTTTAACTTGCAAGTAATTCTTTCGCCATTAGTGCAAGATTCCATCTGATCCCTCTAGTTCCAGTCTTTGAGACACACATCACCCATTTATTTTGCTATTTTTAAGAGATTAGCTTAAAAAAAAAAAACAACAAAAAAAACTCAGACCTTTCCAGTTAATATTCTATCAATAAACTTCATTAACCAGTAAGGGCAAGGGTAAGCTGGGTCTTTCAGATGGACCAGATATATGGGAACCTCATGAAAGAAAAGGCCATTGCAGAAAGGACTCAGAGAAAATCGTTCCCTTCATTAGAAATTATAAACTTTCTGCAATACTTGAAGAGGCTTGACAACACCAGGAGAACATATTCTATTAAAGCCAGTGCTTCTTGGGAGGAGAGAAATTTTATTATCTGGAGGATCAAGAAGGGCTCAAACCTTTAGGGAATGTTTATTAACAAGCCTGCATTTCTTGTGTAGCTTTATTATTCAAGAGAAGATTTGGGAAAGACTGTACATTCTTGCTATAAGGTACATTTCTTGAAGCTTGACCTGAGATTTCAGATTCTGTCTATAAATTGCAGAACTTGGATTTGAGTTTCCACTAGAATTACTTTTTATCAGTATTTTTTTTGTAGTGGACTGAGCTCAAATGCACTTAGTACATAAAAAGATGTACTCTGTTATTAAATGATAATCAATGTACTGTCATTTTTAATGATTTTTGTCCACCAGAGGATAATATATAACATTATACAAAACACGTATAAAGTAATAAGATGCTTTATTTGAGAAAAAAAAAAAAAAAACCTCTTTTTTCCCACAGATATATCCTGGAACTTTTTTTCTTTGTGCTGTCAAATGTTGAAAAGATGGCTCCATGGATTATACCACTGTCACATATATTGTTTCTGTGGAATGAAGAATGCATTAACATCGTTTATAGGCTATTACTTGATGACAAAAACTTCATTCCAGACAATGGACAACTATATTCCTTAAAATTCACAATTGACATCCTTAAATCAACAACTTCTCTATAAACTACCTGTATTAAAATATACTTCAGAAATAGTTTTATTGATGTGTGAAATTAAAATCCTTTACACTTCCAAAATCTCAAGAGAAAACAGATTGTGTGTGAAACAAATCTTGTTTGTTTTCAGAAATGTTGACTCATTAGCTGTCTACATGTTCTGCTTAGGCACTCACAAGGTTGTACGAGGTCCCTCAGTACTCAGAAAAAAAAGATCAGACAGATTTACCAGCATACAATCATCAGAAACCAAGTTTCCAAAATATGAAAAATGCCTTTTTTTTTCTTTTTTTTTCTTTTTTAATTTTCAGGAGAGTAAGACTAGATTGATTATAAGAGAAGTGAATGTGATCAATATGTAGACCAATCAGTTAACATAACATGAAAGAAGAATATTATTTGGCAGCTGAAGAAAATTAGCCAAATGAACTTTCCGAAAGTAATTTGAATTGATTGGTTTGTTATAAGAAATTCAAGGTAGTGAAATACAATCACTGACAATATATTTTTATATAAGCTTTACTAGACATCTTAGGGCATGGGGATTTTGGGTAACTTCCAATAAATCGAAATAACAGTAGTGTATTGTTCTGTATCTGAACAGTATGCTTCATACTTACTTCCCTGTAATTATCATAATGGCACATTACTGATTTTCTTGAATTACTAAAAAAAACCAAAAAAACAAAAACCATAAAAAACAAAGTGTAATGATTTTTTAAAATGTCAGGTAGTACCCACTAAAAAAGAAACTGTGTAAAACTTAAAGACATAAAGAAAAAACACAGCACTGCAAAATATGCTAGTTTCACTTCAAAGAGTCCCTTTTAACATTGAACTGAAGATGCTAGTATGTTCCAATAGTTTTTGACAATTCTAATGAAGGCTGATTTATCTGGCAATAATATACCAGCAAGTTACCATCATTTACTTCAAATTACAGCCTCATGAGTTTGTTAGGCCTGATATTTTTTTTTACTTTAAGTTCAGAAGTTGAGAGAGTAGCTCACAACAACCAAGTTTCATTATGTTTAAGTCGAAGTATCTTTTATATAATTTGACTGAAAAACTATAAATCAGTATTAGTGTGTTAAGTAAATTGACCTAGATTCCCTATAAAGATATCTGAAGCACAGAAAATGTTTTCAGGATGGGCCAGAAGGTCTTTACTAATGGCTCAAAGTGAATAGGTTACTCTACTAACTCCAGTTTGATGTTAGGAAAGCCAAAGTCATTTTGTAGGTTTATGTCGTGGTTTTGTCCAACCAGCAATGAAGCACCACAATAATCTCTTGATTGGTGCCCATCATTCACCCCCACTGTCATTAGGATGGTAGAGGCAACAGTAGGATGGGAGGAAAAGAAGATAACCAAGGATACTGTAGATTGAGACAAGGGTAGGATCCGTCACAGATGGTCTCTGCCACTTCTCTCTTCTCAGAAGAGGATGAGTCCTTGCATTATTCCCCTGCTCCAACACAGGGTCCCTCACAGGGCATACAGTCCCTGACAAACATCTCTGGCATGGGTTCTTCACAACAGCTGCAGCTTCTGCAGATACAGGGTCCCTCCCACAGGACACAACCTCTTCTGGGCATAATTCTAATGAGCTTCGTTGGCGTGGGTTCTTCCCCACAGTTACAGCTTCTGTGAATATGGGATCCCTCCCACAGGACATGGCCTCCTCTGGCCATAGTCATTGCCCCTGAGACAGGATTTTTAATGAAGTGAGTCAATATCCCTGATGCAGGGTCTTTAATGAAGAGTAAGCAAATCTCAGCTTCACCAGCCCTCTCCACAGGATGCAGGGGAGTGTCTGGTCCAGCACAGCTCCTCCTTTCTTCCCTCACTGACCTTGGAGTCCACATGGTTGTTTCTGTCATTCTTCCCACTCCTGGTACCACCATCAGCTGAAAAAGAAGAAGGGACAGAAGAAAGAACAGGAAGAAGCCTCCTCTTCTGGCTTCTTAAAAAATGATTGTGGAGGCGTCTAATCGGCTCAGCCCCAGAAGTGGGTCTCACTCAGAGCTCTGGAGAGTTTCAAGTGACTTCTTACAGGAATCATCTTTACAGTCCCTTCCCTCTTACCAGAAAAGGCTTACAGTTTACCATATAAAAAATCCTAGAACTGAAAATATCACTTGAGACATGTTTAAATATTTGTCTGATGGGATTGAGGAAACTCTTCTATACATAATCTTTTATCAGGAGACACTCAAGTATATTGGTTCCTCAAAGTTAATATTAGTGTTGGAACAAGGTTGTATTAGAGACACAGTTGAGTTTCTCTCATTTACTTGCTTCTGAAAGTGAGGCATCAAATAGAGAGCCATACATATAGGAAATTCTGAATCAAAAGAATATTCAAAGATGAAATGATTATGAAATCAGTTAAATGAATGACTATGAAGAGGTAATTTACTAAATAGCCTAGATGATAGATATTTCAACAGTTAATAGCTGCTTGAGACTAATTTAGCTGCTTAATATCTGCAGAATTAGTTGTAATCTTTAAAATAGAGCTGATGTCCAATTACTGGATGCAGCTAGTAACCATTTCTCTTTTCAGTATGTAAAAAAACCTACTTAACCTCTCTGTGTCTCCTAGTTTGTTGAATGGATCAAATGACACTTCTTCTCTGCAAAAGTTTTAAAAAAATGCAACATTGTGGACATGGGACATTTCTAAAACTGATAGAAGTCAGATAAAGGTCATAAAAAATCTGTACTAATATTTTTCTCCATTATCTTTCAAACAATCTCTATGTTAAGAAAAGTATCTCAGTGTTTAACTCAGAATCAGACCTGGGAAAAGACTTGCATGGGAAATGCTGTACAAAAGTGTATTTTTTTTACTAAAGATTTGTTTCTGTTCAGCATTATTTTTTTTAATGCTACATTTTTATAAAGTTTGTATACACTTTTAAAATTTCTGATCTCTGATGATTTTCAGCAGAAGAAGTAAGGATTTTTTATTAAGAGGAATTGAAAGACATTTATCAGAAAAGGCCTGCAGTTTGCCTTGAAGTTTGCTTTCAGGCTCATGTTTTGGTATGCACTTGAAACTCAAATTACTTAGAAAAATAATTTGTACTAATAAAGTGCTTCCTCTATTTTACTGCAGGTCCTTAAGGCAATTGTTTCACTAGATACAGTACAATCATATTGTGGTAAACAGATGAGGATTGGGCTGTGACTGTTTCTTTCTTTCTTCTTTGTATTATTTTATATTGAAAATCTATCACATCATGTAAATTTTCTGTATTGCTTGGCATGGAAAAGTTTGTGCTAAATATTTTGCATAGGTAAAAGTCTTGGGTCCAAAGTATACTGTATGATTCAGAGGGAACAATGAAGGGGAGCAGGCAAAGGTCCATGACCACAGAGAAAAGCCTTGAAATTCTGTCACTGTACAAGTGGAGAAATTATTGGAATACAGGTGTCTCCTGTGATGCACATTCATTGTGCTTGGGCCCAAAAAATTCCATGCACAATTTGTGTAGCTACAGTGGTGCAAGGCTGGCTAAAGTCAAAAGCAAGACCAGTCATCTGTATCTTTAACATATAAGCTTTCTGGCAGCCTCTAACATTTCTCAAAATGTTAGTAGATGATATATGAAACTTTTAACATGTAGCACATCAAACTAACTTGTGTGGTTACCACACGTCCCCAAAGTAAAAATGTGTCCCCAAAGTAAAAATGTGTCCCCCCTAACCGGTATGTTCTTTGCTTTCACAGCTACTTTGTGCATTCTGTGGAGAAGCATGGCATTATTCTTTAAATATCAGTGAACAAGGAAGCTAAGCACCTGCTAATGACCCCTAGTCTGCTTTTAAGGATGTCCACAGCCACAGTTGCTAAATTTCTCTTATCCATGAGAGAAGTCAGAGTTAACTTGCTCACTAGACAGGACTTAAAGACAAGATATACGTTTAGCTAAAAGCCCAGCTTCATGATGACAGAATTGTTAAAAAAATAAAAAGCAAAGAACATTAAGATTGTATATAACAGTAAAGATCTTCACTTTCTTCACTATGTCGGCTGGCCTCTACTCTCTCTTTTACATTACATTGGAATCTTTTTCTAGTAACTTAAGAAATGTCCTCTTGCTCTGGTTCTGTTGGCTAAAATGGCTATTGCCTTTCCTTTTCCCATCTTTTCTAAGAGCAAAAGGTCAGAGAATGAATCTGAAACTTTTCCTATATCTACCAAGAGTGTAGATTCCTTCCTGGTTAGAAGCCTTTCTTCCTTGATCCTTGCCTCTTTATTGTGATGCATCTTAGACTTTCAGGGAATTACATTTTACTTTCCACACGCATTGCTGTTATTGCATGATCTATCATACTGCTGATTTTTAACTGCTACCCCTTTCAGTATCCCTGCTATCAGTACACATATCTTGATAAAATTTTATATTTTACTTTCTGGATTTGTTTTCTTGACTCATCAATATAAATACAAATACACTAAATAGATGCATATATATGTTTCATTATTCTTCCCTACTAGAAAGAACTATTGGGTTGTATTCAGTTAACATATAAATTGTTTTCACAAAATCAATAAAATAAAAACAATGTTGC